>JAVSCE010010668.1:0-514843 GCA_032199065.1 Smutsia gigantea | reverse complement strand
AAGCTGAAGAGCTTCTGTAGAATAAAGGACACCATCAGTAGAAAAAAGACATCCTACAGTATGAGGGAATATATTCATAAATGACATATCTGATAAGGGGTCGACATCCAAAATATATAAAGAACTCACACACCTCAACAAACAAAAAGCAAATAATCCAGTTAAGAAACGGGCAGAGGACATGAATAGACACTTCTCCAAAGAAGAAATTCAGATGGCCAACAGGCACATGAAAAGATGCTCCACATCGCTAATCATCAGAGAAATGCAGATTAAAACCACAATGAGATATCACCTCACCAGTGAGGATGGCCAACATCCAAAACACAAACAACAACAAATGTTGGCGAGGATGTGGAGAAAAGGGAACCCTCCTACACTGCTGCTGGGACTGCAAATTAGTTCAACCATTGTGGAAAGCAGTATGGAGGTTCCTCAAAAAACTCAAAATAGAAATACCATTTGACCCAGGAATTCCACTCCTAGGAATTTACCTTAAGAATGCAGCAGCCCAGTTTGAAAAAGACATATGCACCCCTATGTTGATTTCAGTACTATTTACAATAGCCAAGAAATGGAAGCAACCTAAGTGTCCATCAGTAGATGAATGGATAAAGAAGATGTGGTACATATACACAATGGAATATTGTTCAGCCATAAGAAGAAAACAAATCCTACCATTTGCAACAACATGGATGGAGCTAGAGGTTATTATGCTCAGTGAAATAAGCCAAGCCGAAAAAGACAAGTATCAAATGATTTCACTCATATGTGGAGTATAAGAACAAAGAAAAAAACTGAAGGAACAAAACAGCAGCAGACTCACAGAACCCAAGAACGGACTAATAGTTACCAAAGTGAAAGGGAATTGGGAAAATGGGCGGGAAGGGAGGGATAAGGGGGAAAAAGGGGCATTACGATTAGCAGACGTAATGTTGGGGGGGCACGGGGAGGGCTGTACAACTCAGAGAAGACAAGTAGTGATTCTATATAGCATCTCACTACGCTGATGGACAGTGACTGTAATGGGGTTGGTGGGGGGGACCTGATGAAGGGGTAGTTTAATAATCGTAATATTGCACATGTAATTGTAATTTAATGATAATAAAATAAATTATATTAAAATAAATAAATAAATCTTATGTCAGTTCAGTTGCAAATGAAAGCAAAAACCAAAAGTAATGAGGGAGAAGTTTGTTTCCTGCAGTAAATTTGGGAAGTGGGTAGACAGAGCTGGGTGGAAGCTGCTCGAGGTTTTCAGGGACCAAAGTCCCTCCTGAGCTCACTGCTCTGACATCACCAGGACGGGGCCCTGGTGTTCACAGCCAGGCTGGAAGCATCTCCACCCCAGGCAGAGGGGGGAAAAGATAAAAGGGACAAAGAGCCCCTGCCAGTCAGCCATTCAGGAGTGTCCCCTAGTTGCCCCACTCAGGCATCACTTCTGTTTACTGATTCACTGGTCAGAATCTAGTTATAAGTGAAACTTGGAAATGTAGCCTTTATTCTGGGTGGCTCTGTATTCAGCTAAAATTCTACAAAAGGGGAGCCGACAAACAGATGAAGGAAATGGTTTCGATAATTTCCTATGTTCTAGAAGTTACATGGTTTAGAAAGTGAATGAAAGGAAGAAATAATAAAAAAGACTTCAGTACATTTGTCCTCCATCTAACACCCACTGTGGATCTGTAATCCTAGCAGTATTCTGGCTCAAGGATCTGCCTTTGAGCAACATCAGAGGGGTTCAATCCAGGACTGAGAACACCCAGCAACTAATGCTAACAAGAAACATGAAAAGCGGAGTGCTGTAAACGGCTTAGAAATACTCACACACCAGGCCACAATATTGTTACCCATCCCGTAGAGTGACAGGCTCACTTAGAACACAGTCACAGCTGTAGTTACCCGTACCAAGGTACCTAGTAACAGAACTGCTAAATAGATGGAAAGAAACAATGGGCTGAGAAGATTCCAGCCCTGTGACTTCAATCTGAAAAGCAGCAGAGAAACAGGTGCCTTAAGAGTCACTTTTCAGGCACCAATCAACACCCACACACCCCCATTATTTCAGTCAGAAATGTTCAAATGGGAGACATTGTTCTTCCTGAAAATACTAAAAAGCCAAGGCGTGTACTCTGTAGGGGTCGAGTACATGTTACAAAATACATCCAGCGATGCTCTTGTTCCACTTCTGCCCACCCTACCGGCCCCCCAAACACACACACATACAGCCCTCTTCCTCTTTCTGTCACTTTTAGAAGATAGGCTCTATCCTTAAGTTCCAAGAAGTTTCAGATTCTGCCACAAGGTGGCAGAATAATCAGCATCAAGAAGCTGAAGTGGCTCATGGAACCAGGAAATGTCAGGATTTTGGAAGGGAACATAAGAACACCAAATCAAACTGTTGTGTGGATGGGTGCACTGAGGCTTAGATGTCACCTATGCAGCATCACACGTGTCATCAGGGACCCTGGTGACCAGCCTCCTCGGTTACCTGTGTCCTGTTTTTCCACTAACTCATGCTAGATTTTATTTTTAACTTTTTATTAAGGAAAACGCTAGCATCCACGAAAGTAAGAATAGCAAAATGAGTCCCTAAGAACCCATCAGCCAGCTTCAGTGATTAGCAACACTTTGTCATCTTTCCTACTACATACAGTCCCCCTATTATATTTTTATACAAAGTATCCAGAGTACTACACTGCAGTACCAGTTAACACAACATTAAAATCACCATGGTTCATCAATTCAACAAATAATTGTTGGCGTCTGCTGCGTGCAGGAAATTGTGCTAATGTAAGATATAAACAACACAAAGTGGCAACAAGACTTCTATGCATTAATTATGTGTGGGCTGGAAGTTAGATTTTATCCATGTTTGTATACTCCAGTGGAAATGGAAAATGCAATGCAAGTTGGCATTGCAATTTTTGTCTAGATCCTTAGAACCAGGTAGAGATACAAAGTAAAAATCAAAGTCATACAAAGGTCACAGCTGACAGACCTAGCGGGAGACATATCCTGAAAAGACATAGGGACCTATTGGACACCGTTTATCTATCTTTTGCCTAACTTGGAATGAAGTATTGTATTAAAAGGCAAGTTGAGATGAGATGGGAGAATGATTGGACTCCACACAGCCCCTCTCAAAAAGAATAAAAGAGAAATGAGCCAGGTTTCTGTCACATCTGGAAACAGCAGCTAAGGGGCCACGACACTCCTCCAAGAGCTCATCTCACTCAGTTCCTTTAAGTGAAACCAAGCTGCCTCACAAACGGTTTTCTTACTCTCATCACTACCAGAGAGTACTTTAAACCAAACAAAACACATTTTAACGTCTCCTAAATCCAACATCTCAGAATAAAATTATCTGGCCTACGGGTTTCTACATTTGGTTTTATTTTATAAGTGGGAAGCCTGAGTGATGGTAAGGAGACTGGAAAGCGCACCACCACCTCAGCTCTGCTTCGTAGAAGGTCGTCTGACCTAGACAAGGGCGACCCGTCCTTTGTCTTTTCCTCAGGTTGGACCACACTAATCTGTCTCATGAGAACAAAACAAAACTCATCTCTGTTTCTTCACAAGCCCAATATTCACTGGTTCTTTCTTTCATCCTCTGATGCACTTAAACACCTCATCTTTGCTGCCCCATCCCTCAAAAGTCCTCAGGGTGTCATTCATTGACAGAACATCTGTTTTGGGTTCTGAAATTTTATTTCTGCAATCTTTACTTTTTTCTTAGAATGAAGATGACGTTCATGAAAACCAGAACACATCAGAAAACAACTCGATGAGAAGTAGAGTTGTGCAAAGCAGAGAACACATAAACCCCCACCAGGTATGCCAGAGATTGTTGGGTGAATCTATTACCATGGTAACCACTGGGGACAGAAAGCATGGCGCTCAGCCGGCACTCAGAGGGACGAATTAAACGGTAATTAGAGTGTTGAAGGCAGAGTCATGAGGAAAACACACATGATCAAACAAAGAGGTTTGTGTACACACCTGTGCTCAGGGTTCTCTGATGGGAGACTACCCAGGCTTTCTCTGACACTTCACTATTACAGATTCCAAGCCCCACCCACAGGCAGAAAACACTGGCTTAAACAAAAGCATCAATCTTAAGGTAAATGAGGAAGAGGAAGATGAGGGAGGTTCCAAGATACACTTTTGAAACAGAGCAGGCTGAGGCACTTTGTCACAACACCACTTTTCCTTCTTCTAGATATTGAATTCTGAGTAGGATCTCATTGGAAGAAAGCCTTCTGCTAAAAAAGCAAGCAAATTATCCACAATTTAGTAATTCTGGGTGCCTGCTATTGAGTGACTACCAGAGGGAGTCATCCTCATGATAAAAAGAATAACTTGTTTGAAATAGAAAATTTGGAAAAATACTGCAGCAAAATGTGGAAGGAAGAAAAACTCTGTACTTCTAGAAAAAAAATCAGTGTCTAACATCTTGGAATATGACCTTTTAATGCAAATATACACCCACATGCATGCATTAGCTACACTGGATCATATTATACATATTAATTCATCTGTTTCACTTAACGTATTGTAAAAAGTGTCCATTTCACTAAATACTATTCAACAACAAAAAAGAGAAAACAATACTTCTGTACATACAAAACCTGAGCATCGATGTTCAGGCAGCTTTATTCATAATCGTCAAAACTTGGAAGCAACCAAGATGTCCTTCAGTAGGGGAGTGGGTAGACAAACTGTGGTTCATCCAGACAATGGAATATTATTCAGAGCTAAGAACAAATGAGTTGCCAAGCAGTGAAAAGACATGAGTGAATGTTAATTGTGTATTATTAAGGAAAAGAAGCAATATAAAATTGGCTACATACTGTATGATTCCAACTATATGACATTCTGGAAAAGGCAAAACTGTGGAGAGAGTAAACTGAGCAGTGACTACCGAGAGGAGAGGGAGGGATGAATAGGCAGAGCACAGAGGATTTTAATGTCACAGAAATTACTGTAGGTGATATCATAATGGTGGGTCCATGTCATTATACATGTGTCCAAACCCATAGAATACACAACACTAAGGGTGAACCCTAATGTAGAGCACGGACTTTGCGTGTGGGTGAGAATGGTATATCAGTGTTGGTTCATAAACTGTAACAAACGTATCCCTCTAAGTGGGAGACATTGACAGTGGGGGAGACTACGGGTGTGTGGGGGCAGCGGGAAACCTCTACTTCCCAGGCGAATTTTCTGTGAACCTAAAACTGCTCTATAAAGGTCTTTTCAGAAAAAAAATTGTTTCACAAAAAATTAGATGTTTTCCTACCGTAAAGGAATATGAAGACTGAGGAGCAGCTACTGGATTTGGCAACAGTCCTTGGGTGGCCGCGGCAGACGCAGTCTCGGTGGCAGCAGCTCACAGTGGGCCGGGAGCGCAGGATGGGAGGGAATGGTCCCGAAAGGAGAGGCTGCGCTTTCAAGTGGTTTGGCTGTGAAGGGAGCAGCAGGGCGGATGTCCTATGATTATGGGGTCCAGAGGACATTAGTGTTGTTCTCCTTTTGTTTTAAAGATGGGAAAGGGCTCGGGGGTGGGGAGAGAAATAGTATGCTAGACATTTCATGGACAGTAGGTAACCTGGGGAAATTTCACTGTAAGAAAATAATAATAACAATCATTTAAATCACATATTTACTTAACTTTAGCTATTGGCCAAGCTAGGCGTTAGATGGGAACAAACAGAGGGGGCCCATCTCCACCCTTGTCCTCGGCAGCCGCTGCTTGGGCTGAGCTGGTCCATCGTGCAATTTTCCTCTCACCTTCCTGGTTCCTGGGGTCTAGCCCAGAAGACAAAGGTAGCTTAAATCAGAAGTATTATTGAGCTTGGCATCAAAGGGACGATATGATCTCTGAGGATCTATGACTTCTGTTAAAGTAAACGTAATTGATGGTCCCATGGGATATGATGGAAAACAAAAGCTGACATTAGGCATCACACCTCATAAAGCATGCTCAAACCCGCTCCACATCTACATACTTCCTCCCCACCTTCCCTTCCATTGCTCACAGTCGTAGACCTACTTGAGCCATTATTGCGGAATGGAGGGAGGCAGGAAATCCTTATGCTATCCTAAGAACAAACAGGATAGGCAAACACTACCTGGAAAGCTGGCCCTGGTATGTACTTCACTCAACTAATTAGAGTGAGGGCTAGCTAAGGAAGGGAAGTATTTCCCTTTAGCCCAACTGAGAGAAGGACCCCAGTTCCCAAGAGAAGGTTTATCAGCTCTTGAAGATACTGAACTAGTACTCACAGCTGCAGACCAAAACTTGGGCTGCCAGGAAAATAAAACTAGCCTCAGTTTGAGTTCTTTGGAAACCAGGGCTGGCAGGGAGATTTATGCAACCTCTGGTGTTAACTTCACTAACACTCACCTGAAAACAGAGCAGGGGTTAAATGATTGCAGTAAAGACAGGAGTGAGATGGAGAGATACGAGCCTCTCCCTAAAGAAAAGGAGAAAATAACAACAGCAACTTGGGAAGAAATGGGAGGGGTAAGTGTGATCCAAGATTTTTGTTACAAGGGGGAAATGTCTGTGCAGGTAGATGATAGGGTCTATCTTCTTGCATAATAATTTAAAAGGATCTTTTAAAAGTTCTTTGCCAAAATTCTGAGCAAAGGAGATCAGGGTCCATTATGCCCAGGGCTCTCATTATTCCATCTCTGCTCCAATGTTGGGTTTCCAGGATGAAGAGCAGGTCACCATTGAGCAGGATTCTCCAAGAAACAAAGAAGACACGGAAGATGATGAAGAGAGTCATCAAAAAGGGTACAGGTTTAAACCAGAAAAATGACCACACCTACCTCCTAATTTTGCCACTTTTGTTTTATCCTCATCTGATTGTAAATATTTATTAGATTTGAGATTGTCACCACCATCAGTCCCCCTTCCCCACTACCCACCCAACACCATTTCCAGAAAAAAAATAATGGAGTTCTGCAATAATTGATGTGGTAAATTCAAACTGCTCATGTCCCTGGGTACACAATATCCAGGACAGTCTTCTAACTAAAAGTTTAAATTGCCAACCAACTGCTCCAGTCTGGGCAAAAATAGTTCATTCATCTTCTCAAGGCCAATCAATAAGCAATTGATTTCTCAAAACCCAATCCACTTTAAATCCCAATGAATTTGCTCTTACCTCATAGTATCCTGCAGATATTCCAAGTCCTTATCACCCCATGATTTAAGAGACAAATTATTATCTTTATTTTTTAGACCAGGACAGTGAAGCTCTGAGGAGTGTCTTACTCAAGGTTAGTCAGCTAGAAAGGAACAAAGATAAACAGTTTCAGCTTCTGATTCCTAGTCCAAGGTTGTCTGCTACTCCATCATAACACTGAAGGAAGTATTTGTGAGTTTTCTAAATTCCTCTGTCTCTGAGGAATCTTGCTTTTGTACGTCAGAAGACATCTCTGGAGCTGGTGAGAATGAGGAATGAAAGTCCTCATCACATATACACAATCAAGAATATTTACTACCTCGGAAACCTGAGTTTAGTTCCAGCCTTCATTTTTACTTTAAGAATCTCTGACCCTGGGGGCTGCAAGATTCTCTTGGGTGGTCAGAGGTACTCAGCTTTCACTAGTGTTAGTGGATGGAAACAACCAGGAGGAGACTGGGGGGTGTTCAGCCTACATACCAAATGGCCAGAGCATGTATTTCTAGCTACTCTACTTTAGGCAGGGTCAGATTGCTGTAATGGACACACATTCCCGGCAATTGAAACTGTGATGAATCCAACCTTAAGTAGATGAATGTTGGCCTCCACCCCTGCCACCTTTAAACACTGTATCTGAAACCGAGGCTAACCCATCATCAGCCTTTCCTAAATTACATCCTGAAAACTTAGTCTTTACTACACTTTTATTCTCTCAATATCTTTTAGAGTGGTGCTTCCGATTCTCAGTACATGGACACACACACATCCATGACATCCAGAGTTTCATGAAATGAACTATCCTATCATTACTATGTGTGATGCCCTTTGGTGCACCCTATTCTCTCCTTTTTAAGGGTGGTTATCATGCACTGTGTGCGTTCACAACCCACTCCTGGGTCCCACCCCACAGTAGTAAAATGCTGTTCCAGATAAGTAATGTATACTCCATTTCACTTATCACTAGTAATTCAACAAATGCCTGTCACGCACCCTTCACAACCAAGGTCCTCATGCTACCAGGCTCATGTGATTCTCCAGGAAGTTAGTCAAGGCTTCATAACCAAACACATTCAAAGAAGATAGTAGAGAAGAGTGCAGAGGAATGCCTCCCTCCAAGGAGATGCAAGAAGATTTTGTAGGAGTGAGGGACTGGAGAGGGGCTGACGGGCCTGCAGGCATGACCCCTGCAAGGAGGAAGCAGAGGCAGTAACGAGCCCAGGGGAAGTCCCAGCTCAGGGCTGAGGCCCGTGAGACCCTGGAGATCGGGAATCTTCCATGCAGAATGAGAAGTGGTTGTTTTAGAAATGCCATCCAGTGACCTGGAAGTTGGAATGATTAAATGTGCAAGTAAATTCCTTCCACCCAGCCTCAAGTGGGAGAAGAGGTCTATCACAGGGCGCATTGAGGAAAGAGGCATGTGCAGGGAAGCCCAATTTCAGAGCAGGTGTGGAGGGGAGCTGGAGCACCCCAAGAGAAGCAGAGGACAGTCACTGTAGGTATGGGTCTGCAGCCTCTCCAAAGTACTCACTGGTAGACACCATCCTCCCCAGGAGTGACCAGATGCAACCCCACCACCCTATAACAAAGCTCTGGACAGAAACAAAAACACACCAACAATTCTAGAACTTTTTGAGAAAGCTGTATTACAACCTGCTGGTGAACAGCTCTAAAATCCTACTCTCCACTTTGAGCAAACCGTGAAGTCCCTCAGCCTCCCTTCCACTAAAAGGTATGGAGAGCGAGGACAAAGATCTACCAACCTACTCAAACTTTGTGGAACCAGATGAGAGTTCATTGGATTTTTTTTTTAATCAACATTTAATATCTGTGGCTTAACAGCTAATGGAGGTCCTCATAGTCCAATGAGAGACGGTCTCATCCTCTGATTTATTTCAGCTTTCAGTTAGTTATCCATCATCCCTGCTCTATTTCCAGAAGCATGTTTTCTGCATCTCTGTAACCCCTCAGGGGTTGGCACATCCTTTCAGTAAAGACTGGTCCAAGCCATGGCTCATTTCAGTCCGAAAGGAAATGAGTTTCCTGCATCTGTTTTGCAGGACATACGCCTCATGAATTTGTTCAGTGGCTTGCTGGACTTACGAAGCCTCGTCTAGCCTTAGCATGACAGTCTTTTCTTGTTTGGCGTTTACTTCTGCCTTTCGTGTTGTTACAGGTGTCTGGAAAGGAGGTATGGCACAGTGTGTGATTTTTGTAGGAAACACAAGACCACCCTTCGGTACACCATCTGGGGCATCTTATTAGTAGGTAAATAACAGAAGGGGGTGGGAAACCAGTGCCTCTTTCTGAGGATCCCTCAAATACCAGCTTTCTGGGAAAGAAAACAAATCTTCCTGTTCCCCCGAACCTCCCTGAATCGTCCAGCGCAGCAGAGAAATTAATCAAGAAGCCCCTGAGTGCTGTGGTGGGTCTCAGCCTAGGAGGCCAGGCTGCTTGTTTTCCTGTCTGGTTTACGAAGGCGGCTGCCAACCACTTAGCTTACCTACTTCTGCGGCCTTTTGTTATTGTGTTATGGATCTGAGGGCCGGTTAATGCAAATCCAGGTAACTGGAAAACATGGTGATAATCACAAGGTAGGAACCTAATTGCAGGGGGCAACTGAAGCAATCAATACTTTACACAGATACAATGTAAGGAGGAGCCCAGGCTCTCCTCTCGCCTGAAGGCAGGACCATGCCATTTTCGCAGAGGAGCAGGTCTCCTGTTTTTACTCTCTCCAAAGCAAAGGGCGCTACAGCCCATTTTAAAGAACCCTCCTGTATGTAAAATATGAACCCTTCCTCCCAAGTGGGTAAACGTTCATCAAAGACTGACGTATTCCTGCGATCAGTGGCTTTGTTGGTGCTCAAGCAGCTGGATGAGGGCACAGCAAGGTCGTAAACTTACAACAAGGTTGGGCCAGGCCAGACAGTCGTTCAAGCCTTATGGGCCATACTTGTAAAAACACACAATTCTGCTACAGAACAACAGTGAACAGACAGCCATGGCTGTGTTCCCATGCCACTTTATTTGAAGAAAACAGACACAAATATACAAATACAACTGTGCCTGCCACTTACAAACACAAGGGGCAGGCCAGGTTTAACCACGTTTGCTGACCTTTAAAAGGAAACCTTGTTCTTATTCTAGAATCTCTTTAAAAGCAGCCACCTTGGTAACCATTCCCCACCCATTTCCTTTAGACAGTCTGTGACATTTTGACATTGTGGGTAGGCCTAGTTGTTTCCTACTGAAGCCTGGGCCAAATCTGAGCTGCAAACCAGGAAAATCCTACCTTTTTGCCAATGACCACTTCATTCAACACTTGGCCTTTCTCTGACAGAAGTTCATCTGCTGAGCCTGGATGCCAGGAAAATGGTTAGTGCTGAGAGGCCCACCAACCAACCAGCAGGATTCAAGAACCCAAGGTTCTTTGAGAAAAACTCCTAGTGTCTTGTCCTCCTAGTGTTTCCGGTAGACTGTCAGGGACTTGCTTTGACAAAGGCCACCCCGCACCCCCCACCACCTGACATAGCACCGACCAGGAGAGGGGCCGGCGGCCACATCAAGAGCACACTGCCTTCAGCCGTTTCCGGACTGCGCCTCCCTGGGCTGGGCCAGAGGGCGGCGGGGGGCTGTCTCCAGGTGGCGCCAGTGATGTTCACTCTCCGCTCTGGCTTCCGGGACAGGTTACCTGGTCATGATGATGGCAGCTTGTGTGCTGAACTTTCGAAGGGCACTTCCCCTTCTCGTGATCACTGTGGCCATCGCCTTCTTTGTGGTCTGGGATCACTTTATGGCCAAATATGAGCAGCGAGTGGATGAGTGCCTGGCTCCTGGCAGAAGGCTTCTAAACAGCCATTGGTTCTGGCTAAAGTGGTAAATGCATTTGTTTCTCTTATTGCAGTTGAGAGAGATGTTAGTCTTGTCCAGCACTGTTCCAAAAATTTGTTCTGAAATTGTTTCCTCATGCATGGGATCCTGAAGCTAGAAATAACCTAGGGAATAATCTGTTATAATGGCTTCATTTTGCCAACAGGAAATCAAGGCCTTGACAGGCAATGACTCATTCGAGATGTATCCAAATGTCCCACAGCTGCCGTAATTTCAAGTGCCACGAAAGGATAAAGTGTTGTCCAAAAGATGGGCTGGTTCTGACTTGGGAAGATGGCTTTCTGATCTGGGCACAAAACTGGCCTCTGGGAGGAAGCCTCTATGATTTATTAAAGCTGACTCTTTGTTTAGGGGATCCATGCCTTGCCAGTGGCCACTCGGCTTTTTCCCTCAGCCTCTCCCTCCAGGTGGCCCGACTAGGTAGATCTAAGACCAGCCCTCCCCAGCATGGCCCGCATGGGATGGGTGAAGAAACGTCACTTATCCTTGGCCCAATAAACCAGGATTGTGCAATTCCCAGCACAGCACCCTTTCCGTCTTTGCCATCCAAGCAGTGTGCCCAACTTGTCATGCCTGCTACAGGGAGTCAGAGCCCAGTCTAAAGTCTGACTTAGCTCTCTGAGGCTCAAGTGAAGTCCCCCAACTGCAGGGAACACATTTCAAGTTCTCCCTTAAAGGGAAGAAATAATACCTCACCCAACTCCCAAAACAGAAGTGAGGACTCCCCGTAGATCTCTCAAAGAAATCAGCAGGCTTCCCTCTCCAGACTTCCTTGCTCCTCCCTGACCCCTTTGTAGCTATCCTTGAACCAGCAAAGAGCCCAAGAGTTGTGGAATGAGGGGAACACATTGCTTTATTTTGGGGAGATTTGCCGTTTAGCCTCAACCAAAGAGGGTCTGTTGCAATTTCTAGAGGCACAACTTCCTACTGCCAGGATGTCTACTCTTGATATTTTGTGTTTTTTAGCCTGATTAAAATTGTTCAAGATAGCCCCACGGATGATATCAGTGCCTCCTTTCTGGTTCTCGTAGGGTGATCTGGAGCTTCCTCATCCTGGCAGTTCTTTTCTGGCTGATCTTCGACACTGCCAAATTGGGCCGACAGCATCTGGTGTCCTTCGGTGGGCTCATAATGTACATTTTCCTGGTATTTCTATTTTCTAAGCACCCAACCAAAGTAAGTATGAAATAATCTTTTTTAGCTTTTTTCCCCCTTCTTTTTTTTAATCATGTGTAAATGCTCAAAATAATAAGTGTGAGAGAATATAAGTGTTATTCAGTGTTTGTCTGAACTTCTAGGACAGTTTAAGCAGCCAGGGCACCTTTACTTCTGAGCTCCATGCTAATATTAGTCTCTCGTTTTTCATTGTCAGTAATTTCCCAGTTAGACAGCCAGTGAGATGTTCTCTCCTGTCAAGTCCAGTTCGTACTCGTAGACCGCACCTCCCCCCATCAAACACACATACAAAGAGAATACATCCATTCTGATACTGATTTCCCGAAACGAGTAAACAATCTAATCTTCTACTCTTGGATCCTGTAGTTTATCAAATTTCCATTTGCAACTTAGGGTATTTTACTCCAAAATTTTGTCCTTAAGCAGTCTTATTCACACTGGATTCGATTCCAATCCTTTTTCTGTAAGCCTGTAATCCATCAGTGGGCAGGAATTCTGAGACATGGAAGCTTTCACATATGACTCATAGTGGCAAACTCTGGAAGACTTTACTGTCTGAAAGCTTGGCCCATAAAAAAAAGCCACCTAATAGGATCCAAATTCTTTCTTTGTTCAGGTAAACATCTCCAGTGTTTTCTATGCCTCCAATCCCATAGTTCTTTGCAGGCCACTCATCTCAGCACCAAAAATGAAAGCAGGTGATTGCCCATTACTGCTGAGCTCCCTGGGTCTGCATTAGAGTTAATTGCTTCCTTTTACAGTGAAATGAGAGGCCCTCAACAGAGTGGAATTTCACTTAATTCACTTACTAATTGTCAGATCAACAAACCTCAGACCACAGAGAAATCACATTCTGCCTTTCCATTTTCCAGACAAGGGAAATAATTTTATGTACCTAATATTTACAGCTCAACTAGAAAAGCCATATCCTTTCTCCTTTACTGGTCCTTCTAAGAGTACTCTTTGTGTCTAAGTTATTTTATTGTGAGGTAACGGTTACATACTCTCCTGGGACTCAAGGCTTCAAACTCGGGATTAGGAAGAGGGAATGCAACCCTGACATGTCTGAGTATGATTCTATCAAGGGATTCTATCTACTTTCTACCTATCTACTGATTCTCTCCTCTGCTCACAACTGCTGTGTCCTCCCAAAGAAGGTGGGTCACCAGCCACACAGGAGAAGCTTCCAGGGAAGTAGCTATCCTCTGGGCATTTATGCTGAGGTCAGTATTCCTTGTCTAATAGGCTATATCTCTCAATCTTTCTGCTTAGGTTTACTGGAGGCCTGTCTTTTGGGGAATCGGTTTGCAGTTTCTTCTTGGGCTTTTAATACTCAGGACTGACCCTGGATTTATGGCTTTTGACTGGTTGGGCAAACAGGTTCAGGTAAGTTGGGTTCAAATGAACACCTTGGTTTTATAGTGTTTTTTACATTTGGATATAATCCTCAAGGCATGTCTGTCAGAAATAGGTTTATTTGTCTGCACTAGTTGACCCACATTTTAATTCTGTAGCATGCGTTAGACAAATCATTCTGTTCATGCAGGATGTTAATCCATCTAGTTTATTAATATTACAGTGGTCCCTTACCCATGTGACCCAGTATAATACTCCCCTATCCTGAGTGCCCCCACATCCTGCCCGAGGGGTGTCACATTTCTAAGATGGTTCCACAGAGAAACAGGCTTTCTTTGCATCCAGGGGTAACTAGTGTCACCTATGTGCCATCGATGGCCTGCTGGGACTGCCACACCTGGCTAATTCTTGAGCATCCTGGAGTCAAACTGAATGTCCGACATGACAGGGAATCTGTATATATGCAGTTATAGTTCAGAAATACAGTTCTGTGCCATCCACTGGAGGCGGAGAAGCTGAGAAGATTAACTTTCCAAATCTATCCAGTATATTGGCTGGGTCCGCACACTCGCCCTGGGAGGCCCTGCGGACTGTAATCACTGCCGCAGTGGTTGTAATATCTGCTCTCTTTCTTTCTTTAACTGAGACTTTCTTGGGGTACGCTGATGCTGGCGCTTCATTTGTCTTTGGTGAGAAATACACAGACCACTTCTTTGCATTTAAGGTAAGGCCACACCCCTTTTCTATGCAGTTACTTCCCTTACAGTAATTTCTCAGTCTTTATCGATGTTCAGGTAGAACCTAACTGACCAGAAAGTAGATGTAGCTGAGCATGTTGTAGGTGCATAGCACATCCCCGCCTCTTTCATTTACGATTTTATCTGAAGTCGGTGGATTGTAAACATTTTTCTTTGTTACTCTAGCATTAAGGGAAACATCTAGAAGAAGTCAGAAATATTCAAATACTTTGGGGGTGAGGGGTGCTGGTAGCATTGCCTGAGATACTTAGGAAAAGTTGTATAGGATAATAGTATCTGAGATTCCAGGGAAAGGGACATATGGTACCTGGCAATGAATAGGCATATGGCCACCAAAGGTTTCCAGGTCCAGGATGAGCTCTGTCCTCAGGAACCCCTCAGTCTCCCAGACCAGGATAGCTGGTAACCCACATCAACCTCTGTTCTTCCAGAGCTGTTCCCATGCTAAACCTTTCCCTTCTTTCCTGTAGCTCAGCCCTGACCTGGGCAGGCTGGGAGGTTGGGCCTTTCCCCAACCAAAGGAGGGGCAGTCTTCTACAGGGTAAAGGCATCCCAGCCCCATGCCCAGGCCTAATCCATTCCCTCCCGGGGCTCCCACAAGCCTCTGGAAGCTGACCATCCTCTAGGAAGCCCCTTGCCCATGAGTCAGAAAGATGAAGTGGGCTTTTTCTTCATGGTTCTCTTTTGTGGTGTGTTATTGTCCCCATGCTTCGCAATTCTTTTCTCACTTAGGGACACCAAATTCACCTCCAGACTACACTGGTTTCAGTTAAGCCAACTTTCATGCTGAATCTTTTTTTAAAACAGCTCTTTTTTTTTTTTAACTACTGATTTGATGCTTTGGTGCTGAGATAACTAAGCTGTCTCTGAAAGGTCAAGTGTTTACACGTTGAGATAGAAATACAACTATATAGTGAATTGAATCCAGAGTTGGAAAAATAAATAAATAAGTGACAAGGAGGCATAACTTGCTGCCTGGGAGACCCCAGTGTCTTCAGACCTCCCCCCGGAGGCAGTGGCTCCCACTCTGTCCACCAAAGCAGAATCCCTATGGGAACAGTCAAGAGATGAGCCCCTTTAACTCCCTGCAGCTTTCAGAAAAGTTCTGGCTTCCCATTAAAACCAGTAAGAGCACATAAATGAGTGAGCTCTGAATAATGGCACAAAATGTCTTTTAATATATGTCATTAATAGATTTTTCTAAATAAGATCCTGTACAAATTGTCCCCAGTCCTTCTGTGCCTCTGGTGGCAGCTTGCCCCTGGCCACTTAGCTGGGGAACAGAGCACAAGGTGTGCAGACGGGTGGGGGTGGGAAGGGACCCAGACCACAGCTCTGTGTGTTCTTGGCAGGGCAGAAGCTGCTCCCTGTAGAAACACAGGTCACAAGGGGCCCCCAACAAGCATCAAGGAAATAGCATCTAGAAAAAGATAAATTTGTTGACATAGAAGTAAACAAGTTTCTAAACTTTAACCATATTTTAGTGATGCAAAACTCTTTAAGTAAAATAATTATTATTTTAGTTTGAAATTTCATTTTATTGAGGTACATACAATAAAACTCATAAATCTTAGTCTGCGGCTTGACGAATCTCGACATGGGTCACACTCATGAAACCATCATCTTGATCAAAGATACCAAACATTCTCACTAACCTTTTTCTTCCACTTCACCTGTTTCACCCATCCCCTCTTCCCTCTTCCCTATGGCAACCACCAGTCTGTTCTCTCTGTTTATGAGTCTATTTCAGTTTTGTTTGGTTGTTTGTTCGTTTTGTACTTTAAATTCCACGTATAAGTGAAATCACACAGTATTCATTTTTCGCCGACTTATCTCACTTAGGTCCACCCCTGTGACAAAGGGGAGAGTGCTTACTCACAAGAGGCACTGTGCCGTATCTGATCTACCCACCAGGATGACTAAGGATCTCAGGTTGCTCTGCTACTGGGCCGCGATGCCTATCAGAATAAACAGAATGCTGGCAGCCTTACATGGGGGAAGTTACTACAAATTCCCCCAAAACTTCGTTCCTTCTCTGAGAAACTAAGCAAAGCTCATCATAGCACAGAAAAAAGGAAATGTCAAATTTCCTATGAAATATACTCAAGCTTTTCCAGAGCAAATTAGAAGACTATAGATGATGAAGCTGCCTGATAAAAGTGTTCTTTAGTTCACAAGACGTTTTCAGTATTTTTATGATGTGTTGGAGAAGAAGAGAGACAGAAAGGATCTGTAACCTACTAATCTGATCTGAACGTACTACCAATACTGAGGCCACCATCATCCATGACTGCTTTCCTCCCCCACCCCACCCAGGTCCTGCCGATCGTGATTTTCTTCAGCACTGTGATGTCCATGCTCTACTACCTTGGGCTGATGCAGTGGATCATTAGAAAGGTACCAGGGCTGGAAGGGACTGGGTGACAGGTGTAGAGATGATTCTTTCAGAGACAAAAATCTTAAATGCCTTTTATCCAGGTTTTTCCAAAGTACCTTTCTCTTGTACCAAGATCCAACCCCCGCCCCACTCCAGGTTATTAAATTCAAACCCAAAAATCCTACATGTGTCCATAGAGAGAGTTTTATCTCTGACTTGTAACAAGGCTCTGACAGGCAACCCACTGGATGGCTTCATGAGACCTTAGCAATTACTTCCACTCACTAGCTGGGTGAGCTTACACAAAACAACTAAACTGTTCTGTCCCTCTGATTCCTCTTCTACTAAGTACTCATAATTATAGGACCTCCCTCAAAGGGTTATTATGACAATTAAGTGGGTTACCGGGAGCAAGGGTTTAAAATGGTACCTGGAATGCAGTAAAGCCTGTCATGACTATTAGCAATTTTTATAATTTATTACTTTTATACAATGACCCAATAAAATTCATTTCTATAGTGTTCAATGTCATATACAATGACTCTGAATTACCACTCAAACAGGAGGATATGATTGGCCTGCTCTATAGACTGAATAAGATACAGTCACATTTAGCACCATTGCTGGCCTGCCAACAGTTGTTAAAGGCCTGGACATTTTCCTCCAAAGATTTTTATCCATATTTTGAATTTCCGTGTATAAAAATAGCTCTTCACTGGCTTTTTCTCTTTTCCCTTTTAGGTTGGATGGCTGATGCTAGTGACTATGGGATCATCTCCTATTGAATCTGTAGTTGCTGCTGGCAATATATTCGTTGGACTGGTAATTTGTAATATCAAAAAACTAAACAAAATACCTGCTGAAATGGGTACTCTTCCCAGAAAGTGGAATTTTAAAATATCACATTGTTATTTCTTTCAGTGTAGGGGAAAGGGTGTCAAAATAAGGAACCCACAGTGTTGACGACGTCCAGATTCCAGAGAGAAAAACAGAGAGTGTACAAGAGAGATCCCTTCCAGGAATCTTAGCGCGCTAGAGTCAGACTTGAGTTCTGGAAGGGAAGAAGATTGAATCATTTTATCAAAACATTGGGCTTCTCAGGTGTAGATTCTCAACAAATCTTTTCTGAATTTATTGAATTGTTGAGGTCTCTGGCCCACCCTTCAGAGCCTAGCAGCTCATCCTCTCAGATGGAGTTCACCACTTATCTCAAAGCTGCAAACATGTAACAGCCCCACATTCTGCAGTATAATTGGTTGTGGTGATGAAAGATACCAAGGAACTCTTTCCACCAATAACCTTGCTGCTGTATACATACTTGAGTTCATTCGCAACTTGTCCAAACTGGCCAACAGTCTGTGGTTGCTGAGCCTGAAGGAAAATGCTGATGGCTGACGAACAAAGGCATTTTCACCTCCCTGACCCATCAAATGGATAAATGCTCTTTTGCCTGTATCCTATTTAAGCAAAGAAGCATGTTATCAGGGGATGTCATCAAAATAGCAGCATTCCTAAGGGTTGGGAAAATAAGAAATGGTAATAACCACCCTCATCACTCAGGATATGTAGCTTCAGGCAGAATGGAATCACACACCAGGGAAACCAAGTGTGATGCTTGCCAGCACGGCTACCCAAGGAAGTTGGATTTGAAGCGAAAATCAAGTCACCCAGAGAAACACATGACCCCAAATCCTAGCCGTACAACTGCTCCAGGCAGGCTGAGCCTTCTTATTGGTAAGCCCAGCTTGCTAGCCTGCTGTACAGTCTTTAGAGCAGGGCCCATACTTCCTTCCCTAGGAGTTGAAATTATTATAATTATAGTCATAAAATCTCTCAGGACTAATTAGGGCACCATCTTGAGTTGATTACTCCTACCTGCAGGGTAAGAGGGCTCATGTACTGAATTTCTATTTAGTCTATAAATTGAAGCTCAGCACATGAACCTTACAGAACAATTAGAAATAATGAGGGGAAAATTATGAAATTGCACACATGCTTCTGTGGTGCTCAATTTGATACTTACTATCCTAAAAGTACAGCTATTATTTATGGAGAGCCTCGCACTGCAGGCCGCCTGTCCTCCGTAATGGGATTCAAGCCTTTACAAGTACACTCTCTCCAACTCCTCCCCACAAGAGGAAGAGAAGGGTCTCTGATTCTCAATCAGGAAGTGCCTGTGGGTACCTGTCTTTGTTATTGCTGGGATTTTTTTATACTTGTACCTCTGTTTCCCTGTGGTCAGCAAAGAGGTTTAGGGTCTGTCGAGTTGAAGGTGGCAGATGGGAAGTCACAGAAGCTTGGGAATCTCCAGTTCCAAGGCCAGGCCACTAGGCAGAGTTTCTTGGCCAATGGTGTTCCAGCCCTACAAAAGTGTACCAAGCCATCAGACTCCAATCCAGGGCTAGATGGGGACCTATGTGAATTGGCCTTGCAGACTGCAAATTTTACGTGTGACTCCATATGCACACTCACCTAGAATGCAAATGACCCAGATATCGGTGATATGGGCTCTCGAACATGAGAGTGCATCAGAGCCACCTGGGAGTCACTGAAACACGATTAATGGTCCTGCTCCCAGAGTTTCTGATTCAGGAAGTCAGACCATATCAAACAAGTTCCCAGGTGATACTGATGGGGCTGGTCTGTACTCTACTCTTAGAAATAACTGCTTTGGAGAAAGAAGTTTTGAGTAGATTGGATTCCCTCCTAAGATTTATAAGGCAACATTTAATCTCATCACTCTCTGTTTCCAGGCAGAGGCTCCACTGCTGGTCCGGCCCTATTTACCACACATTACCAAGTCTGAGCTCCATGCAATCATGACCGCTGGGTTGGCTACTATAGCCGGAAGTGTCTTAGGCGCATACATTTCTTTTGGGGTAAGAATGTTTGGAGATTAATTTATGAAAGAGTAAACCTCTTTGCTATTTTTTTCTTTACCATTGCTGCTGGGAAAGGAAGTCAAAAGTGTCCTTTTTGCTATATAGTTGGTCACAGTTCCTTCGCCATTTGAATGGGGTGGCCCCAAGAAACTTCGGGATTCACTTTCATATCTTGCCACCTACTTGTGAATTATATCCAACTACAGCAAAAGGAAATTGTATCATATGGTTATTTTGGCTGAAATTACATTACATTTCAATATGCAAAAACAAAACCTATTACTGACCTAGTAAAGGCAGTCTAGCCCAGGGGTCAGCAAAGTATGCCCCATGGACCAAATCTAGATTGCTCCCCCTTTCTTGTAACTTGTCCTGCCTGAGGGTTTCAGCTCTGGGCAAGTTCACTATGGATTCAGTGAGACCAAGAAATGACAAAGGAACATTCTTGGGGTAAAAGGGTTTATACCTGGCTTTATTCTCACAGCAGAAGGTCAAGCACTAGAATCATGTCTGCATCCACCAGGCTACAGATGCATAACTCACCTCCATCTCTGGCTCCACCCAGGGCATGGACAGAACTCTTTATATAGTGACTCAGTTAATAATAGCTTATTGCCTACAGGTGTGGAAGCATTGGCCTAGCAGTAGGTCAGTTACATAATCAAGTACTTTAGGGTCAGGTGAGGATCCTGGCCATAGGAACTTCCATTTTCCCCACACTTGTGTTTTACTGAAAAGCAACTACTCCTTTTTATTTCTCTGTGGCAGCCTGTATGCTAGAATTGAGTAGTAGTGGTCCAAAAAATCCAAAAATATTTACTCCCTGGTCCTTCACAGAAAAAGTTTCCTGACCCCTGGCCTACAGCAGTAGTTCTCAAACCTTACTGCGCATGAGAATTACCTGGGAGCTTTTAAAAACCCTAATGCCCAGGCCCACACCCCAGAATAATTAAACCAGAATCTCTAGGGATGAGACCCAGGCATCAGTATTTTTTAAAAACTCCTCAGATTCCAAAGCACAGCCCAGTTTGAGAGCTGGTGGTCTATGGTAGAGGGCTGCAAAACACTATGGTAAATGGTATGTGCACCCCAAGCACAGGGCTTACAAGCCACAGGTAGATGCAGCCCCCACTGGGAAAATGGAATAACACAGCAGCTGTGTGACCTAGGTAGCTAGGAGTTCTTACAAGACAGGTGAGTTTCTTTCCGGGACTGCCTCTGTGTCTCAGAATGCCAACCAGTAGGAAGAGGGAAGAAGGGAAGAGTGAGGAAGATCTCAGGAATAGCAGCAGTTTGACTGGTTTCCCAGTTGACCCACCCCACCACCGCAGCAGGAATGCTGCCTGAAAAAATGTTCTGGGTGCAGTGGGAGTGGGCAGGGAGGTATGGATTCCAGCATTCTTAAAATATAAGGAAGAGAATCCCAAAACAAAATAAAGGTGTGGGGAGGAAAGGGGAAACAGTTTAAGTGGGCCTTCAGTGAGGAAAACAGAAATAGTTCACAGATTGAGGTGATAACATTATGTAAAGGTGCAAAGGACTTCAGGAAATCAAAGGAAGACCACAAGGTGTGTATGCATTCCTGCACCCCAGACATCTCCTATCCTTCATGATGTAATGAAATATGGGGGCTAGGGACTATTTGAACATTCGAAAGGACAACAGGGAAGTGGAGGAAATCTTCTTTAAAAGTTCCTACAACACAGGATTAATTATTTTCTGAAGTGATGGGATTCCGGCTTTGGGCTTCTCCCTGAGGATGTGGCCACTCACCCGATTCCTCCCATCTCCCTCTGGCTCTCAAGGCAATGCCGACTTGGCTCATCGGGCACTTCCAGACCTCCAAAGAAACATTGTTTTTTGGCTTACACTCAATTCCTGCCCTCCCAGTCTCTTGTAAGACTTTTGGACCATTTATCCTGAACACCACAGTAAAGCCAGCCCTAAGTTGGCCTCTTTCTACTGAAATTGCAGGTCTCTTCTTCCCACCTGTTAACTGCCTCTGTTATGTCAGCCCCTGCGTCATTGGCTGTGGCTAAACTCTTTTGGCCTGAGACAGAAACACCTAAAATAACCCTCAAGAATGCCATGAAAATGGAAAGTGGGTAAGTGGAACACATTCACCTGCTTAATGACTATATACAAGCCAGCCAGGGTTGGGGAGAGTGAGGTCCAAGTCCAAAGTACAGCAAACAGTTGATAATCAGGGAGCTCAGTGAATTATGGTATTAATGTGAATTTCCCAGTGACTATTAGACCTCACCCAAAAAACCTTGTTTCAACAATTGAAAACCTTTCTAAGTACCTGAATGTCAATAACTTTCCTTGACTGTTCAGTATAGATATTTCATTTTTAATACAGTGTAGTGTTCACTGAGCCTTGGTTTAAGACCACTGGAAAGCCATGGGATGACCGTTTCTGGAAGTTTCTTATATAATAGGGAAAAGAAGGTGTGATACAGGTATCTTTGTCCCCTTTTCCATTCATTTTCTTTTGAAAAAGAAAAAAAGGTGATAAAGACTAAGGGATTTAGGATGTTCAAAAGTATCTCATTGAATAACAGAATCCACCAACCAACATATTTCTGAGATTCATCTCTTGTTTGTATGTAGGGAAAATCATAGCCATCAGTGAAATGCAAGCTGACAAAGAACATATATATATGGAATATGTGTGATCCCACTAATAAAGTGAGAAAACATGTGAACCTACATGTTATTTAGGGATACAGAACATATAGGAAAATTGAAAAGAAAAGGAATGATAAGCAAATTCTAGGGAATCTGGTATCTCTGAGATTAGAGAGAAGAGAATGAGACTGGGTGAGGGGACTCAAAAAATGGTGACATTCCATTTCTTGAATAAGGTGATGGATATTCAGACCTTTGCTGAATTGTTAGTTCTTATACATGAGTATTTTACAAAATTCTCTGGTAGTTACTTTTAATATAATGTTTAAAACCTACAATATTTTTATCTTTTCCCAATTTTTTAATTATAAGTGCCCCCAAGTTAGAAGAGTATTATAATGTTTAGATACCCATGTGCCCATTAACTACACCAAAAAATTATAAGTCCTGTTATGATTTCATGGAATTTGATGAGTATTTTGATGGATTTCAAATGAGTATTTTGACCAAGGCATGGGCCTGAAAGTTTGTCTCTCTATCCCTATAAGCTCTGTTAATTCCATTTCTACACCTGTGACATACCCCTGCTGACCTAACTCTGGAATTGCTATTTTTTTATAAAGTGATTCAAGGAATCTCCTAGAAGCCGCAACACAGGGAGCGTCCTCATCCATCTCCCTGGTGGCAAACATCGCTGTGAATCTGATTGCCTTCCTGGCCCTGTTGTCTTTTGTGAATTCAGCCCTGTCTTGGTTTGGAAACATGTTTGACTACCCACAACTGAGTTTCGAGGTAGAATTCTACCGTGTTTCTCCTCCATTTGTTTCTCCTCCATCATGTTTCTGCCTATCTTTGTTTAAAAATAAAATAGGTTTGTGACCTGCCGTCCCTGGGCCTATAGCACACTCTTCCCAATGCACAAACTGATTCTCCTTGTCTTCCCACCCCTCTGTCTCTTCCTCTGTCACCTTCCTTCCTCCAACATAGTCATCCCCTCCTGACCCCATCCAGGAATCCAGGTTACTTGAAATGACCCAATTCCAACCTTAACTTCTAATGGATACAGATGGCAAGGGAATGTGAAGAGTTCCTATGCCTAGAGGCGACACAAAGAGGATGGGGGCAATCTTGTCACAAGGGGGAGGTAGAAGCATATCACCTGCAAGCAAATCACTACTCTAATGAAATATCTGTTTTTGGTTTTTATAGATAATATGCTCCTACATCTTCATGCCCTTTTCCTTCATGATGGGGGTAGACTGGGAAGACAGCTTCATGGTTGCCAGACTCATAGGTTATAAGACATTCTTCAATGAATTTGTGGCTTATGAGCACCTCTCAGAATTAATCAACTTACGGAAAGAGGCTGGGCCCAAATTTGTGAATGGTGTGCAGCAATATATGTCGGTGAGTAAATAGTTTGATTTTTCAGTATACTTTTTCATCATGTACATGCATTCATCAACAGTTACCCGTGCCTCTGTGCATCAGGCCAGGCACTTGGGATACATCAGAGAACAAAACAGACTGAGCTCATGGTGAACATAGCATCCCATAATTTTCAGTTACATTGATTGAATTAGTGTGTGTGTGTGTGTGTGTGTGTATGGAGAGAAATACAGCTAATCTTTACCACTGTGATCATTTATTTTTGAGTGGTATGGATTCAAACCCAGAGTCATGTGAGCTCGGATTAAAATCAATCAACAGATATTTATCGTATGCCTTGTAGGTGCCAAGGTCACAGCATGGGCTGGTAGTCTCATGATCTTGAAGCTCTCTTCTTTACAGCTTGACAAAGTCTACGAACTCTGAAAAACTGCCTAAATTCACTTCCTAAAGAAATACTGCAACACAGTCGCTACTCTCCAAGTGAATGAGGAAAGAGAAAAGGCTCTGGATCTGTGGTCTGAACCTTGGAGGCAAACGACCTTTAACTATGCCAGAACTTCAGATCCACATGCTGTAAGGAGATGCCCAGATCTGCTCAGCCTTGAATGGGATAAGGGAATTCAGGAGACGCCATCACTTAGGCCACATCTGCATCTGAGTCTCCAATTCCTATTTGCCTGAAGAACAGAATTGTCACATATGATAACTCTTAGGGAAATGGTGAACATTTCTGACCACCACCATTATTAATTGAAACAATTCATTTGGTGTTAATTTTGTAGGCATGTATTTGGCTTTAAAAACAAAGGGGAGGAAAAGCATGCTGCCCAGTGTTCTCACTAAGACTGCCCACCTCTGAACAATGCGACCACCTCTCCCAGCCTCCCGAAGGCCAAACATGCAAACTTACTCCCACATGTTGCACAAATATAACAGCACACTCCAGGAAGGTACTGATTTGTATCTTACAGTCAGGGGCATTTTGACTCTGAACAGTGGCCCTGCAGGTCTCTTGTTCCTCAAATGTTCATTCTTCAGCTGGCCACACAGTGGAGCCTGGCTGAACGTCCTCATTTTTGGATACCACCACAAGCCAGCTTGCTTCTCTGCCAAAAGTAAACAATGGGCTAGATTAAGCTACATGTTTTCCATCCTCAACTGCCAATTGCCTGGAGAAAGTAGTTTTGTTAGTGAGCAAAACAAGCTCGCAGTTCTGGCCCTGCTAAGCGGGTTTGTGCATCAGGTGATTAAGAGGACAGAGACAGAGAGCACTGCTGATTTGGGTTGGGGGTGAGCCCAGCCAGGGACAGACCCATAGAGGATAAATGGAGATTTGAGCTCAATGACTTTTGCAATTGTTGAGTCATGATGGGAAAGTATTTTGTTTTTCCCCAATTTCCTATTTCCAATCAACAAAATGGGGATGAGTCCCTGCAGTTTCAATGTTCACCAACCAACTAGTGGGGGGCATGTCCCACCATCTCCTGGAAAAGGCATTAAGTGACTGAAGCATGAGACTTGGGTCCATGAGGCAAAAACACAGTGTTATGCATTGAATTAGGCCCACTTCCAACCCCCATCTAAGATAAGATATCAGAATGTGTATGCAGCACGTCATCCCCAGAACAAACTTTTTCACTCCATCATTTTCTCTTTCATAGAATAGAGATAACACTTTGCATGCTTATTTGTTTATATGTAGTACATACCATGGTACAGATTTCAAAAGGTACAAAGAGGGATAGAAAGAAACTCATCCTTGCTATTTCTCCCCTCGGGATCATAACATGCTCACAGTTACTAACCTTGCTCTTTGCACTTAATAACATACTGTGGATGCCATTCTATACCAGTATCTGTGACATTGTTTATGCAATTTGTTTATTTGCACACCGTTATTTATTTTAACCAGTTCTTTGTTAATGAACACTGCTACCAATTTTTGCTTTTGGAAGCAGCATTACACTGACTGGCCTTGTACATACGGCATCCTTGCTGTGTGCCAGGAGTGCTGCAAGAGGTATTAATTTCCTAGTGCAGGGAAGCTCTTTCCACCACACAGTCTTGCACATTTATGGGCAAAGGCAAAGTGGAACCATCCCAGCCTCCTTTTCATCTTATTATAAAACCCACATGGCCACATCTGGGTACCCCCTTCCCACAGATCCCCGGAAAAAGGAAAGACCAATCTTAAGCACTTTATGCCATATCCCTTCCCATGCTCTCTTAATAAGGCTGCCTGTTTTTGAAGCCAACTGAACAAAATGAAAAGCACTAGAGAGCACAGGAAATGAGGATAAGGAAGAGCTTTTCCAGAAACAGCGGACTGCTCAAATACTTGCAATTTTTTTTCCTAACTGCTCTATGCACGCTGATTGAAAATATCAACAAGGTGGTCTCAGAAGCCATACAAGAGAAGAGGGGCTTTATAATCAGCAAAAGATTTACCAGGACCACTTGAGCCTTAAATGGGAGCTTTTAAAAAATCCATTTGGTTGGGCTAAAAAGGCACCACTACTTTTGAAAGCAGCATTGGCCTGGTTTTTTCTTTGAACCAAATCATAGATTTGGGGGGATTTGGGAAAAAAAATCATTGCCTCAATTGTGTGGGTGCATTTGCTAGCTTAGGCGTGCCTCTAGTGAACAAAAAAGTCCATTTGATCCTCTGAGCCTCCTGTGGTCAGTCCCTGAGTAACACCTCTTGACTGTCAGGCTAGAGCCAGAGCACTATGCTCGCACTTTGATGAATTCTCCTTCTATCTTCCCACTGCCCTGTGAAAAGGACTATTCATTCCGCATATAGACGGGCACCTGATTTTCCTACATGATGGTCAGAGCTGAGGAACAAAGACAGACAAAGCCACACCACAGCCAGACTGAAAGGAACTCGTATGATGTCTGTGTGCTGCCTTCTTACTAATGTAATTCCTTTTCCCTGAAGTATAATGTACATACAAAAAAGGCCATTTTTGGTGTACATACGAGTTTTGACAGACATGTCACCTGTGTAACCACAACCTCAGTCAAGATAGAAAATGTTTCCATCACACCTGGAAAACCTCCCTTGTGGCCAGGAATCAACAATACCTGTTCCACCCACCCACCCACCCACCCACTTCCAGGCAGCCAAACTTTTCACCATAGATTATTTTGCTCGTTCTATTTCATACAAATGGACTCCCTTAGCATTCACATTATTACAGGTATTAGTTATTTTCCTTCTTACTGCAGAGTAGTATTCTATTTTATGGATATCCACAATTTGTTTATCCATTTGCCTCTTGAAGGACATTTTGAGTTGTTGCCGGCTAGGAACTATTATGAATAAAGCTGCTATAAATATTCATGTACAATCTTCTTGTGGGCATATGTTTTTATTTCTCCAGAGAAAATCCCAAGGAATGGGATTCCTGAGTCATACAGGCCATGTATGTTAACTTGGTAAGAAACTACCAAGTATGTTTGTATTTTACAATAGGCTGTGTGTCCATTCCCACCAACAATGTATAAGAGTTCTAAATGCTCCACATCCTTGCCAATACTTGGTATTATCCATCTCTTTTAGCCATTTTAGTGGATGTGTAGTGGTATCTCATTGTTTTAATTTGCATCTCCCTGGTGACTAATGATGTCAAACAACTACTCATATACTTATTGGCCATTTGTGTGTCTTTTTTCAAACCTCTATATCCATTCTTCACCAGCTGCTTGTCTTCTTGTTATTGAGTTATAACAATTTTAATGCATTCTGAATAAGTCCTTTGTCAAATAAATGTAATGTGAGTATTTTCAGAGACCAATTTTGTATCTTCAGCAGCTAGCATTGTACATGGCACATTACAGCAGGTAGCCAGGTTACAATGAATATTAAAAGTTAACATTGAGCAGAAAGTAGCATTTATAGAGGCCAACACTACCAATTCTAAATCCATTGCAGAAAGTCTCTGAATTCACACAGCCTCTTTCCCTCCCTTGATATTTTAAGGGGAGATGGAAGAAAACATCCAGGAAGCAGTGGGTGTTTGACACCACTATACGCTTCCTTGCCCATATTTATCCCATTGTCAGAATAGGAAGCCTGTTAGGATGTCAGATTACCAAGCTGGGTCACACCAAGTATACATCTGTGTGTTTATGCTTCTTTACAGATTCGTTCAGAGACGATTGCCACTTACGCTCTCTGTGGCTTTGCCAATTTTGGCTCCCTAGGAATAGTGATTGGTGGACTCTGTAAGTAAAAAGAATATCCTTCCCTAACAGGTGTGACATAAATATACTTTGGATCTCCATCTTGCTCTAGAATGTTATTCCTGTCAGGAGAAAAAGGCTCTGTAACAGTAGCAAATCTTTTGAGATCTATTCCTATCCCTGTTTTTCAGTATAGTTTTCCTATGTATACCCAAGGTAACCTCAGGAAGAATTTGCTCAAATATAGGTGCTCCTCCATCCAGGGATGACACATTTCATTTATTTTTCCCAGGTAACTTTTTTTTAAAGGTCAGATGACCTGAGACCTCAGCCATAGAACAATTCTCAGAAGCTGGGATTTGGAATTCTAATCAATAGCCTCAACATTAATCTCATACTTGTTTCCATGTTTCCCAGCAACCATGGCTCCCTCCAGAAAAGGGGACATCATCTCCGGGGCAGTGAGAGCTCTGATTGCAGGGACCATCGCCTGCTTCATGACAGCCTGCATCGCAGGTACTCCATGCTGCCCTTTGTGTCCTGTCTCCCCATGCATACAGGATGGCTGCTTTCAGGGGACAGTGTTTCCATCCTGAATCTGTAGCATATGCTGCTCACAAAGCTGAGAAGCAGAGCTGCTGTTGTGCATATTGTAAAATGAAATGTGTGGCACATGGTGGTGAAGTTAAGAACAGAAGGAGAGTTCAGGGACTTTGTTAATTAATAATAAATGGCACTCTGTTCCACTCCTAGGCATACTCTCCCACAGTCCTGTAGACATCGATTGCCATCACATTTTAGAGAACGCCCTCAACTCCAGTTTACCTAGAAACATGACTGATATGGTATCTTGTTGCCAAAGTCTATTGAACAGGTATTGTACTCTTGATTATAACTTCTTCCTGTCCATTATTAATAAGCAAACTAGACCTGAAGACCCATCCACCTATTTTTATAACATTGTAACTCTTTATTTAAAAATAAGAACTTGTATGACAATTCTAAGCACTTTTCATTTTGACTTTTCTCAGCTAAGACTGAACCACAAGAGGTAGCCGGTGCCGCTCAAGCGTTTCCCCTGCTCCCCACTATGACAGGCACAGTGTGTGAATTCGCTCACTTAAACCTACAACCACTGTATAAGTTAGGCAGTATAGCTTTTTTTCGTTTGATCAAATCAGGGCTTGGAAGGCTATGTCACTTACCCAAACAAAATGAGGGCAAATACATTCAAGATGTAAAATTTAGGACTTCTGCCCACAGAGCTCATGCCCTTAACCAGCACCCTAGTACTAGTTGCTAGGTACTGCCTCCCTTTCGAGGGATCAAGCAGTACAAGCTGTCCTGAAACATGGTGATGGTGACGGTGATGGGCGATGGTGGATGAGAGGCCACCAGTGGCCAATGCTGTCCACTCATCCTGTACAGTTTCTATTTGCAAAATCAATATCCCTACCCTCATTTGCCCTTCTTAAAGTACGAATGTCTTGAAGAAGGTAATTCTATCATTTCTTTGTTTATTCCTGTGTTTATTAAAGGATAGAAGCCAAACAAAATGAGGGCGAACACAATCAGTATGTAAAATTCAGGCCTTCTGCCCACAGAGCTCATGCCCTTAACCAGCACCCTAGTACTAGTTGCTAGGTACTGCCTCCCTTTCGTGGGATCAGGCAGTACAGGCTGTCCTGAAACATGGTGAGGGTGTTTCAGAATGTGAGGGAGGAAATCCACTTCCTGCCCCATGTTATTTTGAATGTGTCATGTTCTGCTCATCTACTGTTTCCATTTTCTAAGGCTCAACTAACTTGCTTCATTCCACTTTCCCTCAGCACTGTTGCCACAAATCCCAGTGAGGTCATCCCAGGAGGAAACCACAGCCTGTATTCTTTGAAGGGATGCTGCAAATTGTTGAACCCATCAACAGTGAACTGCAGTTGGATCTCTAATGCATTTTGAGTTCAGCTACTTCTCCAACAGAACTCTAAATGCAGGTGCTAATTTTCTGCTTTGGGGAGAAAAAAAAAGAAACTATTCTCCACAAATTGATATTTCCATCATGGAATCAGCTTTAATTGGAAAGAAGAAAAATTCATTATCTACAGCATCTTCCTCCTCCCCTGCCCTCTCCTTTCCAACCCTTTTCCTACTAAGAACTACTAGGTTGTCTCAAAATGAGGTGTTGTCTTCAGTCCCCAAAGAGTTTTCTAACTTTAGAATTTCAGGACATTTCACCAGAACACAGGTACAAATGATGACTCACAACAACTGGGCTGTGATTCAGCCACATCCAGTTAGTGTGAGTCTCTAAGAAACCCAGAGTGACTCTTTTAAAAAACATCTCAGCTAAGGTCACTCTGCATTCATCCTGGCTGACCTGAAAGAGCTTAAACTTGAATCTCCTCTGGAAACGACCAGTCATCAATCACCCATTCATCACCTGCCCTGAGGAAGTCCTGCAGAAATTAGGAGCCCTTCGGAAGAGCTTTTAGACCATTCCAAAACCAGGTTTGAAATCCTCTGTGCTTAGAGTTATACTAATCAGCTTAAACTAAACTATGCTGCAGGAACAAGTAAGCCAAAAACCTAGCTTACAAGTCTATTTTTCACTCTTATTGTATGCTTATTGAGGGTCAGTTTTGGCTACATACCATGCTGTCTTCATTTCCAGGACCCAGGCTAAAGGAGCAGCCACTGTGTGGGGCATGTTGTTTTTATGGCAGAGGGAAAAGAAAGGTGGGGACCACATATGGCTCTTGGAACTTCTGCTAGGAAGCGAGACCCTGCACTTGTACTACATCCCATTATCCAAAGCCAGTCAGTGATGAGCATATTGTCAATGGCCATGGAAAAATTATCCTGTCGTAGGAAGAGATAGTAAGTATTTTGAAGAAATAATATGTCATATCGGTGCATGATATCCAAGTCTCCCTTCAAGGAGTCAGTGTATCATAGGGCATAACTGTAAAATTATTCACATGCAAATTTGTTCATGTGCCTGATGACTACACTCAAAAATGGCACCACTCTTGTCAAAAAGCTATCTAAGGATCATTTGAGCAAGAAAAATAGGTCCTGGTTGAGATCTGAAGCCCTTCCATTGATGAGGAAAGCATCGTCAAACTTGCTCAATGGGTATCAAACAAGAACTTTAATGGGTTCTGTGATTTCATGTGTCTCAGAAGAAAATTCCAGAGAAAACGGAAAATGCTCATCACCAATGTTCTTAATAGCATAAAGACCACATCGGATAAGAAAACACAAACACCAATGACTGAATCAAAAGGTGACTCACAAGAAAGAAAAAATGTGAAAAGGTTTTGGAATACCTTAAGTAATTTATTTTATTTATGTTTTCCTTTTTGTTCATGCAAAAGAGTGTTTTTTTTAAATCCACATATAAATAGCTGATTTTTTTGTGTCTGTGTGATAACAATGGTGGTGAAGGAGGGAGCTAAATACCCAAAGAACTCTTATCTCTGAAGTGCAATACACTAGGCTATTTCTAATTATTGATCATTTGTATCAAATTTTTCTTGGATCTCAATATGCTCTTTCATTATTTAGATTTTATTTTAGAAAAATATATTCACATGTCTTTTCTCTCTGTCGTCTATGTTCTTGGGTCAACCTTCACAAAAGCCTACATCAGGGGTATCAGTTATTCATATGTTGATTCTCCTATGTTCGCTGTGGCTATTATTTTTCTCTCTCGGTTTTCTCCTTTTAAATCTTGACATTTTTCTGTTGTTTTATTCCTGAGAATCTCTTTGCTGCTCTCTTGTGCCTGTCTAGCCAACTGATTTTTTAATTCTGTCTGTTGCCATTACTATTCCTTGGAAATATAACCCTTCTCTGAGCTCTTTTATTTCAAGGAACTTAATAATGACTGCCCTGTTTTTTAAGTTTTCTTCTTCTTCAAAATACAAAAAGTAATATCCATTTGTAATAAAAAGTGACAAATACACACCACCCCCTTTCTCTCTACTCTGTTCACCCCAACTCGCTTTCCAGTACCACACCCTTGAGATTATTATTGTCAATTAACTAACACACACACCTTTCTCCAAACATATATATAAGAATGGGGACAGGGAGAGATATATGGTTCTTACACAAATAGAACGAATCCATTTACATATCACCTTCAACTTCTTTTCACTTGGACATTCCTACAAGTCATTATATATAGCTCTAGCTCTAACCTTCCCTTCTGGTGAGTGTGTGTGTTTGTGCGTGTGACTGCATAATGAGGTGATACACATGCTGGAGGAGGGGGGGACTTAAACATTTTATTTTCCTTCTACTTGCTTCCCTCCTCTTCTCTGCCCCTGGCCTGCCACATACAGGTGACCCAGGTTAAAGGACCTCATGTATAGCTTTTTGTACTTTTTTTCATGTTCAAGTCATATCTTACAAACATATCCATCTATTGGTGACTGGGACTGGTAGCTTTACCATACTGGGATTGCTCACATTTCTATGCAGTTTACTTTTCTTGGATGACAATACTTGGTGCTTATTCAGGTACACTGACAGAACTATTCTTTTCAAAGGCTTCATAATAGCTCATGATATGTTACGTATATGTACTAACCATTCCTCTATGAACATGCATTCACTTTCCAGGTTTTTCTTTTTACAATACCTGCCCATTGACTTTACATCTCACCTATTTACATACCTATGGCAGTGCTATCTGATAGAAACACTATCAAGTTGCAAGTTATTTAAAATCTTCTAGTAGCCACTTTAAAAAGGTAAAAAAACTGGGAAATTTTTAATGATATATTTAACCCAATATATCTAAGATATCATTTCAATAGATATTTTTCATTCTTTTTACTGAATAAAGTCTTAATAAAATCTAGGTGTGTATTTTATACTAGAGCATATCTTGATTGAGACACTAAATTTTCATTGGCAATACTTGATCTGTGTTTTGAGTTCATAAAATTTACGGTTGAAAGCAAATTCACATACCCAGTTTGTTCCAAACATGCTTAGAAGTTTTCCAATAACTGAAATGAGTATCATATTTTAAATTAAAATTTTAGCTCCTCAGTTTTACATATAAAATAGTTCCATATTTCAAGTATTAGTGGCTACCGTATTAGACAGTGCAATTCTATAGGATGATTTCCTAGGTGAATTGAAGTATGCATATATATTTGGTATTAATATATGTTGCCAGATAGCTTCTTGTAGACATATGCTATCTTAATTTTTACCTGCTTTATGCTATAATCTTTCTGATGTGTTTTATTCATCTACCTCTCTGTGTCTGTGTGATATTTCTTTTTAAATGCAACATGCTCACATTACTATCATGGTGATTGATTTTTCAATACTGTGCATCCTTGAACTGAGAAGGGAGTATTATTCCTGAATCACATGAGAAAGGATACTAAGGGTAGGGACCAGGCAAATGAGCTAGTAAGCACTTTGAGCTTGTTGCCTTCAGGAACCTTATCAATCCCCCATGAATGCTGAGTGGCTCTGGGCTGGCTGGAAGTTACTCTCCTCCCAGTGAAACCTCTTAATGGAGTTTTTGGTTCATTGTGATGTCTTCGCTCTCCTTTAGCAGACAGAAGTTGGAGGGCTATTTATTCCCCATAGTCTTCTAAGATGGCAAACATGGAATGTCTGTAGGTCCCATGTGTTTGCTCAGTTGTTGTCTGAGGTCACTCAGCACTGACAGGTTACTTGACTTTGCTCTAAGTCAAGGCTATGACATCTATTTTGAAGAATTCTGCCCTCTGTCTAGTCTGCCCATGAAATGTGAAGCACCCAACCTTCTCTTTGGGTCTATCTTCACACTGATAAAGTTCTCACTAATATGAAGGCCCTTTTCCAAACACAGTATTATGGGTCCAGATATTAATGTTTCCTAATTTTAATGAAGATGGACGTTTGCTTTATTGCTTCTTATTCTCCTTGTTATTTTCCACTGGATTGCAAGAGGGAGGGGGGGCAGGAATGGTATTCCTCTCCCCAATCCAGAAACTATCATTATAAATAAATCTTCTGGCCCTGCAGGGGACTTAGGGCCTCAGCCAAGAGTAGATTAGAGTCATGGGATATGGAGAATTTTCTTAGATTTTTTTTTTCCATTCGTAAAATCAGTACATCCAAACCATTTGATCTGAGTGAGGTCTCTGTAACTACACAGATTGCTAACACGAGTTCATTTTGCAAATGCCTCCAACTAATTGCTTTTATATTTCCGTCATGTAATTACGCTGGTAGGCCACTGATGAAGAGCTTGACACTTGCGCACTTGCCCAGTGAGGCTGACTTCCAATTGCAGAATAATTCCAAAATCAGGCACGCTTATAATGGAGGTATTGAAGGACACAGTGTGCCAGAAAGGGTTAAACCTCCCTGGATGTCCTAGAGTGGGGAAAAGGGAGGCAGTCATTCACATTTTAAACAGGCAGGAGTACAGGACTGAGGAAGAAAGGTCTGGTACAGGTACACCATATGGAGTTAATGAACCATATGCTCCTGAGAAAAGCTTTTTACAACCTGTAACTGAATTTAAAAGTCTTTTTTTAAGCTCAAACAGGAAGGAAAGGATACACTTAACCATTCTGTTTCTGAATTTAAAGACAGCATAAGCTTATGATAATTCTGTTTTCCTCTGTATTACAAAAGCAGTGCAACTGACCACTGGATGCTGAGTACTTGCAACCCTAGTCATCAGCAGGCTACTTGACATTTTCATTTCAAGAGACTCTAGAAAGTAAATTATGACTGTACCAAGCCAGCCCCTCTCAGCTATTATGCCTTTTGCAAAATGGGAATAAATGACTGATGTTAGGGATACAGCCTATAGTCATGGAACAGAGAAAAGCATTTAAAGGGCAACCTTGAAGTTTAGTCCTCTGGAAACTGACAACCAACCATGGTACCATAAGAAACCAGGATTGGGAAAAACCTGATGTCTGTCAAGCCATGTTAACGGGCAGAATCAGCCTACATCTTCCATGTACTGGGCATGCTTCCAATAATCTTCATAGAATAAGAGGATTGTAGAACCTTAGGCCATTAGGCCATTCAGAAATGCTTCCTTCTCCTCTTGCTCATTATAGCCATAGTTACCATGGCTAAAAGCAGTGTTGAGGCAGTATTCCTTGTTCTAATTCAAATCCCTTCAGCTACAGAGTACCTACCTCATTCCATAATTATTTGCCCATACATCTGTTTGACCACAAGACTACTAATTCCTATGTATCTCTAGTATCTAGTACCTGGTAGACATTTGGTAAATATTTGTTTATTCAATCAAATGAATGAATATTGCAAATGGCTAGCCCTCACGTAAGCCAGAATAGTTAGTTGGATCACTGTTCAAAAGTTTTTTAAAGTCTCATCAAAAATGCATACTCATAATAAAAATTGCAAATGACATATGCAAATGTGTCATTGAGAAATTGGAAACCTTCCTCCCACCTCTATCTCATTTCCCAAAGTCAGCCACGGTTAACAACATTTCGGTGTCACAGCTAATTTTTCTTTCTGTATAATAAACTATAGTAAGTTATAACCAGCAAACTGGAGTAGATGAATCCTCTCTCAAGGCCAATGACTGAATCACTTTCACCTTCCATTTCTTGGCAATATCAAACACATGACTTTCCTTGTCTTACAACACTGTGCTGAGGAGTGATTAGCAAAAGTCAGGAGACTGGCCTTCCTGATTGTCTGCAAGGCCAGTACTGCTATTTAGTAGTATTGTCTACATCAAAGCTAAATGGAATCACTTAAAGTATCCCAATACCCAACATAAATAAACATATTTTAAGTAACCAGATTCTTTCTGCTAAAATGAGCAATTGTTCTATCCTATCTGGAAAAGCTCTGACAGGAAATGGAAAATAAGCCAGTTGCTACTTCTGGGCAAGAGCAGAAGTATTATTTAGCAGCTGAGAGTCCAGCTTTGGAGCAGAATTGCCAGGGTTCAAATCCTGGTCCCAGACACTATTGCCTTAGAAATTTCTATGACCTCCCTGTGCTTCAGTTTTACCATCTGTAAAATACAACTAAACATATCTCATGTCATGTAAAATACTTTGAAGTATGCCTCCAAGAGAAAGACTATAAAATACGCCCCTTTTCTTCACTGAAGTGTAATTACATACAGTAAGTGCACAGATTCTAAGCACAGAGTTTGATGAAGGGTGTGATGAGCTTTGACAAATGTATATATGCCAGAGTAACTCTCATCCCAGTAAGGTGAAGCACATTTCCGTCATTTCAGTTACCTGGCTCCCCTTCCCAACCAATCTCACCCCCTATCTCCCAGGCAAGCGTGACTGATTTCCTTCCCAGAGATTAGTTCAGATAAATAGTTCAGGTAGAACTTCATATAAATGGAATCATATAGCACATGCTCTCTTGTTGCTCAGTTTTCTCATTCAGCATAAGGTATTTAAGTTTTATCCTGTATTAAGTTTAATCTTTAATTAAAATCATTTTGTTCTTATTGCTGAGTATTATTCCATTGAATGAACAGACTACCATTCATGTATCCATTCTACTCTTGATGGACATTAAGGTTCTTTTTAGTTTTTTTGGAGAAGATACGTTTTTTGAAAGAAACTTTAGGTGTTTCAGAATACTGTAAGCTTAGGAAATATAAACTGGAATGTGAAAAGAGCATGGTTTACCCACATGGTGTTTGCTCCTCGTTGCCCTTTCTCCCCTTCATAACCTAGCTGAATCTCTTCACATGTATGTCATTCTTCAAAGGGATTTTCAAGATTGTTGCCTTCAAGTCACAAACTGGAAGATCAGTGATGACTGAGCCTCGAAAGGGAATAAGAGGGAGGTCACTCTAGCTTGCATGGAATGTTGATTGGCCTGTGATACACTCTACATAATAGCACTTTTACTGTACTACATTTTGAGATAATTCACTTGGCTTTTCTAAGTCTCCAATAAAAGTAGAAGTTACATTAACATTTGACCCATAGAACTATAGTGCAAAACATAAATAAGAAAACATATATAAGAAATGTAAAAACACTTTGTAGTTTGGAAGTATTGTGCATGCGAAGTAAGCTCTGATTATAGCAAAACAGATTTGGGCTCCAGCAGGCTTTCAAGGTACAGAAGCATCCATCAGCTAAACATTTTGTTTCTTAGAGCTATAATGAATTTAATCAACCTTATGGGAAAGGTTGAACAGTTCTTAAAAGTACTTTTGTGAAACAAAGACTCTAATTCTCATTAGAACTCACCCATCAAAATTCAACCTGCCCTTTCTGAGCAGAACATCTCAAACAGAATTATTTGCTCTCTTTGACCATCCATTCATCAATGTCTGGACATGGAAAACAGGCTATCCAGAAAGGAAGGATTTCTGCATCTACTTAAACCAAATGGAACCTAACAGAAGGGAGCAGTATGTTCTTGGAGACTTGGGAGAGGTGCTCTCGCAACAGTCTGACTTGATTCTTGTTTCCATGGCAACAGACTCTGGGTTCTCAAACCAGCACTGTGCGCTCACAGGAAGCTGCAGCTGGACACACAAGAAAGTTCCTTCTCAAAAGCTACTGGAGTATTCAGAAAGAATTCAATCAAATTCCCTCTAAACTTGGCAGGGTGTGGTGTTCTCGATGACCTGAAAATAAAATGAATTTCTTAAATGCTTTCTCCTGCCTTTTAGCAGTATTATCAGGAATATGCAGGGGTGGGGGGTATTGTATCCAGGTTTCAATCATATTTGTTGTAGAAAAATATTCATAATCTTAGGAAGAAAATAAAAACTTTATCCATGTCCCATCACAAAAATATGCAAGGGCTAATATTATCTGTGATATGTAACCATTCAATGTGTGTGCGTGTGTATGCAGTACTTTTAAAATGAGATCACTATTGTGATTTATTATGAAGCCAGCTTTTCCCCTACTTAATATTATCATGAACCCTTTATATGTTGTTAAATATTCTTCTACATCATTTTAAATGGCTGCAGAGCATTCCATTATATGACTGTACCATAACTTAACTTATCTCCTATGGTCGGCCGTTATGGATGTTTCCCATTTTTCATGATTACTAATACATCTGAATAAACATTCTTGTAGTCAGATCTTTACACAAATTCAGGATTAGTTCGTCACAAGAATACAAACATATTTAGAGATTTATCTGCCAACAGAATGTCTCCCCATCTTATGCTAAGCCTCAGAGCAAAGCCAAATAATTAATCTTTTGAATAGACAACATATTTTCAGTACAAAGTCAGTCTACCTGTAATGAAAATTCTAGATTCTCCAGACAATCGAGAAGGTAGTTGAAACATGAAGCAGGCCTGGGCTGGGGTCGAATTTCGTACACTAACCATCGACATCCACTTTATAAAAACCCATATTTAATGACATACTGGGTTGTCTTCATCTGATTAAAGGTGAATTTTCTATTGCCAGAACTGGAACTGAAATTGGTTTCTCTATTTCTTCAGTGGGCTCTTGTACTGCCAACACAGACTCATCACGTAACAGAAGTAGGTGAGTTTGAACGCTAACTCCCCACTATCCTTAGACCCAGTCCAGGAGGAAAGAAGCGCCTAGTCCACCAGAATCAAACAGTATGGCTCCCATCAGTCACAGGGAAGGGATGAACACTGCACAGGTCTCTGGGGACCTGAATCTGCCCACACAGTTAGGAGAGGGCCAGCAATTTCACCAGCAAAAGCACGATCCAGAATTAGATGTCCTATATCCTCAGGTTGCCCAGGAGAGCAGTCCTGGCTTCTCTTTTGTGGGGGGAAGGGATCAACTCCCACGATTCACAAATGGCAAGGCAATGTACTACTGTTCTGTATTTAGCTCTTTTTACCTAATTATATATTATAAGGCTCTTTTAAGTCACTACATAAAGACTTCACCTTTTTGTACATATCGTATGGATTTGCCATGATTTATTTAGTAGTCATCTGTTGATGTTGTAGTCCACATTTTGCAAAACAAAACAAAATGCTGTAGTAAATAGCCTCTACCTGTCACTTGACATGTGTGAGTATACTTGTAGGAGAGATTTCTAGAGATGGAATTGTTGAAACTTAAGATATGTACATCTATAATTCTGAAAGATATTGACAAACTGCCCTCCGTGGAGATTTGACTGGTTGATATTCTCACCAACCAAGTATTTTATTTAACTTTTGGATTTTTGAAAAATACAAAGGAAATGGTGTCTCAATGTTGTTTTAATTTACATTTCTCTTGTTTAACGTGGCTGTCTATCTCTTTGAATCTTTAAGGGCCCTGTGCACTTCTTCTTCTAGGAATAGTCTATTCCTGTCCTTCACCCATTTGTCTATTGGGTAAGCTGCCCTTTCCTCAGACATTTATAGGGCTGTTTACCTACCAGGGAGCATGACTCTTTGTAATATGAATTGAAAATATTTCCCCCATATTGTCATTTGTATTTTTACATTTTTGTGGTGCTTCTGCCATGCAGAAGTTGTGCCAAGATCACTTATTGAATACTAGTAGTTTCTATTTTCCACTAATTTGATATGCCACATTTATTATATTAAAAATCCCCATGTATTGCAGTGTATGCAGAATTTCTCTTCAGTCCCATTGATCTCTGTCTACTCCAGTGAAAACTGATTGCTTGCTCTTGCAGGGGATCAAACTATGCTACCCCAAAAGATGTCACTTTGTATTAAGGACTGTTTTGAGCTGAAAGCTATTAGCTCACTGCCCTCCCCCTTGCTCTGTAAGAAGCAGAGCATAAATTTCCATTTGTGAAGGTGTCTTCCTCTCCTGTAGGAGGAATAGGAGAACACCTCAACCACTGGAGAGACTCTTATAAGTGGAGAAGGCACCAACTTGAGTGTGTACAACAAATATTACCAAATAATTCCTTTTTTCCATTAGTTTCCCCCTTATGTTTACGTTCCCACAACTTACTCCCCCAGAAGCATAATTTGCTGCCAGTTTACTTCCCACAGTTTACCCCTTTCCTTTGCCTATTTACCTCACAATTTGTCACTCTTTGTTAAAATGGTACATAAGCCCCAGGTCTAATTACTTCTTTGGGTTTCATTTCATTCTTGTGAAGCCCCAGTGTATATGCAAAATAAACTCTTCCTCTTTTTAATATATCTTTTATCAGTTTGTGTCCCCCCATTACAGAACCGAAGACGGTAGAGATTCTATCCCCTACAATCTCTAAAATGGGGATTATAATATTTACCTCAGAGAATTACCCTTAGAATTAGATAAATGGAATGCTTGGCCCATAGAATAAGTCAATGAATTTCATCAATGATAATGGCGAGGAGGAAATAGTGTTTATTTCACTCTTGTGCAAAGAAAGGCAGATACCCACTGAGTTTGCAGGTAGCAGTAATTCAAAGATTAGCCATTCCATTTTACTTTGAATGAAAGATTTCCTTACATGAGGAAAATGATATTATAAAGTATCTTGGTAATGAGTTTGAGATTATTTTAATGAATTTTTCACTAATTTGGTTTTCAAAGGGAATCTCAAGGGCTGTTATTCTCCCTGACACTGGGTTGCCAAAGCAGAATGTCAGATAGGATCAGATTTGAAGTCTAGATTAGCCACTCCTCTAAAAGTCTGCTTCCTTATCATTAAAAGAGGAATAATTGTATCCCTTCTCATTCTGACAAATAATAAGATAGTAGTTTAAGAAAGGTAGCTATCACTGTGCTTGCCACGTAGTATGTGTTCAATAAGTGGTAGTTGTTTTGTTGTTATCATGTTCTTTATTTTAATCATTAAAGATGATGACTTGGGATGGATAAGAACAATAAAAGGACAGTAATAAACACGAGAGTAAGAAAGAAGGAAATGATGATCAGAATATTAAGATTAAAGCTACCAAAAAATTAATAAAATGCATTGATGAAGGGATAGAGATATACACATGGATAGTATATTATCAAGTAGGTAGGATAAAATGTCAGTAGTAGAATCTAAGTAGTGTGTTTTACTATAAAACTTTCAAGTGGTCTGTATGTTCAAAAAAATGTTTATAGTAAAATGTTGAAAGACTCAAGATCACCATCCTTCTCTTCTTCCAGTCCTAATTTTACTGCAACCCCCCACAAACACTCAAAGGCAAAGGATGATTGATTTTCCTTGTTTCTCAATATTTCACATAGAGTGAAGAACTTGTAATTCACCTCTTGGCCTAAATTTCAAGCTCTGTTCCCTGAACATTCATACTTCTTACTTTCTGCTGGCCCAACTGACAGCTCCAATTTATACACATCTGCCACCAATATGGCTCTTGTCCCAGAATCCCCCCTCCCACCCTGTTTCTCTCAGGCCTCCAACTCCCAGAGTCCAAACAGCTTTGCATCCAGGAAACTGCAGAGAGGCACAGGTCAGGGCATGGGATTGGAACCCTGTTGCCAGAGCATCCAGAACACCACGGTCAACTGCAGCTTCCTCCTGTTGCTATGACACAGGTGGACCCTATAGAGCTGCCAGACTGGGAACTGACACAGATCAGTGCGCGGTGGTTGCCCTTGTAAGGAGGGGCCTAAGGATGCTTTCTCCATGCCCACTGGTCCCCAGAGCAGCAAGCGAGCGCTCATAGCCCCTCATTGACATGTAAGCAGGAATTCAGCTGCTCTCCATTGGTCTGATGTCATGCTTCACAAAAGAGATTAGGAAGGGAGAAGAAATTATAGATCCTTCAGAAATCTAGAAAATTAAGTATTTAAAGCAAACTATTTTTTTTGGTGACTTGTTCTTTTTTCAAAGGAAAGTTTAATTGACTCCAGTTAGAAGTGTTTGACTTCAGGTGGGCAGCATCCTTTAGTCCAGTATTTGTTAAAATCCTGTCTCCAAGTTACTGAATTCAGAATCTCTGAGAGTGGAGTCCAGGTACCTGCAGTTTTAACAATGTCCGTAAGATCCTAGCACACTAATATTTGAAAAATACTACTCTAGTGTAGCTATATAACTTTAATGTATAATTAAATCACTGTGCTGTGTTTCACTCAAATCACTGTGTTGTATACTTGAAACCAATCACTAATCACGTATCATTAATGTTGTATTCCTGAAACCAGTATGAAAACTGTATTTCAATTAAAAATAAATAAAACATTTTAAGTTTGAAATTTTTTAATTAAAAAATATTAATCTTCTGGCAAGACAAAAATTCTAACCAATAGCATCCAGCGACTTTCACTCTGAATCCTTTTCGTCATGTCCTTCATTCCCATGGGAGCCCAAGAGCCACACTATCTGAAAGAAATCTGTCTATCAAACAAATAATAATAATTTCCAAATCCCTTTTACCAAAACCTTATCTAACCCCCAACCTGATTGCCAGAGAGAAGCATATTGTTATTACATTGATAAAAATTCACTGCAGGACGCCCAGGAAGATGGCGGCATGAGCAGGGTGGCAGAAATCTCCTCCCAGCACTATATTTATCTACGAAAATACAGCAAATACAACGATTCATAAAAGAGAGACCAGAATACACAGGAAAGTGCACGGCGTGCAGCTACACCGGAGAGGACTCGACACCCTGTGAGGCAGGTAAGATACAGAGAGCAACCCAGCGGGACCTGAGCACTCCCCCACCCCAGCGCACTGGCAGAAGGAGAGGATTCAGAGCCGGGAGGGAGTGAAAGTACCCACCGTGAAATAACCCGCCCCGGTTATCTGCGCGGGGAGCACTGACACACATCGCATGGTGTAGCGGAGATTGGAGAGACAGAAGGTGCAGGATCTGAGCGGGGAACGCGCCAGGGTGCTTGCAGCCTGTTCCTGGGAAGGAAAAAAAAAAAGAAAAGCGCGCGCTTTTTTCAGCGGTCTTAAAGAGACAGAAGCCCAGCAGAGGAGCCGGATCACCACGGATCACTCAGCCCAGCAGTCTGGGAGTCCTGGGAAGTTTCGGACCCCTAAGCTGGCGACTGGAAAAGGGTGGCCTCACATCAACTTCCAAACGGATCAACAGCCTCCCATTCGTTCCCACCCCGGCCAGAGCTATAAAGGCCCTGCGGGGCAGCACGGCCAAGGCTGCAGAATAGTGGGGCAACAGGCCCACCTAGAGCATCCCCACAGAATCTACTCCCGATGGGCCTTTTGTTTGTTTGTTTCGCATTGTTTTTTTGTTTTTTGTTTTGTTTTTTCTTTCTTTTTTTCTTTCTTTTTACTTATTTATTTTTCTCTCTCTCTTTTTTAAGGTCTTAAAGAGCCCAGCTGACATACGTGGCAACCACCAGCGACCACTTCTATAGCCATGAAAAGACAGAGGAATATGGTTGAGACTAAAATCAACCAGAGAACCTCAGAGAGGGAGCCTGAAGGGATGGAAATGCACAATCTTCCTAAAAAATAATTCAGAATAAAAGTCATAACCATGCTGATGGACCTACAGAGAAATGTGCAAGAGCTGAGGGAGGAAGTGAAGAAAGACAATGCAGAAATCAGACAAGCGATCGACGGGCTTAACAGCAGACTGGATGAGATGCAAGAGACTGTTAATGGAATAGAAATCAGAGAACAGGAATACAGAGAAGCTGACACAGAGAGAGATAAAAGCATTTCTAGGAATGAAAGAATAATAAGAAAATGGTGTGAATAATCCAAACGGAACAATATTCGCATTATAGGAGTACCAGAGGAAGAAGAGAGAGAAAAAGGGATAGAAAGTGTCTTTGAAGAAATAATTGCTGAAAACTTTCCCTCGCTGGGGAAGGAAATAGTCTCGCAGTCCACCGAAGCCCACAGATCTCCCAACACAAGGGACCCAAGGAAGACAACACAAAGTCACATAATAATTAAGATGGCAAAGAACAAAGATAAAGACAGAGCATTAAAGGCAGCTAGAGAGAGAAAAAAGATAACCTACAAAGGAAAACCCATCAGACTATCATTAGACTTCTCAACAGAAACCCCACAGACCAGAAGAGAATGGCATGATATATTTAACGGAATGAAACAGAAGGGCCTCAAACCAAGAATATTGTATCCAGCACGATTATCATTAAATATGATGGAGGGATTAAACAATTTCCAGACAAACGAAACTTGAGAGAGTTTGCCTCTCATAAACCACCACTACAGGATATCTTAAACGGACTGCTCTAGAGGGAAGCACACCAAGCCTAAAAAGATGTCACCAGAGAAAATAAAATCATAGCAAAGAAACCAGACCATCCAAATACTAACTAAAGGCAAAGAATAAAACACCTAGTATATAAAGATTGGAGGAGGAAGAATAAGAAGGGAGAGAAATAAAGAAACATCAGACACTGTTTACAATAACTTAACAAGAAAGTTAAGTTAGACTGTTAAATAGTAAAGAAGCAACCCTTGAACCTTTGGTAACCACGAATCTAAAGCCAGCAATGGAAATAAGTACATATCTATCAAAAATCACCCTAAATGTAAATGGACTGAATACACCAATCAAAAGACACAGAGTAACAGAATGGATAAAAAAGCAAGACCCATCTATATGCTGCTTACAAGAGACTCACCTCAAACCCAAAGATATACACAGACTAAAAGTGAAGGGATGGAAAAAGATATTTCATGCAAACAACAAAGAGAAAAACGCAGGTGTGGGACTACTTGTATCAGACAAACAGACTTCAAAACGAAGAAAATAGCAAGAGATAAAGAAGGACATTACATAATGATAAAGGGGTCAGTCCAACAAGAAGATATAACCATTATAAATATATATGCACCCAACACAGGAGTGCCAGCATATGTGAAACAAATACTAACAGAATTAAAGGAGGAAATAGACAGCAATGCATTCATTTTAGGAGACTTCAACACACCACTCGCTCCAAAGGACAGATCAACCAGACAAAAATAAGTAAAGACACAGAGGCACTGAACAACACACTAGAACAGATGGACCTAACAGACATCTACAGAATTCTGCACCCCAAAGCAGCAGAATACACATTCTTCTCAAGTGCACATGGAACATTTTACAGAATAGATCACATACTAGGCCACAAAAAGAACCTCAGTAAAGTAAAAAATATTGAAATCCTACCAACCAACTTCTCAGATCACAAAGGTATAAAACTAGAAATAAATTTTAGAAAGAAATCAAAAAGGCTCACAAATACATGGAGACTTAACAACATTCTCCTAATTAATCAATGGGTTAATGACCAAATCAAAAAAGAAATCAAAGAATATATGGAAACTAATGACAACAGCAACACAAAGCCACAACTTCTGTGGGACGCAGCAAAGGCAGTTCTAAGAGGAAAGTATATTGTAATCCAGGTCTATTGAAAGAAGGAAGAACATTCCCAAATGAATAGTCTAATGACACAGTTACTGAAATTGGAAAAAGAAGAAAAAATGAGGCCCAAAGTCACCAGAAGGAGGGACATAATAAAGATCAGAGAAGAACTAAATAAAACTGAGAAGAATAAAACAACAGAAAAAAATCAATGAAACCAAGAGCTGGTTCTTTGAAAAAATAAACAAAATAGATAAACCCCTAGCCAGACTCATTAAGAGAAAAAGAGAATCTACACACATAAACACAATCAGAAATGAGAAAGGAAAAATCACGACAGACCCCACACAAATACAAAGAATTATAAGAGAACATTATGAGAATCTATATGCTAACAAGCTGAAAAACCTAGAAGAAATGGACAACTTCTTAGAAAAATACAACCTCCCAAGACTGACCAAGCAAGAAACAGAAAAACTAAACTGACCAATCACCAGCAACGAAATTGAATTGGTAATCAAAAAACTACCCAAGAACAAAACCCCTGGACCTGATGGATTCACCTCTGAATTCTACCAGACATATAGAGAAGAAATAACGCCCATTCTCCTTAAACTTTCCAAAAAATAGAAGAGAAGGGAAGACTTCCCAACTCATTCTATGAAGCCAGCATCACTCTAATACCAAAACCAGGCAAAGACCTCACCAAAAAAGAAAATTACAGACCAATATCCCCGATGAACGTAGATGCAAAAATACTCAAACAAATATTAGCAAACCGAATTCAAAAATACATCACGAGGATCATACACCATGATGAAGTGGGATTCATCCCAGGGATGCAAGGATGGTACAAAATTCAAAAATCCATCAACGTCATCCACCACATCAACAAAAAAGAAGAACAAAAACCACATGATCATCTCCATAGATGCTGAAAAAGCATTTGACAAAATTCAGCATCCATTCCTGATTAAAACTCTCAACAAAACGGGTATAGACGGCAAGTACCTCAACATCATAAAGACCGTATATGACAAACCCACAGCAAACATCATACTTAATGGTGAGAAGCTGAAAGCTTCTCATCTAAGATCGGGAACAAGACAGGGATGCCCACTCTCTCCACTGTTATTCAACATAGTACTGGAGGTCCTAGCCACAGCAATCAGACAAAGCAAAGATATACAAGGCATCCAGATTGGTAAAGAAGAAGTCAAATTGTCACTATTTGCAGATGACATGATACTGTACAAAAAAACCCTAAAGATTCCATTCCCAAACTACTAGAACTAACATCTGAATTCAGCAAAGTTGCAGGATACAAAATTAACACACAAAAATCTGTTGCTTTCCTGTACACTAACGATGAACTAACAGAAAGAGAAATCAGAAAAACAATTCCATTCACAATTGCATCAAAAAGAATAAAATACCTAGGACTAAACCTAACGAAGGAAGTGAAAGACCTGTACTCTGAAAACTACAACACTCCTAAGACAAATTAAAGAGGACACTAACAAATGGAAATGCATCCCATGCTCTTGGCTAGGAAGAATAAATATTGTCAAAATGGCTATACTACCTAAAGCAACCTACAGATTCAATGCAATCCCTATCAAACTACCAACAGCTTTCTTCAATGAACTGGAACAAATAATTCTAAAATTCATATGGAACCACAAAAGACCCCGAATAGCCAAAGCAATCCTGAGAAGGAGGAATAAAACAGGGGGAATTACACTCCCTGACTTCAAGCTCTACTACAAAGCCACAGTAATCAAGACAATTTGGTATTGGCACAGAAACAGACCCACAGACCAGTGGAACAGAATAGAAAATCCAAACATTAACCCAAACATATACAGTCAATTAATATTTGATAAAGAAGCCTTGGATATACAATGGGGAGATGACAGCCTCTTCAGCAGCTGGTGTTGGAAAAACTGGACAGCTACATGTAAGAGAATGGAACTGGACTACTGTCTAGCCCCATACACAAAGGTAAACTCAAGATGGATGAAAGGCCTGAATGTAAGTCATGAAACCATAAAACTCTTAGAAAAAAACATAGGCAAAAATCTCTTGGACATAAACATGAATGACTCCTTCATGAACATATCTCCCTGGGCAAGGAAAACAAAAGCAAAAATGAACAAGTGGGAGTATATCAGGCTGAAAAGCTTCTGTACAGCAAAGGACACCATCAGTAGAACAAAAAGACATCCTACAGTATGGGAGAATATATTCATAAATGACATATCTGATAAAGGGTTGACATCCAAAATACATAAAGAACTCAAGCACCTTAACAAACAAAAAGCAAATAATCCAATTAAGAAATGGGCAGAGGACATGAATAGACACTTCTCCAAAGAAGAAATTCAGATGGCCAACAGGCACATGAAAAGATGTTGCACATCGCTAATCATCAGACAAATGCAGATTAAAACCACAATGAGATATCACCTCACACCAGTGAGGATGGCCAACATCCAAAACACAAACAACAACAAATGTTGGCGAGGATGTGGAGAAAAGGGAACCCTCCTACACTGCTGGTGGGACTGCAAATTAGTTCAACCATTGTGGAAAGCAGTATGGAGGTTCCTCAAAAAACTCAAAATAGAAATACCATTTGACCCAGGAATTCCACTCCTAGGAATTTACCCTAAGAATGCAACAGCCCAATTTGAAAAGGACAGATGCACCCCTATGTTTATTGCAGCACTATTTACAATAGCCAAGAAATGGAAGCAACCTAAGTGTCCATCAGTAGATGAATGGATAAAGAAGAGGTGGTACATATACACAATGGAATATTATTCAGCCATAAGAAGAAAACAAATCCTCCCATTTGCAACAACATGGATGGAGCTAGAGGGTATTATGCTCAGTGAAATAAGCCAAGCCGAAAAAGACAAGTATCAAATGATTTCACTCATATGTGGAGTATAAGAACAAAGAAAAAAACTGAAGGAACAAAACAGCAGCAGACTCACAGAACCCAAGAGCGGACCAATAGTTACCAAAGGGAAAGGGGCTGGGGAAGATGGGTGGGAAGGGAGGGATAAGGGGGAAAAGGGGGCATTACGATTAGCAGAGGTAATGTTGGCAGAGCACGGGGAGGGCTGTACAACTCAGAGAAGACAAGTAGTGATTCTATAGCATCTCACTACACTGCTGGGCAGTGACTGTAATGGGGTGGGTGGGGGGGGGCTGATGAAGGGGTAGTTTAATAACCATAATATTGCACAAGTAATTGTAGATTAATGATACCAAAATAAAGTATATAAAAAAATAATAAATAAATAAATAAATAATTCACTGCAAATCAAGAAAGTGTATCTTCCTTTACAGCCTCAATTTGGGTGAGTGTATATTGCTCATTGGCTTTCAGAGATAAATAGACCAAACTCACCTGCACTAACTTTGCTCAGTAATCTGATCATACCAAATTGGGATGTACAGAAACTGTTAAAGAATTCCATGGCATCAAAGAGCCCGTTCAGCGACTGACTCATGTTAAACAAGAACAAGAATAAGATCCATCTTCCTTCTGAGGACCATAAACTTTTTATTTTTTCATTTGCTTATACCTGCCCAACTCCAGCATGGAGAGAATTTAAAGTAATTCACAAAGATCCATTAAATAATCCAAATTAACAAATAATTGTACCACCACAGCCTGTTGCTTATTTCCTAATAGCCCATCTCCCCTTCATTCTCAGTATTATGACTTCTCATTTTTAGCTAAAACACATGCCTACCCACATTTCCTGGGACACTTACAAGCAGTGAAGCTACGTGACCAAGGTCTGGTCAATGGGATGTTTATGAAAGTTGTATGTGCAAGTTCTAGAAAGTATCTTTAAAAGGATACTTCCTTAAAAGGACTGGTTGTGCTCCTTTTCTAGTCTCCATCCTGCTGACTGGATGCAGACATGATGGTGAGAGTTGGAGCAGCCTCTGGTTCCATGATTTGGAAGCTGTGTGTTGAGGATGGCAGAGCAACACATTAGAAGTCTGGGTTCCTGGGGATCATGGAGCTGCCATTCCAAACTTGGATCACCTGCCTAGAACTTTACCTGAGAGAAAGTTAAGCTTAAGCTTCTATCTTGTTGAAGCCACTGGTATTTTGGGGTTCCATTCCTTACAGTCAGTCAAACCCAATCCCTAGTATTAATGTTAATGAGAAAAAACATACAGAAATATACTGAGTCAGAAATAAACTTAACATAAAATTATATATCATAAAGTCTTATTTGCTGTGAATGAGTTACAAATTTAGCTTTAAGCTTTCTAGTGGCTAATGTGATTGTAAAACTTTTAAGGACACATTTCTCAATATCATAGGTTTTATTTTTATAATTGCCCAGGAGAAACATAACTGTTCCTGGTGCCACAGATTAATTTATCCTAAGAGTCTTCATAAAGAGAACATCCATCATGTAATGTAATTAACAACTGCAATAACTTCCTTGCTGTAGAAATGATGTATTTCATGATGTTCTTCAAGATATGCCAGGAGAATCAAAGCATTGAAAATGTGAAATTGCCTTGTGTACCGGTTTACGTAGTACGCTAGGTTGAATGCCACTCTTTCCATCCCCCACAAACACTAGTTAGGTGGGACTTAGAGAGTTAACTGGTAGGATAATAAGGTGGTTTAAACAGCCATTCTTATACACTCAACCCATACACTCAATCCATATCTACTAGCACCACCACCGTCAATAAGAAATGGATAGAATTGATATGTCTTCCCTGCCACATAACACATGCAACCTTATTTTTATGTCTGATTTTCTTCTTCAGTACACCCTTGGAGTTATCTAAATTGTACAGGTTACCTAAAATCCATTAAAAATTGTATGGTGTGTGTGTGTTCTGGGGAAGGAACTGAATGTGTGATTTTTTTTTCCACTTCTAGTCCTCAAATATCCCTGAATATACAGTACAGGTAGATAATGAGTAAAACTCAGCCATATAAGGCACTCATTTACCCATAAAACACAGACACCAAAAATGTAAATATTTCATATATACTGTTCCAACTGTGAATACAAAGTGGTGAATATCAACAATTCATTATCTTATGAAGGAAACCAAAATGGTTTCCTATGCACCATATCTTTTCCAGGGGCTGCAAGGCAGGGAGCCCTGAAGCCCTGGGGTGCATTTTCAAAACCTCTAGTAAGATGCATGCTGATGAATCCTCATCCCTGCTCCATTAATTTGACAGCATTTCAAGCAGAATCTTTGCCTCCAGTGACTTGCTAGTCAAACCTGGGTCTCTTTCTGGACTTACCCTGTTGAAGGAATGATTTGTGAGAGCAGTGTGTGGGACATGAGTGGTGAATACGTGCTACCTCCAGATGATTAACATTCTGCATCTAATATGGTCCCTTTATGGATAGGTTTTGTGAAGGAATGTGTCTTGCAAATGAGTTTCAGCTCCAGGCAAGTTCGCTATAGATTCACGGTGACAAAAGAAATTCACAGCAAAGGGTTCTTGGGGTGAAAAGGTTATACCCAACTTTATTTCCAGGTAGCAGGTCAGTCACTAAAATCCCGTTCACTCAGAGCAAGTCTGTGTTATCACTGCTGCTTCAGATGCAGCAAGCCGGTCTCTACCTCCGGGCCTCTCTGCACAGCCGTCCCGCACAGCCGTCCTCTGGGCCTCTCTGCACAGCCGTCCCGCACAGCCGTCCCCTGGGCCTCTCTGCACAGTCCTCCCACACAGCCGTCCTCCGGGCCTCTCTGCACAGCCGTCCCTCACAGCCGTCCTCCGGGCCTCTCTGCACAGCCGTCCCGCACAGCCGTCCTCCGGGCCTCTCTGCACAGCCGTCCCTCACAGCCGTCCTCCGGGCCTCTGTCCTCGGCGCTGCCACCACTCCAGCCCTCCGCTCCGCTCTCCTCCAGCCTTGCAGCCCCACCACCCAGTCTCCAGCAGAGCACTGGGCAGAACTCCTTATATTAACACAATAATGGCTTATTGCCTAAAGGTATGGAAGCGGTAGCATAGCAACAGGCCAGTTACATTTAAGTTCAGTGAGGATCCTGGCCATAGGAACCCCACTTTATCGACACTCCACCCCTCCAGGATTCTCGCCTTACAATCTACACACTTTCCATCTTCCACAATGGTCCCTGTGCGAGAAAGCTGGAGCACTGTAACCAGATTCCACAACAGCAGCAGAGGATAACAACTCAGAGATAATAAAAATTAAGATACAGGTAACGAAAATTATAATAATCCTCAAGCCAGAGAATTCAGCTAGGTTCAAAGCCCCATGCAGATCAAGTCCAAAGCATGTCCATTCCAGCCATCATGTGGTCTCTGGTCCCCCCTGGTCCCTCAGGGCAGACACCTTGACCTTCCCCTCAGTCAAACCGTGTTCCCCAATCATATTCCTGTGTGGGTTCAAGTGACGTTGGTTCGCTTTCCAGCAGGAAGTCTTGGAAACACACAGGCCAGACTCGTGGCTGTCTCTGATCTCTGCCTCTTTGGTCTTAATGGCTGGAACTGCTGCTATGGTTTCAGCTGTTATCACAGCTCTAGTAAGATCCTATTTGACTTCCCATCTAATTTCCTTCCATCTGCTCCTGCCTGTATTAAATCAACCCACATCTGGGTCCTTGTAACCTTCATGGGGCCCTGTAAATTCTTCTTGTGAGCAACAGGTCTTACTTCTTTCTGAATTCTCATAGCTTCAGCCTCTCCTAAGTCTGCTACTGTATGTGTCACCTCACTTATGGGATGCCCTAAGTGAGGGGAAAGAATAGCCAATAGAGACCCAAAGCGGGATGTAGGAGCCGTTTGAAGTACAATATTCCTCATCCCAATAGTGAAAATCTCTTCATCTGGGCCATAATTCTCTGGACTATAGATGGCATTTCTCATGCCTAGCTCTCATAGCACCTGCTGGAGCTCAGCATATGTCTGCCATCTAACAGGAGAGGATGGTAGATCACCCGGACTGGGCCACACAGCACGAAGTGCAGCCATAAGCCAGTCAAGGAGGGAGTGACTCCCTGGGGTCTGATGTGCATTTTGTAATCGCTGCCTCAAGGCGGGCTGCACTGTCAGGGAAGACAAATTTCCCATCTCTGACCCTGACAGAACAATTCCATCCACCCCTAAGTCCCACAGACGCAAAAGCCAATCTGATATTGACTCCATGGGCTTCTGCCTAAACCGGGAGCCCAAATCCACCAGCTCAGCCTGAGTACAGAGGCGGACCATAGAGTGCTCCGCGACCTGGGGAGGGGCTGCTCCTCTCCTTGGGGAACCTTCAGCTGCTGGGTCTTTATTTTCTTTACCACTGATGCCAGGGTTCTTGTTCACGAAGCTGAAGAATGAGCTTAGCAAACAGGCAAGGTACGAGAGCAAGGTACAGGCTTTTATTTAGAAATAAAGTGGAAGGACAGAGCTCCTGGCTCACACCAGGAGGGGACAAGGGAGTCCCGGGGTGGTGCATTGTCTAGGGGTTTTTATAGGCAAATGAGGATTTTTCCAGAACATGAAAAAAAGGCTTAGGGGTGTGGACTTGTACCACCTGCCCTGCCTTCAAGGTGGGCAGGGCTGTTTACAGATAAGTCACGGGTTATGCTGAGATACCCTTCCCTATTTGTGAAACACTTAAGCATTCTAGGCCCAGTTGCTCCTGGCCTTTTGACTTTTAACTGACCTCACTGAAGATGTCTGTATTCTTAGTCTGGTGCCTTGATCCTAGAGGATTAGTGTGACCTTGACTTTGCATAATGCTTAACACAGAGTTTCAAAAGGGACTTCTTTGCCCATTGTTATATTGCTGACTATAAATATCCCGCCCTGCTTTTTCTGGAGGCCCTCACCCTACTCTGACTACACCCATGGTCCCTGTCTCACCACCACTGGGCGTGCTTTCAATACAGGAGGCGCCAGTGCCTCCGGCATCACCCCTTCATCTTTCTCCAGCTCCTCCATTCCTGGGGCTGATGGCACCTTTGTCTCCCCTCCCCCGAGTGCCTCCTCTGCTACAACCTTTACCTTTTCTAGTGTACCTCGCAGCAATGCTACCTCAGTCTTCAGAAGGTCTCTTACCTTCAGCTCAATGCTTCCCAGCTGACGTTCTCGGACCACCTCCGCCTGTGCTTCCCTCAGGAGTTCGTCTTTTTCCTTGATGGCCTCTTCCTCCAGAACACCTGGCAGCGCTGCCGTCTCGTCCCCAATGGCTCCTTGCTGCCAGCGCTCCCGTGCTGCCTCCTCTCACATCAGAGCCATCTCCTTCCTCAGGGGATCCACAGAAGTTTGCAGCTCGTGTTCTCGTGCCACCATTTCTTGGGTCTCCTCTGTAGACTTTTTTAATACTGTGAGAAGCAGCCAACCCAAAGTCCCTGCTGCCTCCCGGGCACTCTGCTTCTCAAAGGATCTACTTACTATACGAAGGGCCACCTCTACAGCCTCAGGTGTCACCTCCACTTGCCTCCAGTGCTGCGGTGGGGCCCAATCTTCTAGAAGGCAAGCCACCTCAGACCACATACCCACTGGGGGACAACCCACTGTTTCCCCATTCACAGGGGCAGCCCACTGAAGCACCCCTCCCATAAGGGCAGCTTGTCTTTTTCCTCAGTCAACAGTGAACCCTGCTGACTTCCACCAATTGTCTTGCAAATGAGTTTCAGCTCCAGGCAAGTTCCCTATAGATTCACTGTGACCAAAGAAGTTTACAGCAAAGGGTTCTTGGGGTGAAAAGGTTATATCCAACTTTATTTCCAGGTGGCAGGTCAGTCACTAAAATCCCATTCACTCAGAGCGAGTCTGTGTTATCAAGCTGGTCTCTGCCTCTGGGCCTCTCTGCACAGCTGTCCCGCACAGCAGTCCTCTGGGCCTCTCTGCACAGCCGTCCCGCACAGCCGTCCTCTGGGCCTCTCTGTAGAGCCGTCCCGCACAGCAGTCCTCTGGGCCTCTGTCCTCGGTGCTGCCACCACTCCAGCCCTCTGCTCCGCTCTCCTCCAGCCTTGCAGCCCCACCACCCAGTCTCCAGCAGAGCACTGGGCAAAACTCCTTATATTAACACAATAATGGCTTATTGCCTAAAGGTATGGAAGCGGTAGCATAGCAACAAGCCAGTTACATTTAAGCTCAGTGAGGATCCTGGACATAGGAAGCCCACTTTATCCACAGTATGCTTCCCTATAACAATTTAAGCTTAAATAACTTCAAGGGCTTTGAAAAAAAGATATATTGGGTTTTGTTTGGTTGGTTCTCACCCTGAGCATTACTTATTTTCATGATTCAAATACAGTTGACGTTTGAATAACACAGGTTAGGGGCACCAAGCCCCATGAAGTTGAAAATCCGCATATAACTTTGACTCCCCAAAAACTTAACTACTGGTAGCCTACTATTGACCTTATGGATAAGATAAACAGTAAATTAACACATATTTTGTATGTTATATGTATTGTTTACATTTCTCTCCACTGCAAGTGGTGCCATGTGCTATTATAAAATAGACCAGTATCCACATGTATTTTATATATTCATGACATGTCTTTTTCTTAACTTTTTCAATATTTGTAGGCTACATGGTTCATCTGCAAGTTTTTTCATATTGTTGCAAATCTCCAAAAACATGTCCTATATGTTCATCAAAGAAATCCATGTGTAAGTGGACCTGTGCAGTTCAAACCCTTGTTGCTCAAAGGCCAGTGAACTGTAGACACATTGGCAAAGTAGAGAGACAGGTGCATGTACCTGCAGTCATTCCAAGCAATTCAAATCCCACCAATACAGACCACATATTAAATCCTCTTTATCCCCTAGAGAGAATGACTGAACACCCTTTTTTTCCTTTAATTTAAATTAACTACCCAATTCTCTGAGCTACAAGCAAAAATCTCAAAACTTTATCATACTGGTCTAGCAGTTATCCCCCAATAGTCCAATGACACCTCTTCATTTAGATATTGAATTCACAAACAAATTCATTTCCCACAAATGGAATCTCTAATTGGGATCAGCTTCATTTGAAACTGTGCAGCAAATGGGAAAATAAGAGGATTAGAGATTAGAACATCATTAATAGCAATTGAATATCACTTTTTAATCAATCTGGATATTTCTCTCCAAGAAGTCACTTTTCTCTTCCATCTAGGAAGTAGACAATTGTTGCCTGCCATTAGCCATAATCTCAACACATGCCTAATAACAGTAATAATGATCATTTAAAAAAATATATTGAGCAATATCTGGGTAGATCTTTTTCATTATTTCATTTTTTCAAAATGCTTTCATTTGCATTATCATCTCCTTTGATCTTACACCTGCTGTGTGTGCGGGAAAGCAGGTGTTTTTACTTCATTTCCCAGACCCAGGGCACAGGGGTTATAGTGGGGACTGGAGTTTCTTAGTTTTGGGTCTTAGCTACCATGTGTCACTTGAGTGACCTTGAACAAGATACTGTCTCCAAACCTCAGCAAATCTATAAAATGGGATAAAAATAGTACCTACCACAGACAGTTGCTGTGATGTGCAGTAACAGAGGTATGGTAACCCTAGTAAAACGCTGTAACTGTTAGTTGGGGACAGAGAGGTGAGGTGGTACCCCCACATTTAATCTGCAGAACTGGAAGAACCTGGCCTGTCAACTCCAGAGCAGGACTTACCTGCAGCAAGAATAGATTCAGCAGCAGAACCAAGATCAGACATTTGCAACACCTCACCTTGCTCCATTCCTGCCATCCCATCAGCTCTGTGAACACTCAAAGAATGAAATGATACAGGCTCTCCTTTGGGGCTAGGATGCAAAGCAAACATTTGATGATCAATAGAAGAATCTGTAAATAATGAAGAGAACCCGCAGTATTGTGCTTGGCATCCCAAAGCCGGGAAATAATTGTCACAAACTGCTTCTCCACCAGGCTCAGCCCAGGGCAGCGGCGTGCTCAGGAGACAATGCACCACACTTGAAGTGCGCAGCTGGCCACGAGGTGGCAGGATGGCACCAGCAAGAATGCCCAAAGCCCAGGCGATGCTGATCAAACCAGGTAAAGGCACGGCCTGAGGTCTGGCGCCCAAGATGACAAACTGAAACTACAGCTAACATCACTCCTAAACCGAAATTAATGCCATACCTTCTGAAAAGGCCATTCTTATGCCTAAATTCTCAGCTTTTAGTCAAGACAGTAAAATGGGCACCTCATCAGTCTTCATATATGAAAAGGAACCTCAAGGTGACCATGAACTTATTCCAACACAAATGGCTACTTCTGTTTGTGTGAATTCCAGTTTTCAAATTTATAACAGAATTGAATAACCTCAGGTGTCATAAGCAACCCTCCAGAGCCTCTAGAGGCCTCTTAGTACAATATATATATATATATATATATATATATATATATATATATATATATATATTTTTTTTTTTTAGGAGAGCAAGGTACAGGCTTTTATTTAGAGATAAAGTGAAAGGACAGAGCTCCCAGCTCCTGCCAGGAGGAGACAAGAGAGTCCGGGATGGTGCGTTGTCTAGGGGGTTTTATAGGCAGATGAGGATTTTTCGAGAACATGAAGAAAAGGCTTATGGTGTGGACTTGTACCACCTGCCCTGCCCTCAAGGTGGGCTGGGTGGTTCTCTGCTTGCTGGGGCTGTTTACAGTGAAGTCACGGGTTATGCTGAGATACCCTTCTTTATTTGTGAAACACTCAAACATTCCAGGCCAAGTTGCTCCTGGCCTTTTGACCTTTAACTGATCTCACTGAAGATGTCTATATTCTTAGTCTGGTATTTTTACCCTAGAGAATTAGTGCGACCTTGACTTTGCATAATGCTGAACACAGTTTCAATAGGGACTTCTTTGCCCATTGTTATATGGCTCTTACTGTAAATATCCCACCCTGCTTTTTCCGGAGGCCCTCACCCTATTTTGACTGCACCCACGGTCCCTGTCTCATTTCCCCCTCTACAGATGGAGACCCTAGCTGCTGCTAGGGAGAGGGGCCAATGACCTCTCTGGCTGCTTCATGCTGAGAGGGGGTGCAGTAAAGGGTGCAGTTAGGTCTCCATCAGTGGTCAGTCAAGAGGGCCTCGGAAGATGGGCATTCCCATCCTGGGTTCCATTTCCATCACCATTTGCAGTCTATGGCTTCTAGGTGAGATAGAACAAATTGTGTTATTAGGTTAAGTATACAGGGGCCAAATATTAGTGTCAGGATAATGATGAGCCTGATGAGTGAAATGTATTTCCACCAAAAGGACGTAGAAAGCTAGTTTCCTATTGTAGTAGTCCACAGGATCTCTGGGTCTGACATAGCTTGGATTTGCCTTTGGAGGTCCTCAAACACTGGTAGTTGAGGATTCTCTTTTGAACAGCAGTTTTAGATCCTCTATAGGTTCACAGGCATACTCGGGTTCCCGAATTTTGGTGTTCTGTGCAATGGGTTTTTCTTTATCTGTGTTGTCTGGGAGGTCTTCTCTGGCAGAATAGCCTAGGGCAAGGACCTGTTGGCAGTCTTGCTCAAGTCCTTCGCTCATGGATTCAGGTAGAAAGGTAGCTGGATTTAGGATGGAGCATGTCCGCAGCTGGGTTACAGGGCCCTCAAGGAGGAGTGGCTGATATTTTAGTAGCCTGCTGTCTGATGACCACAGGTCCCCCAGGTGTTCAATAAGCCGGTGATATTATGGGGTGAATGCACTGTCATGTCTCTTCCCAGGGTCAGTTTGTGGCTTCGGGTACTAGCAGGGCTACGGGTGCCACAGACCTCAGACAGTGTGGCCAGCCCTTAGCTACTGGGTCTGGTTCCTTGCTTAGATAGGCTATGGGCTGCTGCATTTCTCCTCGAGGCTGAGTTAGTACTCCCAGCGCCACTCCTGATCTCTCAGTAACAAAAAGGTTAAACCGGTTTCTAGTGCACAGGCTTAAGGCGGGGGCCTGGAGCAGGGCTGTCTTCAAAGCCTCATAAGCTTTAATAGCATCAGGTTCCCACTGGAGTTTTGTGGTGCCTTCCCTTTGGGCTTCCTTAAGGAGTTGGTAGAGGGGTCTTGCGTTATAACTCTCCTTATCTGGGGACCCAGATCCTGCAATACCCAGTGATGCCCAGGAATCCCCTCAGGTGCCTGCTAGTTGGGGGCAATGGGTGGCAGAGAATGGGCTGAACTCTCTCTTCCCCCAGGGCTCTAGCTCCCTGAGAGAGGTTAAGGCCCGGATATGTTACTTGCTGCTGACAGATCTGTGCTTTCTGACGAGAGACCTTATAGCCACAATCAGCTAGAAAGTTCAGTAATCTCAGTACTTTCCTGAAACTCTGCCTCTGTGGTGGTGCAGAGAAGTATATCATCCACATATTGGATGATTTCTGCCTCTCTTGACTCAAAGGAGGCCAGGTCCTTGGCTAAGATCTGCCCAAATAGATGTGGGCTATCTCTGAATCCCTGGGGCAAAACTGTCCAGGTTAATTGAGCTGAGGGATTTACAGGATCCTCAAAAGCAAATAGGAACTGGGATTCAGGTGCAAGCAAGATACAAAAGAAAGCATCCTTTACTTCTAGCACAGTAAACCATACTGCTCCCTCAGGAATCCTGGATGGCAGGGTATAGGGATTAGGCACTACAGGATGTAGGGGCACAACTGCTTCATTAATGGCTCGTAGATCTTGTACAAGGTGCCAGCTTCCATCTGGCTTTTGTACTCCTAATATGGGAGTGTTACAGGACTGTTACAGGCTATCAAGAGGCCTTGAGTTTTTAGGTTATTGATAACTGGTTTCAAGCCTTCACGAGCTTCTGGCTTTAAGGGATACTGCCTCTTATGAGGAAAGTGATTAGGGTCTTTAAGATGAATCTGTACCGGTCAAGCTGATTTGCTTTTCCAATGATTCCGTTAGTTGCCCAGACCTCAGGATTAATGTCTACTTCCACTAAGGGAAGACATTGCTCATCTCTTTCTATGTTCATATGCCCAGAGGCTTGTACTTTAGAAAGTATACCACAGCCTAGAAGTGGGGTCGGACTTTCTGGGACCACTAGGGAGGCCTGGGGGAACAGCACTGAGTCCCACTCACAGCTTAAAGGCTGAGTGAAATATTTGGTCATGGGCGTCCCAGATACGCCTCTAATAGTAGTTGACTGGGAGGAGGAAGGGCTAGGATTATAGAGGAGGACCGAATAATAGGTGGCTCCTTTATAGAACAAAAAATCAATGGTGTGGCCTCCTACAGAGAGAATCACTCGGGGCTCCTGTGGAGTCATGATGGTGACAGGAGCCAGGATGGGCAGCCCCGGGCCCCTTCAGTCCTGACCACATTGTTGCAAGTCCAGCCCCAGTTGCCTACACCTCTGAGGGCACTCTCTCTTCCAGTGGTCTCCTTGACAGAGTGGGCAGGGCATTGGTGGTTTGGAGCGCCTACCCCTAGGGCACTCTCACTTAAAATGCCCCTCTCTGCCACAGAGGAAACAAGCTGCCCAGGGCCCAGTCCCTTGGGCTGGTTTCCCTTTCTCCAACCTTGGAGGCCCAAAGTCGACTCTCTGCAAGGCCATCGCTAATGCCTCTGCCTTTCAGTCACCTCTCCTGTCCCGGTCCCTCCTCCTCGTCTCTATTATAGAAAAGTGATGTGACGACCTTCAGGAGGCTTTCCAGATTTTGCTCTGGGCCAAATGCCAAGTTTTGTAACTTCCTCCTGATATCTGGGGCTGATTGGGTGATGAATTTATCCTTGAGAATGACTTGGCCTCCTGGGGACTCTGGGGACATGTAAGTATGCTTCACCAGTGCCTTCCTGAGCCGTTCCAGAAAGGCAGAGGGTTTTCTTTTTCTTCCTGCATCACGGCTGATAATTTAGAGTAATTTATAGGTTTTGCTCATGCTCTTTTAAGCCCTCCTAAAATACAAGTTATAAATGGGTTCCTGTACCAGTTATCAGCATAGACTGTATTTTGGCCCCACTCTGGGTCAGTGAATGGCACTGCCTGACAGCCCGTGGGGACTCGGGCTAGTTCCTCTGGAGATTTGCCATTTGCATTTATAGTATACCATTCATCTCTAAACTCTAAGCCTCCCCTGGTTACTTTTTCTTTCTCCCCTCCAGTAAGGGTTTGGATCAGTATAAGCATAACATCCTTCTAAAAGTAAGCCCTTGGAAGGCTTCTACATACTTGTCTGGGTCATCTGAAAATTTACCTATGTCCTGTTTAATTTGCCTCAGGTCTTGGAGGGAAAAGGGGACATGGACCCAAACCGGTCCCCACTCTCCTTTGGCTACTTCCAGTAAGGGCAATAAGGATGGGTATAACTGTCTTTTCTTCACCCCCTGGGAAGCCTGGTGGGGTGATTAGGCCAATGATGCTTGGGGTGGTAGTTCTCCTGTGCTGTAACTTTTAGGGTTCTCGGCAAGTGGACTTAGATCTGGATAAGCTGGGCATAGCAGAGCCAATGGGGAGGAATTAGGCTTTGGAGTAGGGTACAGTTATGGAAGGGGGTGTCTATACTCTTAAACACCAGTTTCTGCTACTGCATGGGAATTATTTAGCCAGTCGCCCACTGTAACAAATCTGATCTGTGAGACAAGAGGTCAGGCAGGGGTCATCTGCGGCTCTCACATAGGCAGCAGCCTAGCCGGAGGTTCACTCAGCGCCATCGGATCAATCGGCCAGAGCCGAGATCCAAGGACCACTGTCTACTAGTCGGGTCTGCCCTCGGAGTCCGCAGATTAGGATAGGAAAGTAGGAAATCGGCTCAGCCACTCCCCGACATTCCCGTCCATCTGGAGGTGGGGAATCAAGGAGCTGCAGACACCGGGAAACATTTCACCAGAGACTTAAGGCTGGTAGCCGATGCATATCATCTTTTAAGAGGCTAACGGGTGCCTAGATACATTTTTATGAGATAAAAAGTACAGTATTAAGTCAGGAATAAATGCGAAGCATAGATCTCCTACCTTGCAGTGGTGAGCATCGGATTCCGTGAAATTGATGAAGTTAGGAGAGTTAGGAACTCCCCCTGACTCACTCAGAGGCCAGGGCAGCCTGAAGAAGTAGGCTGGAGGTCAGAGACAGAGAGAGACACTCCTTACAGATACACAGTCGGGCTGTCGGGGTCTGATTCCAGACACGCGGACCTTTGAGAAGCCGCTGAAGTGTAGCCTCAGCCTGGACTCTCGCAGTTGCCCACGGCTTTCCTCAGCCCCTCGCATCCAAGGAGATGCCTCTGAAAGGGAATCCTGGCCTCCACTCAGGTGACTTTCCCAGCTCCCAAGGGAGACGGGGGATTCACTGAGGGAGACGCAGGGGAACCTGTCACTTGAGACTTTGAGATCGGCAGCCAGGCTAGTCCCATTTAAGTGGCTGACAAGCGCCCGATTTTGTGTGCCATAGACGGCTTCCTTCTATAAGGACAGTGAAAGAAAAGGCAGGCTTGGATGCCGATACTCACCTCCGAAGTTATCCCGGACGAACCCACAAAGATGATGCCGGGGTTCTTGTTCACGAAGCCAAAGAATGAGCTTCACAAACACTCAAGGTCGGAGAGCAAGGTACGGGCTTTTATTTAGAGAGAAAGTGAAAGGACAGAGCTCCCAGCTCACTCCAGGAGGGGACAAGAGAGTCCATCTTGTACAATATTTTTTAGAAGTTCAAAATACCTCCAAAAAATAATTAAATTAAATTATTTCCGTATAACTCATTTATCATAAATATTTTAAAACCTGGCTTTTCCCACCCACCAACTATTTCTGAGCTATCTTTGCTCTTTTACTCCTTACAAAAACGAATGTTTAAGGATTATAGAATAATTTAAATAATAGCCTTATGATATGCAAGGTTTTTCATAGACTCATGTTGTTTTAGAGTCAGATGGTAGCTGGGAGATTATCTACTTTAATGCCCTCATTTTCCCAAGGATAACACTAGGATTGCCAGAAGTTAATTTACCTTAGATAACATAAAAAGTCAGCTCAGAACTGAGAGTAGGACTTACAGGATAGTTTGGACTAACTTTGATTTTTTAACTGTGTTAGGAAAGCCATGATTTTCCTTTACCTTGTAGAATAGCAAACCACTAGCACAGAAAGAAAATACCAGTCCGGTAGCATGGTGTATGATTCTAGCCGTTCAGCCGGCTCTTTTAGAAATTCAATAGGGCCTGGCACAGAAACTACCTGAGAAGCATCATGATTACTACAGTAGTAAAGCCCCAATAATAAATAAAAATCCCTAACAGATAACCCAGGGTAAGTGTCTCTAGAACTTGAAAACGAGTCTTCCAGGTCACAGCCACTCAAATGGGATATGAGTTTGAATAAAAGTCAGACAGAAGGAACAAAATGCCTCTCTCTCGACTCGGGAGACCCTGGGCCCTGCCTAAGAGGTGTGACTATATAGTAATGTGTCTTATTTTAAAGGAAACACAACCAGAGCTCTCTAAGTGAGCCCTGTGTCCTCCAAAGCAGCCACTTAGGGAAGCCAGAAACACTGCAGCAGCTTAAAAATTAACTCTTCCTTGGGACCTGCCTTCAGTTTCAGTATGTTCTGTCAAATACCTACCATATCTTAAATCTTAGTCCTGTGAGGGTGGAGTTATTTCTGGAAAAGTTCCAGAGTCAATTCTTGGGGAAAAGGTGGTTGGTCAAGGCAGGTAATAACATTTTGGGATAAAACTGAGTTGCATAATCATTGGGCCTATTTCCCCTATGGCTTATACATTGGGCCATATGGTTCATCTAATGGAAAAGATTCACCTTTATGACACAAAACTGAAAGGTATTACCAACACGTGCATTCCTGACTTCAAAGTAAAGGCTACTGTAATTCTAGTTCTTAGTCATCTTGCACCTATTGATGAGTTACTTTTCTGTCTCCCAACTCACGTCTAAGGTCCTCTAAGGGAAAGGCCACTTCTTAGATTGAATCATATGAAATTGCTGCCATTTGACCATATTTGACCTACAAAAATCATACGGTTAAAGCTCATATGTTTAACAGCTTAATAGTATAGCCTGGTGGTGAAAAGTTCAACAGTGCTAATTAATGTCCCTGGGCTGTGATGCACAGGCCTGAATGTCTATATTCGATCACCAGAGAACGTACCAGCCAGCACATGAGGCTGAGCAACGTCACAGGAGGTAAACATCAGTTTTCCCCCTTGGTAGTTCTACCTCTTATGCATTTAGGTTGTTTTTCACTAATTTAAATGGCATGCCATAGGGTGGAAGCATCTGCCCAGCACACCAACAACAGCCTTTCACAAACAGCTGTTCTGTAAGAAACATCATTGTGATCCTAAGTAGTCCTCTACATGTAATAGCTATTATCCACATATTTGAAAGCAGGTTTGCAACTTAGTCCCTCCTGGTCCTGGACTCAGCTAGACAGGCTGGATGATCTGAACTTGAGCAATTTCACCAAGGAACAGAGTGTACCCTCAGACTTCCCTCTCCCTCCCGTAGGGCAGATGTGACCCTGCAAATCATGGTTGAAGTCGTTGTGCTGCAAGCCATCTTCCCCCTCTGGTTCTTCTGTGCTTCCTTTTTGGTATTGTTTTTCCTTATCCTATATTCACCATCAAAACATGATTAGAGAAGAATATTTTCTATGCTGCGCCATCCACGCACATGAATCTTCAGGAGGTGCATCCAGTATCTCTAACCTGCCTAAGAAAAGACTGCCTGGTTATAGCATAGAACTTTCTGGTTATTGTTTCAGCATAAAACCTCATCGAACGTTGAGGTGGAAAAACTGTGTGCCATCCATGTGCCTCTTACAGAATACTCCTCTCAGGTAGAAAGCTCTGGCTAAGGAAATAAATACCCCTGATAAAAAGTGGCCCTGAGGAATTTGCTAAGCGATCAGCGAAGTTCCAAGATCCTGTGCTGATGGGGTGCTGCCCATCTAGAATAAAGTGTGACAGAGCAGAAGCAGGCTGCCTGCACCACCCAGCTCTTTCTAGAAACACACCTCGTGCCTCCATCCCAGCAGTCCCCAACCCCTCAAAAACCTTCATCAGTAGAAAGTCACTCTGCACATTCAATTATACTGTGATAAACTTTAAATTGTTCACCTGCACCTCAAAATAAAAACCGTGGGGCTCTATGGCTGTAGAATGAAGGTCTCTGCTAGGATCTCCCTGCTAAGTCCCTGGCTGGCAAGGAGGTGATCGCACATCCTCTGTGTTAGCCCATGAGCAGCTGGGCTGACCCCAGCTTCCAGGTCCCTTTTCATTATTGCTGACCAAGAATGTATTTCTTTGTTGTTGGGTTTTTTTTTTTACAATCCTTTGTGCTAACAAAAGCAGTATCTTTTCAATATTAAAAAATTAGATCAGTTCGTAAACTATGCATGTATCAGATCATCACATTGTACGCCTTAAATTTACACATGGTTATGTGTCAGTTATATCTCAATAAAGCTGGGGGGAAATTAGAAAATGTCAATATGATAAAAGGAAAATTAAAACATCATATTCTTATCCCCCAAGATTATCACAGTTAACACCTCTGTGTACATCCCTCCACACTTTCTGTCTGTGCATATATATGTATCATATATAATGTCATGTGTATATATACTGGTATATATAAAATCATTTATCTTTCCATGTTCACAGATTTTCTTCTAATCTAACATCTTTCAAATCCCTTCCTGTTGTCCCCAAAATGTATGTCATTGCTAGTTTAGCTAAACCAGCGTGCAGTCTAGGGCAATGCGTTGTATCAATTCCTTAAATTTCTTTTAAGCTAGAACACTCACCTCTCGCTGCACATCACTGGGTCCTTGAGGAGGGCAGTTGGCTGCCAAGCTGAAGTCCTGTGCTCTGGACCGCTCACGATGTATTTGCCTTGTTTGCATCCCTAGGCTCTCTGTCAGTAAGCTCACTGTCCCATCCCATAGTCCCTACAGACTGAAAAACTACATCTAGAGGAATAGGGCCAACCATTTCCTGACTAGAGTGCACCAGAAGGGATGTGTATACTTCCCATTGTACCACATCAGGATTCGTGTAGCCCTAAGTTGCCCCCATTAGCGACGCTGTGATGACTGCCCACCAGGTTAGGGGCATGAGGGCTTCAGCCACCCAGCCAGGAAGCAACCCTGGGGACATTGCTTCAGCAGATCATTTTCCAGACTCTAAATGTTTATAGCCTGATCCCAAAGCCATACCACAAGTAAATAGTGAAGAGCAGACCGGACAAGCTTGAGACCAAGAACCAGCGAAGAATAAGTAAGTGGGGGAGGGGGAAGTAAAGGGTGCGGTTTTGCTTAGCGTTTGCAGTGGAAGGAGGAGCACTGTGGCCTTCACAGGGTCCATGGCGCAGCAAAGTCACTGACAGCCATTAATGAAGCTTGGTATGAACTCACAAGCCCGGGGACTTGGGCGAGACTAAACAACTGTGCAGTCAGCCCTGGGTGCTGGGCAATTATTTTCCCAAGGAGCTCTTCCCAGATCATCCACAGATTCCACTTTCTCTCTTAACACTCATGAGTCAGTTACAATGCCAGGCTCATGTGTGCCCGTTCTCCAGAAATAAGACCAGAATTTAATCCTCCCCCAAGGAGCCTGATCTAAGCATCTGCTTCAGCTGCAATCCCACAGGCCCACCAACCCACTTTAGTCTCACTGTCCATCCTCGGACAACCATCTGTGACAACGACGCTATGCAGTGAGCTTGTTTGCCAAACTGTGATTGCTGAGTTCTCTGCTTGATAGGGGACCTAGAGTGGGTCCTCTCAGGCACCGGTAAAATCAGGCACCCACCACCACCAGGAGCGAGGGACAGGGACCCAGAGGTGACCTGGGGCCGTGTGAGCCGTGCCTGGTACATGCTGTACTGCTTGCTTTTTCAAGATGAGAGAAGCACAATATTTAAGATGGCAGGAGGAACCTGAGTTTGTCAGTCCTATTAACAAGTACAACAGGAAAGCCTCAGAAACAAGATCCCTCTGAAGATGTTTGCCTCTGCACCCCTGAGAAAAACATTCATGCAGTAACTCAGAGCTGAGGTGGCTGTCTGAGACTGCCAGGATGGCCTCATTTCCAGAACAATAACAAAGATGTGCAATTAACCCGGATAAGGCAAATTAGCCCAGGACGTGCAAGGGAGAGAAACAAATACCACACACCCCAGAGGCCCCACAAACACAAGCTAGAATCTGGCCACAAGCAAACCTAATAGACTGGAGTTCCAGTGAAACTCTTGGGCAGCTCCAGTGAGTCTTCCCATCTTCCCTACCTTATAGGAAGAAGATGTGAAAGGACTTATGGGCCCACATGGCGAACATCAGACTGCAGAGACCTGCGTGCTCAGAGGTGAAAGGGAGCTCTTTGCACGGCTGGTAGACACACAGCCTTGGCCAAATGGAAACTCAACAACTTCCGTCTAAATGGTCCAGCCAGGTAAATTTCTTTCTAATGGACATCAAGTTGAAGATTAAAAGGAAAAAGAAGAGCACATAATTTAGAAAAATGGGTCCTAGAGGCTGTACTACCTGCTGCTTCAACCCTGGGGAGGCTTCTCTGGCCTCTGCCTTTTGTCCAGGAAGCTTTACAGCCAGTTCAGCCAGAAGCATGCCTGCTGCCCTGCCAACAGCCTTCATTAGCTGTGTCTGACCTGTTGGAAAGATGAAAATAGAACCTTGGGCCATTTTTCTCTGCAGCTCAACTCTTGTAATTCTCTGTCTTTTTAAATATTAGCAGCAGCCCAGTTCCACCATCATTTTAAAGTACTTGTCCCTTTTTGCCTTTTTGATGCCCCTGACCACCACACTACTTTCCTTCAGGAAAAAGCTTTTTATGTAAAGGGTAAAGTGCCTTTCTTTCTATTTGCTTTTCTCCCAGTGTAGCTGGGGATGCCATTTTTTTTTTCTTGATGGCTTGATTGGTTAAAATCACCTGAAAAATCAGTAGGGAAGAATCGAGTATCTCTTAGTTACCCATTGGCCATAGTAACTAAAGCCCACAATCCATTTCCCATCACCTATTAAAATTTTATAAGCATTTAAAATATTCTCTTGGATGCTGTGTGTTTTCTTTGGCATCTCAGCTGAGCTTTTCCATGCTGAGGTCTAAAGCCTGGCTGGTCTTCCTCCATTGCTCTACTCACTTAAAATAATTTTCTTTTTACTAATAAGTAAATATCCAACAATTCTGTTCACTAAACAGTGACCCTTCAGATCTCTAACACAATTCTGCTCCTAAGCTGGAGCCAATCCTTGATAACCCCAGCTGATGGGCACACACAAATTAAACTGTCTGCCCCAGGATGTATTTTTCTCCTTGACTTAGGAGGGTTCTCTGCATTAGAGGACAGGCTCCCCACAAACTGGAACCAAAATCCACTACAGTCTTTCCCAGCATCAAAGCTGATGTGAACACCTCCCTGGCACATCAGTGGGCTAGAAGTGCCCCAGCCCAGCCCCTAGTCATCACTCGCTATATCCTGTCCTAAGGGACCCTCACCCCAACTGGGCTGAACACAGCTTGGAAATCCCAAGAAGCTCCCAAACATCAGACTTCTCCAGGATCTTCTTTAAAATACAGACTCACAGGGTTACCTCCCACAGGCTCCAGTCCAGGAGGTTTTAGTGGGGTCCCTGAATCTGCATTTTCAACAATCTTATGCCCTCACCCCAATTAGAATATCCCTGGAACGCACTTGGAGAAACCAGTGACCTCCAAGTGTTCAACTCAGTGGCTTCTGATTCCTTCTGTGTTCATTCATTTGATCAACAAAGAATGTCCTGCTATGTGTAGGATGTCGCTCAAGGGGCAGATAAATTTCACATGGGTGCCTACCCTTGAGAAACTTACAGCCTAGCAGGAGAAATGAGACATGAACATAAAATAACTACTCAAAGGGGAGAAGAGCTTTGTCATGGGATAAGAGCAGAGTTCGGAGAAGGAAGAGGTAACACTGAGCTGGGCAGGGATGTGGCCTGGCTTTACGGATAGGGGACATAAGCATTACACTTGAAAGAATGTATGACATTTGGGCACATGGATGTAGAAGAGAGGAGGTATTTTGAAACAGAGCAGATGTGGATAATGGTACAGAGTGGGGAAGTGTGGAGGCTGTGTGGGAAAGGGGCTCATTTGATTGGCTTGGAGCACAGGATCTAGGAAGGGGCATAGAACGAACTTGTAGAAGAGAGTTGCAGCCACTCCTAGAGGGCTTTGAATGCCAAGCATAATGCCATGGTCACAAGTAAGAGCTTGGGATATAACTGGCAGAGAGTGGAATGTGAGCAGACATGCAAGTAGACCTAAGCTGCCCCAAGCATGTAGCAACATGGTGGCTCTGAGCATTTGCCCAGGGCGATAGGAAGAAAGTCTACTGAGCTCTTTCTGTAAGGATGCCTCAAACCTGCAGGTCAGCCAGGAGCCTCAGACATTATTGCTCAGAATAAGATGTCCAGTGTACACTCACTCCTTGCTTTGCATCAATCTTAGAAAAGGCTAGAGCTTTCATCAGTGCATTTTACCAGCACAGAGCCTCTAAATGCATTTTGAGATGAGAAAAAATGTGGAGTGAGAGCCATCACACTTCCACCCTCTTGAGAACACTGCTGCTTCGCCAGCCATGCTCACCCCCACACACACACCCCATGCCGAAAGGGGAGCCTGAGCAATACTTTGCTGGCAGGTTAAAAATAAGAACATAGTGGCATTAAGATTCATCCCGGCAAAATTTACCATATTCAGTTTAATGAATAAGTTTTATTCATATTTATAGCACTTTGTAGATTGCAGGGGGTTTGCAACTTCCCTGATATCTGAGCAGGAAAAGCTAGGCCATCCTAGTAAATGTATCATTCTTTGTGCACACACAATAGTTCCACCCCCCAGACCCCCGTCCCTGCTCAGAGAGAGGTCCCCCAGCTCAGGGGCTAGCTATCCATCTGCATATCAAAGGATTCTGTGAACATCCATAATTAGAAGACTAATGCCTCTGAATGCACTCCAGAAACACCAACAAAATAGATTACATGAGCAAATTGTATCAAGAGATTCGGCTGCCACCCTATTTTTCACCTTACTCTAATCAGAAATACAAAACAACATGTGCCAGAGAGAAATGAATTACATTCAGGAGCAGGGACCCTGGAGAAGCAGATGGGTTTTAGGATTACTCGCCCAGGTGATGGGTCATTTCTCCTGGAAATCTAATCAGAGGCGAGAATAACATGTCCTTTTTCAGGGAAGGGGGAGGGGAGGAGGTTTTTTCCTTGCTTGCTGTGACAGCCACACAACCTTTAGCAAGTACGATATGTCCTTGTGACTTTCTGGCACATCTAATATTATAAAGGGCCGTTATATGAGACTTTGTTACTGTCTGCAGGTTTGGCTCCTGACAGGAAGGATATGCCACCAAAATAGAGATGTGTGAGCAGCTAGACTAGAGCCCTGCAGGCCCAGTCCTCGTGGAGCCTGATCACTGTGGTTCATACCTTAGGAGAGGCCAGGAAGAACCGTCGGCTTTTGTGTTTGTGTTCCCCTCTTTATCAGTGTGCGCTGACATATCCCGAATTGAGGCTTTCTGATAAGCATCTCCTCCTGCTGGCATCTCAGCTGCACTATGAGTCTCCCCCACAACCTGAGGAAGAACTGGAGGAAAACGCAGCTCCTCGGTGAAAACCGGGTCCAGAGAAGGTGCGGTAAAGATGTTTCCTGCCCTGTCTCAGTGAAACATAATCATTCCGTCATTCCTCTTTCAGTCCACTTCACAAGCTGTCACCACAGTCATGCAGAGATCCTGGGGCAGCTGCAATGGAGGGACAAGGAAAGGCAGGTCCAAACGGGACGTGGAGCTAAGTTAACAACATTGTTGTAAACTGGAAAGTTGCTGTGAAAGTAGAGCTTTGAAGTTCTCACCATAACAACAAAATGGTAATTATGTGACATGAGGGATGTGCTAACAAACCTTATTGTGGTACACGTTTCCCAATATATATGTGTATCAAATCATTGCATGTCTTAAACTTACACAATGTTATATGTCGATCATATCTCAATAAACCTGGAATAGAACAATTTTTTAATGAAAATAAATGCAATGTGGACCCTACACCAGCCAATGCTGGCCTCTGGGGAGACCTGGAAATAGCTGCTGGCCAAGGTTGGCAGGACTAGGGAGAGTAATGAGGAATCTTTAGCAGATCAGTTTGCAAGCTGCAGGGACAGCATAAACAGTCCCTTTTTTCCCTGGGGCATCTGAGATGTCTGCTGGCTGCTGGCCTGCCCCACCCCCCGGCAGAGCATACATGAGCATGGAAGTAACCACACATACACACACATACATGAGCGTATGTACACACACATACTCATACACACCCAAGCTGCCACAGGCTGGAAATAGAGCATAGTAAACAGGTGCCCGAGACGCATGCTCTGAGGATGCCTTAAGCTGGGATAAATCAGGCCTGGAGCAAAGGGTAAAAACTATGCTTTTCAGTCTGGTCACATGTGGGTACGGAGCACTTGTCCAGGCCTAGCCTGAGTTAAGAGCAGGCTGGGCTTCAAGTGTAAAATACATGTGAGACTTTTGAGGACTTATGAAGTAAAGAATGTAAATAAAGTATGAAATAAAGAATGTGAAATATTTTGTTAATAATTTTTATATGATCAAATGTTGAAATGGGAATATGTTAGATTATATTGGTTTCTTATTGCTAATGTAACAAATTATTAATAAATTTAGTGGCCTAAAACAACACAGATTTACCATTCATCTTACAGTTCTGGAGGTCAAAAGTATGAAATGGGTGCCACTGAATGAAAATCTGGACAGGACCGTGTTCCTTCTGGAGGGTCCTGGGGAGAAGACCCTCTTTCCTTGCCTCCCCAGCTGCTGGGGGCCAGCCACATTCCTGGACTCATGGCCCCCTTCCACCATGGTAAAGCCAGCAGTGTTCCATCCATCTGACGTTCTTCCATAGTCACATTCTCCAACAGCAGCCAGGAAACGCTGTCGCTTTTAAGGATCCAGGTGATTACCTTAGGGCTAGATAATCAAGAATAATCCAAAGCTACCACTACATCTCAAGATCTCTAATTTAATCATACCTTCAAAGTCCCTTTTGTATGTAGGGTAACATAAACATACCACAGGTTGCTAAAATTACAACATCTTTGCAGCCTATTATTCTGCCTACCACATGGATATGTAAGATTAAATAAAATACATGATTAAGATTAATTCCAATTGTTTCTCTGTATTTTATTAATATGCCTACTAGAAATTTTTTAAACTACATATGTGGCTCACATAGCATTTTTTTCTTGTATCATTAATCTACAATTACATGTGCAGCATTATGGTTACTAAACTCCCCAATTCATCAAGTAACCCACACACCCTATTACAGTCACTGTCCATCAGGGTAGTGAGATGCTATAGAATCACTACTTGTCTTCTCTGAGTTGAACAGCCCTCCCTGTGCCCCCCCCCACATTATGTCTGCTAATCGTAATGCCCCTTTCTCTCCTTGTCCCTTCCTTCCCACCCATCTGCCCCAGACCCTTTCCCTTTGGTAACTGTTAGTCCATTCTTTGGTTCTGTCAGTCTGCTGCTGTTTTGTTCCTTCAGTTTTTTTCTTTGTTCTTATACTCCACATATGAGTGAAATCATTTGATACCTGTGTTTTTCGGCTTGGCTTATTTCACTGAGCATAATACCCTCTAGCTCCGCCATGTTGTTGAAAATGTCTGGCTTGGTTTTCTTCTTACGTCTGAATAATTTTCCATTGTGTTTATGTACCACCTCTTCTTTATCCATTCATCTACTGATGGACACTTAGGTTGCTTCCATTTCTTCGCTATTGTAAATAGTGCTGCGATAAACATAGGGGTGTATATGTCTTTTTCAGACTGGGATGCTGCATTCTTAGGGTAAATTCCTAGGAGTGGGATTCCTGGGTCAAATGGTATTTCTATTCTAAGTTTTTTGAGGAACCTCCATACTGCTTTCCACAATGGTTGCACTAATTTGCAGTCCCACCAGCACTGTAGGAAGGTTCTCCTTTCTCCACATCCTTGCCTACGTTTGTTGTTGTTTGTGTTTTGGATGTTGCCCATCCTTACTGGTGTGAGGTGATATCTCATTGTGGTTTTAATGTGCATTTCTCTGATGATTAGTCATGTGGAGCATCTTTACATGTGCCTGTTGGCCATCTGAATTTCTTCTCTGGAGAAGTGTCTATTCATGTCCTCTGCCCATTTCTTAATTGGATTATTTGCTTTTTGTTTGTTGAGGTACATGAGTTCTTTATATATTTTGGATGTCAACCCCTTATCGGATATGTCATTTATGAATATATTCTCCCATACTGTAGGATGTCTTTTTGTTCTACTGATGGTATCCTTTGCTGTACAGAAGCTTTTCAGCTTGATAATAGTCCCACTTGTTCATTTTTTGCTTTTGTTTCCCTTGCCCAGGGAGATATGTTCATGAAGAAGTTGCCCATGTTTATGTCCAAGAGATGTTTGTCTATGTTTTTTTCTAAGAGTTTTATGGTTTCATGACTTACATCCAGGTCTTTGATCCATTTTGAGTTTACTTTTGTGTATGGGGTTAGACAGTAATCCAGTTTCATTCTCTTACATGTAGCTGTCCAGTTTTTCCAACACCAGCTGTTGAAGAGGCTGTCATTTACACATTGTATATCCATGGCTCCTTTATCGTATATTAATTGACCATACATGTTTGGGTTAATGTCTGGACTCTCTACTCTGTTCCACTGGTCTGTGGGTCTGTTCTTGTGCCACTACCAGATTAACTTGATTACTGGGCTTTGTAGTAGAGCTTGAAGTCTGGAAGTGTAATTCTCCCTGTTTGATTCTTCCTTCTCAGGATTGCTTTGGCTATTCAGGGTCTTTTGTGGTTCCATATGAATTTTAGAACTATTTCTTCCAGTTCACTGAAGAAGGCTGTTTGTATTTTCTTAGGGATTGCATTGAATCTGTAGATTGCTTTAGGTAGTATAGCCATTTTGACAATATTTATTGTTCCTAGCCAGGAGCATGAGATGAATTTCCAATTCTTAGTGTCCTCTTTAATGTCTCTTAGGAGTGTCTTCTAGTTTTCAGAGTACAGGTCTTTCACTTCCTTCATTAGGTTTATTCCTAGGTATTTTATTCTTTTTGATGCAATTGTGAATGGAATTGTTTTCCTGATTCCTCTTTCTGTTAGCTCATCATTAGTGTATAGGAAAGCAACAGATTTCTGTGTATTAATTTTGTATCCTGCAACTTTGCTGAATTCAGATATTAGTTCTAGTAGTTTTGGAGTGGAGTCTTTAGGGTTTTTTATGTACAGTATCATGTCATCTGCAAATAATGACAATTTGACTTCTTCTTTACCAATCTGGATGCCTTGTATTTCTTTGTTTTGTCTGATTCCCATGGCTAGGACCTCCAGTACTATGTTGTATAACAGTGGGCATAGTGGGCATCCCGGTTTGTTCTTGATCTTAGATGAAAAGCTTTCAGCTTCTTGCTGTTAAGTATGATGTTAACTCTGGGTTTGTCATATATGTCCATTATTATGTTGAGGTACTTGCCGTCTGTACCCATTTTGTTGAGAGTTTTTATCATGAATGGATGTTGAATTTTGTCACATACTTTTTCAGCATCTATGGAGATGATCATGTGGTTTTTGTTCTTCTTTTTGTTGATGTGGGGATGATGTTGATGGATTTTTGAATGTTGTACCATCCTTGCATCCCTGAGATGAATGCCACTTGATCATGGTGTATGATCCTCGTGATGTATTTTTGAATTCGGTTTGCTAATATTTGGTTGAGTATTTTCGCATCTATGTTCATCAGGGATATTGGTCTGTAATTTTCTCTTTTGGTGGGGTCTTTGCCTGGTTTTGGTACTACAGTGATGCTAGCTTCATACAATGAGTGTGGAAATATTCCCTCCTCTTCTATTTTTTGGAAAACTTTAAGGGGATTGGGTATTATTTCTTCTCTATATGTCTCATAGAATTCATCGGTGAATCCACCTGGCCTGGAGGTTTTGTTCTTGGGTAGTTTTCTGATTACTGATTTAATTTCGTTGCTGGTGATTGGTCTGTTTAGGTTTTCTGTTTTTTGCTTGGTCAGTCTTGGAAAGTTGTATTTTTCTAAGAAGTTCTCCATTTCTTCTAGGTTTTCCAACTTGTTAGCATATAGATTTTCATAGAATTCTCTAATAATTCTTTGTATTTCTGTGGGGTCCATCGTGATTTTTCCTTTCTCATTTCTGATTCTGTTTATGTGTGTAGATTCTCTTTTTCTCTTAATAAGTCTGGCTAGGGGTTTCTCTGTTTATTTTTTCAAAGAAACAGCTCTTGGTTTCATTGATTTTTTCTATTGTTTCCTTCTTCTCGATTTTATTTATTTCTTCTCTGATATTTATTATGTCCTTCCTTCTGCTGTTTTTGGGCCTCATTTGTTCTTCGTTTTCCAATTTCAGTAATTGTGACTTTACACTATTCATTTGGGATTGTTCATCCTTCTTTAAATAGGCCTGGATTGCAATATACTTTCCTCGTAGAACTGCCTTTGCTGCATCCCACAGAAGTTGTGGCTTTGTGTTGTTGTTGTCATTAGTCTCCATATGTTCTTTGATTTCTGTTTTGATTTGGTCATTAACCCATTGATTATTTAGGAGCATGTTCTTAAGCCTCCATGTATTTGAGAGCCTTTTTGTTTTCTTTCTAAAATTTATTTCTAGTTTTATTCCTTTGTGATCTGAGAAGTTGGTTGGTAGAATTTCAATATTTTTGAATTTACTGAGGTTCTTTTTGTGGCCTAGTATGTGATCTATTCTGGAAAATGTTCCATGTGCACCTGAGAAGAATGTGTATTCTGATGCTTTGGGGTGTAGAGTTCTGTAGTTGTCTGTTAGGCCCATCTGTTCAAGCATATTGTTCTGTGCCTCCATGTCTACTTATTTTCTGTCTGGTTGATCTGTCCCTTGGAGTGAGTGGTGTGTTGAAGTCTCCTAAAATGAATGCATTGCTTTCTATTCCCTCCTTTAATTCTGTTAGTATTTGTCTCACATATGTCGGCGCTCCTGTGTTGGGTGCATATATATTTATAATGGTTATATCCTCTTGTTGGACTGACCCCTTTATCATTATGTAATGTCCCTCTTTATCCCTTGCTACTTTCTTTTTTGAAGTCCATTTCATCTGATATAAGTACTGCAACACCTGCTTTTATCTCCCTGTTGTTTGCATGAAATATCTTTTTCCATCCCTTCACTTTTAGTCTCTGTATATCTTTGGGTTTGAGGTGAGTGTCTTGTAAGCAGCATATAGATGGGTCTTGCTTTTTTATCCATTCTCTTACTCTGTGTCTTTTTATTGGTGCATTCAGTCCATTTACATTTAGGGTGATTATCGATAGATATGTACCTATTGCCATTGCCGGCTTTAGATTCGTGGTTAACAAAGGGTCATGGTTAGCTTCTTTACTATCTAACAGTCTAATTTAACTCTCTTGTTAAGATATTATAAACACAGTCTGATGATTCTTTATTCCTCTCCCTTCTGATTCCTCCTCCTGCATTCTTTATATGCTAGGTGTTTTATTCTGTATTTTTACATTTCCGTTGACTGTTTTTGTGGATCATTGATTTTATTTTTTGCCTTTAGTTAGTATCTGGATGGTCTGCTTTCTTTGCTATGATTTTATTTTCTCTGGTGACATCTTTTTAGCCTTAGGAGTGCTTCCATCTAGAGCAGTCCCTTTAACATATCCTGAAGAGATGGTTTGTGGGAGGCAAATTCCCTCAACTTTTGCTTGTCTGGGAATTGTTTAATCCCTCCCTCCATTTAAATGATAATCGTGCTGGATACAGTATTCTTGGTTCAAGGCTCTTTGGTTTCATTGTGTTAAATGTATCATGCCATTCTTTTCTGGCCTGTAAGGTTTCTGCTGAGAAGTCTGATGATAGTCTGACGGGTTTTCCTTTGTTGGTGATCTTTTTTCTCTCTCTGGCTGCCTTTAATACTCTCTCCTTGTCTTTGATTTTGCCATTTTAATTATTATATGTGTTGGTGTTGTTTTCCTTGGGTCCCTTGTGTTGGGAGATCTGTGGGCTTCCATGGTCTGAGAAACGATTTCCTTTCCCAGCTTGGGGAAGTTTTCCTCAGTTATGTCTTCAAAGACACTTTCTATCCCTTTTTCTCTCTTCTTCTACTTCTTGTACTCCTATAATGCGAATATTGTTCCGTTTGGATTGGTCACACCGTTTCTTAATATTTTTTCATTCCTAGAGATCCTTTTATCTCTCTGCCTCAGCTTCTCTGTACTTCTGTTCTCTGATTTCTATTCCATTAACAGTCTCTTGCACCTCGTCGTGTCTGCTCTTGAGTCCGTCAATCGATTGTTTCATTTCTGTAATGTCTCTCCTGACTTCCTCCCTTAGCTCTTGCATATTTCTCTGTAGGTCCATCAGCATGGTTATGACTTTTATTCTGAATTCTTTTTGAGGAAAATTGTTTAAATCTATCCCACCAGGCCTTCTCTCTGGGGTTGTCTGGGTGATCCTTGACTGGACCATATTCTTCTGTCTTTTCATGGTGATAGAAGTGCTCGCAGCCAGGTGCCACGTGTGTCAGCTGGGAGAACAGAGTCCCTTCCTGCTTGTTGTCCTCCTTGCCCTTCTGCGCAGCCTGTGCTCGTTACCCACACACCGGGAGGCAGTCTCTGGGATAATCCCCTGAGCTGTCGTGTGTGGTGCCGCCCTCAGGCTAGCCTAGAGCTCTGAGCGGGTTTTCAGCAACACCGGGTGCGTTCTGCACCGCTTGGTGCTTTCCAGACCTTGCTCTGGCTTCCGCGGCCCTTCCCAGTTAGCTGTGCTCCCACCAGGAGGAGATTCTGTGTGGTTGCTGAGGGCGGGGCTGCTCTCCAGCTGTTCCACAGCTGTGGCAGATGCGCTGGACCATTTGCAGCACTGGCCAGGGGGATCGAATGGCAGGCTGCTTATCACCGTGAGGGGCTTCGGCAGGGTTGCTTTAACCAGCAGCCCGTTAGGCGGCCTGAAGTTCGTCAAGATTCCCAGCCTGCTGGGCTGAGTATGCTGGGATGATTTTGTTCTGCTCTTGGGCCCTTGTCTCTAAGATTTTTTAAAAAGTGCCTGCTCTTCTTTTGTCCCAGGGGAGCTGGCTGTGGGGACCCACTCTCAGTCTTCATCTCTGATCCTACCCTTCCGTTTCTCTAATCTACAACACATCATGTGACGTGTGTCTGTGCTCCCGATGCAGATCACCAGGGCTGGTTATTTAGCGGTCCTGTGCTTCCACTCCCTCCCCAATCTGATTCTTTTCCTCCTGCCAGTGAGCTGGTGTGGGTGGAGTGCTCGGGTCCCGCCGGGTCGCGGCTTTGTATCTTATCCACTTCGTGAGGTGCTGAGTTCTCGCAGATGTAGCTGTAGCCTGGCTGTTGTACTGTATCTTCTGGTCTCTCTTTTAGTAATAGTTGTATTTGTTGTATTTTCACAAATATGTATGGTTCTGGGAGATTTCTGCCGCCCTGCCCATGCCACCGTCTTCCCAGAATTCAAGCCTCACATTGCATTTTTATTGGACAGTGCTAGTCAAGGATCTTTTTAATCACCAAAATTCACTACATGGACTGTTATAGGGTGCCCAGACCTCTCACAGAGGTACATCCTGGAGGTGACCTCCACTCCAAGAACACAGCCACGTGGCATGTATTCAGGTATGTGTGAGTGTCCTGTGTTAGGGTGATCATATGCCTCTGTTTGCAGGAGCAATCCTGGTTGGCCATGATGGTCCAGTGGAATTATTACTTGTGTTCCTGCTCACTCCCAAAATGTCCTAATTTGGACAACACATTTACCCTGCTTATGTGTTATATGTAAAGAAGAAGCTTGCTCACGCATCATCTGTCGAGACGAGCCACTGATTGAGTTGCTGGTGGTGGTAATGGATTTGCTTTGACCTGCACACCTGGACCCTGGCCTTTCTGTATCCTCCTTAGGAGCAATAGCTCCATCAGTAAGCCCAGATAATCATCACACCCACCTCCACAGGCCACACTGAACTGATCAGCTGCAAGCTGATTAGCTTCTAGGTTTTTTAATTATACTTTGTTGTCACTTTATAATTACAAAAATAGCACCCATTATAAAAATAAATCTTTATAATAATCCATAATGAGGAAAGTTTATGTCTCCTGTAATTCCCTACACATGCCCCTCTGGGAAACCATTCTTCATAGTTTGCTGGATATCCTGTTGGGTGTTCTCTGTGCAACAGGTTGGGGTGAATGGTCACAGGACAATGAAAAGCAAGCATGGAGTGGGCTTCTCTGTCCTCTGACAGGCTCATCATCATGCCCCTTCTGCATCAGGAAGATGGAATGTAGTTCACCAGCTAAACCCAGTCATCCAGTAATGATCCAATCATCTCCAATTTCAATTTAATTTTTCTCTTTAGTTAATACTTGGTGAAATTCTGAGAGTGTAATTATTAGGGTTCAGTTCAGGAATTTGCTTGAGGTGGAGATGGGAATGCCAGACCCACCTTCTCACACTCTCTTTCTTCTGCTTCTGCAAGACTTGCAGTGGGATGTGCATGCATGAGCAAATTTTAGAACCCTTTCCTGGGGGAAAACATCCGCTCCTGTCTCTTGGAAGGGAGGGAGGGGTATTACTATTCCAGGAATCCTGCTGCCCTCCATTGGCCTCCCCCCCATTTGAGCCAGCTTTGTAAATGAAAGGGGTTATAACATAAATTCTTCTGGAACCCACTTCAGAGAGCTTGTGTAGTTGCCGTAAGTCAAGCACCCCAGCTGGGGTGACTCCCCAGTAATAAGGCAAATCTGGGAGTAGCAGCTATTCGTGTCCTAACATATTTTGCTACTACAGGCATCCCTCTTGAGACAAACTCTCCTAGGTCTTAGCATTGAAGTTAATTATACATAATTACTTCAGTTGTTAAGTAAAACACTCATACGATTCTCAACATTTATGTAGTTGCAACCAAAAGACAAACAGAAAAAAGGGTAGTGATAGATGAAACTAGGCAAATCTTGCAGATTCTCCTAATCATAAACAAGCGTCATAAGCAGTCTCAGGGGTGGGTGACCCCCAGGCCACTCAATAGCTGCCTTTTGTAGTACTCCACAGCCGGCAACACCAAAACGTAAAACAAAATTAATCAGAAATGTTAGAAGTGGGAGTCAGGAAAATTACCCAGAGAGAAATGAAAAGAAAGACAAAAATATGGACTGTGAGAAGGGAAAGATTAGTGTTCCAGAGAAGCCCAACCTAGAGAAGTCTAACACCCAAAGCATACAAAGTTCTAAAAAGAGAATGGAAAAGGTAGAGGGGAGGAAATTACTAATAATCATGATGATAGTGGTCATACTTTAGAGGTTGAAAATTCTCAGCACAATGAATCAGAAAAGAATCATGAAAATGGTATTTCAAAACTGAATCTTTAGAGAAAAGCAATGAGCTAAGGGAAAACGATGGCAGCATGAGAAGTGTGGCAGAAATCTCCTCCCAAAACGACATATATTTTGAAAATACAGAAAATACAACTATTCCTAAAAGAGTGACCAGAATCAAGAGTGCACCAGCCAGTCTACTTCCGGGAGAAGTCAACATCTCATAGAAAAGGGTAAGGTAAAAAGCCGTGACCCAGCAGGGCCTGGCACTCCCCCCACCCCAGCTCACCTGTGGGAGGAAGAGAATCAGAGTCAGGAGGGAGTGGAAGCACAGGACTGTTAAATACCCAGGTCTAGAAATCTACCCCGGGAGCACAGACCTACACTGCATGGTGCTTTGGAGATTAGAGCGGCTGAAAACCAAAGTCAGAGACTAAGACTGTGAACAGGTTCTCACAACCGGCTGCCTTGGGACAAAAGAACAGCAGACACTTTAAAAGCCTTCTCAACAGTCAGAAGGCTGCTAAAGGGACAAGGGTTTCAGCAGGTTGGGAACTTTCGGGCCCTATCCCCCTGATTGGCAATGCAGCCCCAAGGACGCTCACCATGATAAGCAGCCTGCTGCTACTTCCTCTCTGCCAGCACCTCTGAGCAAACCCACTGTCTCCGCCATAGCTGCACACCAGCCAGGGCAGCCCTGCCTACAGCAACTACACAGCTTAACGCAGAGGCTGGCGTGGCTAACTGGCCCAGACAGCATAGACAGGCACAGCGACCGGAAAGCACAAACGGGCTGTGCCCTCCCTACAGACACCCACGCCGTGGGCCAGCAATCCCCGCCATTGCCCTAGGCCATCCTGAGGGGTGCCTAGCCCACACCAGCTTAGGGGATAAACCCAGAGGCTGCTCCCTGCACCCAGTTAACCGGCACAGACAGCAGAGACAGGCACGGTGACAGGGAAGCATGAAAAGGCTTTACCCACTCTGCAAATACCCCCGCCGCTCTCCTGCACCCCCACCATCACCCAGGCCAGAAGGAGGGCAGCCCCGCCCAGGGCAGCTTAAGGGATCAACCAAGAGGCTGCTTCCTGCGTGGTTGACTGACACAGACAGTGGAAACAGGCATTGCAAGCACAAGCAGGAAGGGACTTTGTCCCTCCAGCTGACAACCACACCACTCAAATGAAACCACTACCATCATTCCAGGACTATGAAAAGGCAGAACCTTGTTCAATACAAAATCCCTTCAACACCAGAGAGAGGGCTTGGTGAGACTGAAACCACCAATCTTCCTAAAAAAGAATTCAAAATAAAAGTCATAAGCATGCTAATGGAGCTACAGAAAACTATTCAACAGCTAAGGGATGAATTCAGGAGGGAGATAAGTGAAATGAAACAAACAACGGAGGGATTTAAAAGCTGATTAAATGAGGTAGAAGAGACTGATTAAATGAGGTAGTAAATGGAATAGAAATTAGAGAACAGGAATACAGGGAAGCTGAGGCAGAGAGAGAAAAAAAGGATATCTAGGGATGAAAGAATAGTAAGAGAACAATGGAAACAATCCAAATAGAACAATATTCACATTTTGGGGTACCAGAAGAAGAGAGAGAAAAAGGGATGGAAAGTGTCTTTAAGAAATAATTGCAGAAAACTACCCCAATCTGGGGAAGGAAATAGTCTCTCAGGCCATGGAAGTCCATGGATCTCCCAACACAAGGGACTCAAGGAGAACAACACCAAGACATATAATAATTAAAATGGCAAAGATCAAGTACAGGCACAGAAAATTAGAAGCAGCCAGAGAGGGATTCTGGGAAGATGACGGCATGAGCAGGGTGGCAGAAGTCTCCTCCCAGAAACTACAACAAATACAACTATTGCTAAAAGAGAGACCAGAAGATGCAGTACAACAGCCAGGCTACAGCTACATCTGCTAGAACTCAGCACCTCACAAAGCGGGTAAGATAAAAAGCCGCGACCCAGCGGGACCGAGCACTCCCCCACCCCAGCGCACCATCGGGAGGAAAAGAATCAGAGTGGGGAGGGAGGGGAAGCACAGGCCCACTAAATAACCAGCCCTGGTGATCTGCATCGGGAGCACTGACACACATCGCATGATGTGTTGTAGATTAGAGAACCGGAAGGGCAGGATCTGAGATGAAGACTGCGAGTGGGTCCCCACAGCCAGCGCTCCTGGGACAAATGAAAAGCAGGCACTTTTTTAAAAATCTTAGAGACAAGGGCCCAAGAGCAGAACAAAATCATCCCAGCATACTCAGCCCAGCAGGCTGGGAATCTTGACGAACTTCAGGCCACCTAACCGGCTTCTAGGTAAAGCAACCCTACCAAAGCCCCTCACAGCAATAAACAGCCTGCCATTCATTACCCACGGCCGACACAGCAAACGGTCCAGCAGATCCGCCACAGCTGTGGAACAGCTGAATAGCAGCCCCGCCCTCAGCAACCACACAGAATCTCCTCCCAGCGGTCGCGCAGCTAACTGGGCAGGGCTACGGAAGCCAGAGCAAGGTCTGGAAGGCACCAAGCGGTGCAGAACACACCCGGTGTTGCTGAAAACCAGCTCAGAGCTCTAGGCTAGCCTGAGGGCGGCACCACACATGACAGCTCAGGGGATTATCCCAGAGACTGCCTCCCGGTGTGTGGGTAACGAGCACAGGCTGCGCAGAAGGGCAAGGAGGACAACAAGCAGGAAGGGACTCTGTTCTCCCAGCTGACACACGTGGCACCTGGCTGCGAGCACTTCTATCACCATGAAAAGACAGAAGAATATGGTCCAGTCAAGGATCACCCAGACAACCCCAGAGAGAAGGCCTGGTGGGATAGATTTAAACAATTTTCCTCAAAAAGAATTCAGAATAAAAGTCATAACCATGCTGATGGACCTACAGAGAAATATGCAAGAGCTAAGGGAGGAAGTCAGGAGAGACATTACAGAAATGAAACAATCGATTGACGGACTCAAGAGCAGACACGACGAGGTGCAAGAGACTGTTAATGGAATAGAAATCAGAGAACAGAAGTACAGAGAAGCTGAGGCAGAGAGATAAAAGGATCTCTAGGAATGAAAAAATATTAAGAAACGGTGTGACCAATCCAAACGGAACAATATTCGCATTATAGGAGTACAAGAAGTAGAAGAAGAGAGAAAAAGGGATAGAAAGTGTCTTTGAAGACATAACTGAGGAAAACTTCCCCAAGCTGGGAAAGGAAATCGTTTCTCAGACCATGGAAGCCCACAGATCTCCCAACACAAGGGACCCAAGGAAAACAACACCAACACATATAATAATTAAAATGGCAAAATCAAAGACAAGGAGAGAGTATTAAAGGCAGCCAGAGAGAGAAAAAAGATCACCAACAAAGGAAAACCCGTCAGACTATCATCAGACTTCTCAACAGAAACCTTACAGGCCAGAAAAGAATGGCATGATACATTTAACACAATGAAACCAAAGAGCCTTGAACCAAGAATACTGTATCCAGCACGATTATCATTTAAATGGAGGGAGGGATTAAACAATTCCCAGACAAGCAAAAGTTGAGGGAATTTGCCTCCCACAAACCACCTCTTCAGGATATGTTAAAGGGACTGCTCTAGATGGAAGCACTCCTAAGGCTAAAAAGATGTCACCAGAGAAAATAAAATCATAGCAAAGAAAGCAGACCATCCAGATACTAACTAAAGGCAAAAAATAAAATCAACTATCCACAAAAACAAAGGAAATGTAAAAGAGTACAGAATAAAACACCTAGCATATAAAAAATGGAGGAGGAAGAATAAGAAGGGAGAGAAATAAAGAATCATCAGACTGTGTTTGTAATAGCTTGACAAAAGAGTTGTTAGACTGTTAGATAGTAAAGAAGCTAACCTTGACCCTTTGTTAACCACGAACCTAAAGCCGGCAATGGCAATAGGTACATATCTATCGATAATCACCCTAAATGTAAATGGACTGAATGCACCAATCAAAAGACACAGAGTAATAGAATAGATAAAAAAGGAAGTCCCATCTATATTCTGCTTACAAGATACCCACCTCAAACCCAAAGATAGACACAGACTAAAAGTGAAGGGATGGAAAAAGATATTTCATGCAAACAACAGGGAGAAAAAAAGCAGGTGTTGCAGTACTTATATCAGATGAAATGGACTTCAAAACAAAGAAAGTAGCAAGAGATAAAGAGGGACATTGCATAATGATAAAGGGGTCAGTCCAGCAACAGGATATAACCTTTATAAATACATATGCACCCAACACAGGAGCGCTGACATATGTGAAACAAATACTAAAAGAATTAAAGGAGGGAATAGAAAGCAATGCATTCATTTTAGAAGACTTCAACACACCACTAACTCCAAAGGACAGATTAACCAGACAGAAAATAAGTAGACACTGAGGCACAGAACAACACGCTAGAACAGATGGACCTAACAGACATCTACAGAACTCTACACCCAATAGCATCAGAATACACATTCTTCTCAGGTGCACATGGAACATTTTCCAGAATAAACCACATACTAGGCCACAAAAAGAACCTCAGTATATTAAAAAATATTGAAATTCTACCAACCAACTTCTCAGATCACAAAGGAATAAAACTAGAAATAAATTTTACAAAGAAAACAAAAAGGCTCACAAATACATGGAAGCTTAAGAACATGCTCCTAAATAATCAATGGATCAACGACCAAATTAAAAGAGAGATCAAACAATATATGGAGAAAATGACAACAACAGCACAAAGCCCCACCTTCTGTGGGGCACAGCAAAGGCAGTTCGATGAGGAAAGTATAGTGCAATCCAGGCCTATTTAAAGAAGGAAGAACAATCCCAAATGAATAGTCTAAAGTCACAATTATTGAAGTTGGAAAAAGAAGAACAGTGAGGCCCAAAACCACCAGCAGGAGTGACATAATAAAGATCTGAGAAGAAATAAATAAAATTGAGAAAAATGAAACAATAGAAAAATCAAGGAAACCAAGGGCTGATTCTTTAAAAAAGTAAACAAAATAGAGAAACCCCGAGCCAGACTTATTAAGAGAAAAAGAGAATCTACGCACATAAACAGAATCAGAAATGAGAAAGGATAAACCATGACAGACCCCACAGAAATACAAAGAATTATTAGAGAATACTATGAAAATCTATATGCTAACAAGTTGGAAAACCTAGAAGAAATGGACAACTTCTTAGAAAAATACAACTTTCCAAGACTGACCAAGCAAGAAACAGAAAACCTAAACAGACCAATTCCAGCAACGAAATTGAACCGGTAATCAGAAACCTACCAAGAACAAAACCCCTGGGCACATGGACTCACCGCTGAATTTTATCAGACATATAGAGAAGAAATAATACCCATTCCCCTTAAAGTTTTCCAAAAAAGAGAAGAGAAGGGAATACTTCCAAACTCATTCTATGAAGCCAGCATCACTGTAGTACCAAAACCAGGCAAAGACCCCACCAAAAGAGAAAATTACAGACCAATATCCCTGATGAACACAAATGCAAAAATACTCAACAAAATATTAGCAAACCGAATTCAAAAATACATCAAGAGGATCATACACCACGATCAAGTGGGATTCATCCCAGGGATGCAAGGATGGTACAACATTCGAAAATCCATCAACATCATCCACCACATCAACAAAAAGAAGAACAAAAACCACATAATCATCTCCATAGATGCTGAAAAAGCATGTGACAAAATTCAACATCCATTCATGATAAAAACTCTCAACAAAATGGGTATAGAGGGCAAGTACCTCAACATCGTAAAGGCCATATATGACAAACCCACAGCTAACATCATACTTAACAGCGAGAAGCTGAAAGCTTTTCATCAAAGATCAGGAACAAGACAGGGATGCCCACTCTCCCCACTGTTATTCAACATAGTACTGGAAGTCCTAGCCATGGCAATCAGACAAAACAAAGAAATACAAGGCATCCAGATTGGTAAAGAAGAAGTCAAATTGTCATTATTTGCAGATGACATGATACTGTACATAAAAAACCCTAAAGACTCCATTCCAAAACTACTAGAAATAATATCTGAATTCAGCAAAGTTGCAGGATACAAAATTAACACACAGAAATCTGTTGCTTTCCTATACACTAATGATGAACTAACAGAAAGAGAAATCAGAAAAACAATTCCATTCACAATTGCATCAAAAAGAATAAAATACCTAGGAATAAACCTAACGAAGGAAGTGAAAGACCTATACCCTGAAAACCACAAGATACTCCTAAGAGAAATTAAAGAGGACACTAAGAATTGGAAATGCATCCCATGCTCTTGGCTAGGTAGAATAAATGTTGTCAAAATGGCTATACTACCTAAAGCAATCTACAGATTCAATGCAATCCCTAACAAAATACCAACAGCTTTCTTCAATGAACTGGAACAAATAGTTCTAAAATTCATATGGAACCACAAAAGACCCTGAATAGCCAAAGCAATCCTGAGAAGGAAGAATAAAACAGGGGGAATTACACTTCCAGACTTCAAGCTCTACGACATAGCCACAGTAATCAAGGCATTCTGGTACTGGCACAAGAACAGACCCACAGACCAGTGGAACAGAATAGAGAGTCCAGACATCAACCCAAACATATACAGTCAATTAATATATGATAAAGAAGCCATGGATATACAATGAGGAAATGATAGCCACTTCAACAGCTGGTGTTGGAAAAACTGGACAGCTACATGTAAGAGAATGAAACTGGATTACTGTCTAACCCCATACACAAAAGTAAATTGAAGTGGATCAAAGACCTGAATGTAAGTCATGAAACCATAAAACTCTTAGAAAAAAACATAGGCAAAAATCTCTTGGACATAAACATGGGCAACTTCTTCATGAACATATCTCCCCAGGCAAGGGAAACAAAAGCAAAAATGAACAAGTGGGACTATATCAAGCTGGAAAGCTTCTGTACAGCAAAGGACACCATCAGTAGAACAAAAAGACATCCTATAATATGGGAGAATATATTCATAAATGACATATCCGATAAGGGGTTGACATCCAAAATATATAAAGGACTCACGCACCTCAACAAACAAAAAGCAAATAATCCAATTAAAAAATGGGTGAGGATCTGAATAGACACTTCTCCAAAGAAGAAATTCAGAGGGCCAACAGGCACATGAAAAGATGCTCCACATCGCTAATCATCAGAGAAATGCAAATTAAAACCACAATGAGATATCACCTCACACCAGTAAGGATGGGCAACATCCAAAACACAAACCACAACAAAGGTAGGCGAGGATGTGGAGAAAAGGGAACCCTCCTACACTGCTGGTGGGAATGCAAATTAGTTCAAGCATTGTAGAAAGCAGTATGGAGGTTCCTCAGAAAGCTCAAAATAAAAATACCATTTGACCCAGGAATCCCACTCCTAGGAATTTACCCTAAGAATGCAGCAGTCCTGTTTGAAAAAGAGATATACACCCCTATGTTTATCGCAGCACTATTTACAATTGCGAAGAAATGGAAGCAACCTAAATGTCCATCCGTAGATGAATGGATAAAGAAGAGGTGTTACATATACACAATGGAATATTATTCAGCCATAAGAAGAAAACAAATCCAGACATTTGCAACAACATGGATGGAGCTAGAGCATATTATGTTCGGTGAAATAAGCCGAGCAGAAAAAGACAAGTATCAAATGATCTCACTCATATGGGGAGTATATGAACAAAGAAAAAAACTGAAGGAACAAAACAGCAGCAGACTCACAGAACCCAAGAATGGGCTAACAGTTACCAAAGGGAAAGGGACTGGGGAGGATGGGTGGGAAGTGAGGGACAAGGGGGAAAAAGGGACCTTACGATTAGCAGACATAATGTAGGGGGGGCACAGGGAGGGCTGTACAACTCAGAGAAGACAAGTAGTGACTCTATAGCATCTCACTACACTGATGGACAGTGACTGTAATGGGGTATTTGGGGGGAACTTGATGAAGTGGAAAGTCTAGTAGCCATAATGTTGCACATGTAATTGTAGATTAAAGATACCAAAAAAAAAAAGACATAGCGTCACTGAATGGATAAAGAAACAAGACCCATCTATATGCTGCCTAGAAGAACTCACTTCAAACCCAAAGACATACAGTGAATTAAAGTGAAGGGATGGAAAAAGATATTTCATGCAATTAATAGGGAGAAAAAAGCAGGAGCTGCAGTACTTGTATCAGACAAAAGAGACTACAAAACAAAGAAAGTCGCAAGAGACAAAGAAGGACATTACATAATGATAAAAGGGTCAATCCAATAAGAAGATATAACCATTATAAATATCTATGCACCCAACACAGGAACACCTACATATGTGAAACAAATGCTCACAGAATTAAAAGGGTAAATAGAATGTAATGCATTCATTCTAGGAGACTTCAACACACCACTCACTCCAATGGAAAGATCAACCAGACAGAAAATAAATAAGGACACCGATGCCCTGAACAACACACTAGAACAAATGGACCTAACAGACATCTACAGAGTACTCAACCCAAAAGCAGCAGGATACACATCCTTCTCAAGTGCACATGGAACATGTTCCAGAATAGACCACATACTAGGCCACATTAAGAGCCTCAGCAAATTCAAAAAGATTGAAATTGTTCCAACCAACTTCTCAGACCACAAAGGTATGAAAATAGAATAAATTTTACAAAGAAAACAAAAAGGCTCACAAATACATGGAGGCTTAACAACATGCTCCTATATAATCAATGGATCAATGACCAAATTAAAACAGAGATCAAGCAATATATGGAGACAAATGAGAATGACAGCTCAACGTCCCAACTTCTATGGATGCAGTGAAGGCCATGCTAAGAGGAAAGTATATAGCAATACAGGCCTATTTAAAGAAGGAAGAACAACCCCAAATGAACAGTCTAAATTCACAATTATTGAAACTGGAAAAAGAAGAATAAATGAGGCCCAAAGTCAGTAGAGGGAGGGACATAATAAAGATCAGAAAAGAAATAAATAAAATTGAAAAAATAAAACAATAGAAAAAATTAATGAAACCAAGAGCAGGTCCTTTGAAAAAATAAACAAAATAGATAAATCCCTGGCCAGACTTATCCAGAAAAAAAGATAATCCACACACATAAACAGAATCAGAAATGAGAAAGGAAAAATCACTACAGACACCACAGAAATACAAAGAATTATTAGAGAATACTATGAAAAATTATATGCTAACAAACTGGATAACCTAGAAGAAATGCACTCCTATGTTTATTGAAGCACTATTTACAATAGCCAAGATATAGAAGCAACCTAAGTGTCCATCAGTAGATGAATGGATAAAGAAGATGTGGTACATATATACAATGGAGTATTATTCAGCCATGAGAAGAAAACAAATCCTACCATTTGCAACAACATGGATGGAGCTAGAGGGTATTATGCTCAGTGAATTAAGCCAGGAGGAGAAAGACAAGTATCAAATCATTTCACTCATCTGTGGAGTATAACAACAAAGCAAAAACTGAAGGAACAAAACAGCAGCAGACTCACAGAACCTAAGAATGAACTAACAGTTACCAAAGGGAAAGGAACTGGGGAAGATGGGTGGGAAGGGAGGGATAAGGGGATTAAGGGGCATTATGATTAGCACACATAATGTATGGGGGGCATGGGGAAGGCAGTACAGCATAGAGAAGACAAGTAGTGACTGTATAGCATCTTACTATGCTGATGCATAGCGACTGTAATGGGGTTTGTTGGGGGAACTTGATAATAGGGGGAATGTAGTGACCACAATGTTGCTCATGTTAAACCCGAGCATAAGATTGTATATCAATGATACCATAGCAAAAAAAAAAGAGAAAAGCAATGAGTCATGTATGAAGAACTGGCCCTCAGAATAACATCAGCTTGAAAACAGAAGAGGGAACGAAGCCTTCAATCTACTAAAGGAAAATTATCCTTGACCTAGAACTCTATCCAGTTAAATGATCAATCGAGGAAAATGGAGGATATGCTATTTTTAGACAGGGTCTCAAAACTTACTTTCCATGCCCCCTTTTCAAAGCTACTGAAGATGTATCCTCACAAAATAGCTGACACGTGGAAGCACTTTCTGCCACAGGCACTACTGTTAAGTGTGTTTTCTATATGAATTGGTTTACTCCTTATCACACTGCTATGAAGCAGCCACTGCTATCATCTCCATGTTTCCAAGGAGGGAACTGGGTGCAGAGAAGTTAGGTGATTTTCTCATAAATCTCACAGCTAGTAAGTAGTGGAGAAAGAAGGGACTAAAGTAAGAAAGAAGGCAAGGGATCCAGAAAAAAGAGATTCAACCAAGTAAAGGGCACAGAAAAGGTGAGGATAATGCAAAGAGTAGCCCGATGATGCCCTCAGACCAGCTGACGTTGAGCACAACCAGTCCAGTTTGGAGATGAAGGATGAAGGACTCTGGGAGGAAAGTGGCAAGGGGAGGAACTGACTGATAATTATATGATATACATGACTATCCGGAAAATGAAACTGATCAGTGAGTGGCAGATCTTGTGTGAGATGTAAATAGCTCACTATTTGGCTCTATAACTCATACATACTAATGTAAACACTGATTAATGATTTTGTAAAAAATGTTTTGATACGAAATAAAATAGGAAAGAGGGCTACCATGAGTGTGATGAGGGGCAGGGGAGTAACGGAGGGTAAGAAATCTAAGTCCACGCTAACCAACAGGGAGGCAAGAGAAAATGCTTAAAATCAGTAAATCAAGAATTCATATAGGTATAAATATACTCTTTAAAAAATAGTTTAAAAGACTTTTAAGTATTTGCATTTGGAAAGTATGACACAGGGTAAAGAGGAGTGGAAAATTTTGTACTATCTAATCTTTTTAATTGATCTTTTAAAATAGATATTAGCAGTCAAATTTTATTATTTTTTCACTTATATACAAAGATGATTAACAAGACATATTGAAAATGACTGTTGTCCCAGATATATGGGGTCTGAAGTGTTCCAGGCTTCCAGAATTCAGAGATGTTAATAATTTTTTGCATACATGGTATAATACAGAATATTAAATATGACAAGACATTTAAGAAGTTTAAAACATATACAATCATTAAAAGCCATTTATTTAACATACATATATCATGCAAAGCAACTGTTCAACCATATACATGTAGCCTGTGGCTTTGATGTTTCTTATGTTTAAAATTAGAGGTGAATGTACCATTTAAATATTAGAAGAGGCATGTTAGGTTTCAATTTTTCCTTTAGACCTTTTTTAATTTTGCTAAATTTTCTTCAGTTAAAATACAATGCTTTTCCAATCAGTGAAAAGTTTAAGGGAAAAAATTTTTTAAGAACTCTGTCAATGTATTTGAGTTACGAAACTAGATTCAGATACTGCTTTGGTTAAAAGAAAAATTTAGTTAGGAAGGAAAGAACTGAAAAGAGGAAAATTAATTTTTCTTAAAAAAGAGCAGAAAGGAAAAATGTCTCTGTTGCACACAAGAATATTTGGTTTTTCTAAGTGACTCAAAACTAATAATATATTCCACAAGAATTTATTTCATGTTCTGATGTATGGGACGCCCAGCAAATGTTTTTTGGCAGACCAGAGGCTGAGGATTGGAAATCCTGTCATCTAGAGACCGCTTGGTAAATGTTATAGCATAAAATGCAAAGAAGCACTGGGCTGCCACCTACCCACTGTAAAATTCCAAGAAGGGAGGGAATGAGAGAGAAGTGGTAGCCAAGCTCCCTTCCCTTCAAAACTGTTCCCCACACACAGGCAATAAATCTAAGCCAGCAAGAGACCCCACAAATGCATTGTATTCCCTCTCTAGGCCCAGGGCATGGCTTACACAGAGGACTACAGGGAGTCTCCTGTCAGAAGGGGACTTGATGGAACCCTCTTCCCTCACTGGTAATTTACTTAAATGCCAAAAATCTTAACACAGCCTGTCAACAGCCCAGGTAACATTTAACACGTGTGACCTCACATGAATCTCTAACTCTTTTTAAGTACTTTAAAAACACATTATCATCTCATCTCAATTTACAGCAGGGTCTTCAAGAAATGCCATGTCTTGAAATGAAATGTTACATGAATCACAGCTGCAAAGTGCAGTGACAAAGCCAGCCCGACACCCCATAGGACACACAAAGGCAAGAAATCTGCTCTCAAAAACAAAGATGAGTTGTGTCTGTCTGTTACACAATTCCCAGCATCAAGTAGTGCCCTGCAAGGGGTACAAAAACGCCAGTTCAAAAGCAGAATGCAGATTTTGGGGTCATCCTGGTATGTTGCCCAAATCACCATTCAACCCCTTGGTCCAAGTTGGGGGAAAATTTTGAGACTGGCCCAAGGCCAGGTGACAGTGTGTAATAAAGGAACACGGCTTAAAATGTCCCCTGAAAGTCAGGTCCAATACTCAAGAGCACTGATCCTAGAATACCATCCAGCAAGCTTTCCCAAAGGGTCATCAGTGATAAGCCGCAGGCTCCTAGGTTCTAGGTTCAAATAGAGCAGCAACAGCTCCCACAGCATAAAGCCACACCTGGTGATGTCGTACATTTTAATAGCAGACCCCAGATGTCTTACAAATGAGTTTCAGCTCCAAGCAAGTTGGATATATATTCACTGTGACCAAAGAAATTTAAAGCAAAGGGTTCTTGGGGTGAAAAGGGTATACCCAACTTTATTTCGAGGTGGCAGGTCAGTTCCCCGGCGCTGCCACTACTCCAGCCTTCTCTCCCCTCTCCTACAGCCTTCCAGCCCCGCCACCCAGTCTCTGGCCGAGCACTGAGCACTGGGCATAACTCCTTACATTAACACAATAATGTCTTACTGCCTAAAGGTGTGGAAGCGGTAGCATAGCAACAGGCCAGTTACATTTAAGTTCAGTGAGGATCCTGGCCATAGGAACCCACTTTACCCACACCAGGATAATTTGGGGCTTCCAAGAGGCCCTGAACTTGTCTTCCATAGCGGCTCCTGCCTGACAGACTTTGATAAGGAGCTTTCTCTGAGCCTTGCCTGTGTTCTGGGTCAATCTAAATGTCTGCCCAAGGGCTTCATGCTCCCCTGCATTCTACCTCCGTCCCTATTGCCAACTGCACCCCATAGGGGTATCAGATCTCCAGCCTGGTGACCCACCTCTCCATTAGCCGGCCTCCCCCACCCCTGGGATTGCTTTCCAAGCTGCAGTTTGCCAAACCACAAAGCAGCTTCCAGCTAGCCTGTATGAAGTAGGGGAGCTCACCTGTCCACTCCATCCCCATGATCCACGCAGGAGGGGAGTGGACAGGGTCACATGTGTTTGACTGCCTGACTCCGTGCCATCCCTCTCAGGCACCCACTCTCCCAGCCTGGTGGGAAGTCTGCCCCTTTTCTAATCACGCTTCCTTCCCTCCGATTCTGCCTGCCTTTGCCCCTTGCAGTGAGCAGGCAGCCCACCACTCGACAACCCTCAGCTGTTCTACCTAGAATGGGCTTCCTGAGCAGGTAGGCCTGTGCGGCCTCCCACAGCCCGCCCCCTCCAGAGCACTTCCAGGCCCCCCAGTTCCCGCTACCTCAGGTGCCAGGCACTGGGCTTCTCAGGTCTTGCCACACAGGCCTGAGCTCTGGTCTGCTTCAGGCCCGGAAATCCAGCCGCACCCTGAGGTCAGCAGGCTTTTCCAACCCTGAGCATACAAAGCCTTTATTGGCTTGCTTTTCTTTAATAAAGGGACTTAACTGCCAGTGAGGAGGCATTTGATGGTCCCCAGGGGCAGATCCCAGACCCTAGAATGGGATAAAGTTGTTTTTATTTAAGAAAGGGAGGACAGAGGAGAGAGAATATCTGGTCAGTGTAGGTGCACTGTAGGTGCGATTTGTAGGTACTACTTATAAAAAATGGAATTCTTTGGGAATGCATGTGTTTATTCATTAAACATTAATGGAGCCTGCCATGAGCCTATTAAAATGCTATACAATGGGAGATGCAGAACCCACCCTCCAGGTACATGTCTGGAAGCATCTGGAGAACACCCATCAGAGACTCTTCCCATCGGAGAAGAAGAAAAGAAACGTTGTTTTATTATCACTTAAAACCATTTGTTGTTACTTGTCATAGGATACACTTACATATCTTAAATTATCTGCTAGTTACTTTTTACAGAGAGGGTCGTAGATCAGATTTCCTTAGGGTAGAGCCCACTCAACGACCACGATGAGTTTCCACAGACTACGGCTATGAAATACAAAACGCCTTCATTCAGATCCTCGATCCCTCCTACAGGTTTACAGGTGGCAAGCCTACAAGTCCTCTGCATTTTAAAAGAAAAAGCACAGCTCAGTCCAAAGAGGAAGCTAAACCACTGGGAAAGGCCCAGGTGTCTAACCAATGGCTCATCCACGTGCATGAGCACCTCCCCACTGGAAGCTGAGAGTAAGCCAGAAGCACTGACCTGGTGCGAGCAGGGTGTGAAAACCTGGGAGGCTTGTGGTCCTCAGAGTGAGATTTACCATGAAGCTGATGAAGCTGCAGCATCAAGGCCCTGCATTTGCTCTAGCTCCTATGGAGCAAGGTAGCCTTTCATATGCATTCCAATGAGGAGACTGTAATTTCTCACTTGTTTCAAATGTGTAATTTGTCGGGTTCTGTTTATTTATTTTACATAAATATTTGTTGTTTGCAAATAAAACTTTGCTGAAATTTTAGAAAGTTCTTTTCCTTTAATAGACCCCTCCTCCCAAAATTTTATAATTCCAACAACCTGGACACCCCCCTGGTGGCAGGCCCCATAGTTCTGTGTTTGTTCAGTAAAGGGAGGGTGGTTACAGGGCACTGAGGCACAGAGAAGGGGTCATATGATCCTGCAAATGTTATCCCTTACCTCACGCAGCCAAGAGGGAAACCCATATGTAAACAGCACTTTAAGGTAATAAAAACACAATTGACTTCCTACATGTCAAAGAATAAAACAAAGACTATCAGTGCCTGGGGAAACATTGCCAGGCAAAGAAACACACACCAGTAAGTAAATTAACTAAGGAACTCACAGAAGAGGAAAAGTCAAGGATTTTTAGGTGAAAGGAAGGTTCATGGCAGTTATGCCAGTTATGGACTGATAACTCTTAGGACCACTGAGTCCATGGTCCATACACGTGGTTAAAACAGCCCACTGCCTATTGGTCAGGGAAGTCTAGTTAGGTCCAGTAAGGGTCTGGTGTCCCCTAGGCCACTGGAGGTTCATGGTCACTTATCAGCTTCCGATGGTCAGAACAAACTATGATGATGAACACCCAACATTCCATTTTGATGTCTCCTGGGCAAGTGCTGCTGGAAGTGGAAAGTTTTCTTTTAATATACAATAAACCAAGAACAAATAAGGTCCTCAGTTTAGGGCTAATCCACCTGACAACCATGAATGATATATATTATTAAAGTATTATTAAAGTGCTTCGAACAGTGTCTAAGGGCCACATCATTGCTTGCTAATATTATGATCATATACACTTTATAGTTGGAGAAACTGGGATCTAAGGAGGTCAGGGATCTTTCTCAAGGTCATCCAGCTAGCAGCAATGGAGCTGGAATCCCCATCCGGGATTCTCTGACTTCAGAGGCGGTGCTTTTTCTTTACCACAACCTGTCCCTTTGCACAGAAATCCTTGGATAAATATGCAGTTTCCTGAATTCCTATGAAAGCTATTCTAGAATGAGAACACTGAGCATGCATTTATTCCTCACACAGAGGGCTCTGGATGCAGTTTTGGTCTTTGGATGGGAGTTTGGAAGTGGAAGGAATTCAATCCTGTGGTCTCAGTCTGATGAATGGAAATGGGCAGCAGCACATGGACAAATTTGGAGAGTTTGTCCATAAAATGTAAGGCCTCGAAGAAAGAGTTTTCCAAAAGTGGTCACAGTGATATCTCCACCTCACTTTCTCTTCTTAAAATGCTTACAATGTGATTTTTTTTAAATAGACTTTATTTTTAGAGCAATTTAGGTTTATAGAAGAGTGGCACAGAAAGTAGAGAGTGCTCCCATATTCCCCTCTCGCCCCTTTCCTCTGATACAGTTTCCCCATCACTAATGTTTGGCATTAGGTAGTACATTTGTTACAATTAATGACCCTATTACATTTTTATTAACTGAAGTCGGTGGCTTTCTTTAGGGCTCACTCTTTGAGTTGTATACTTTGATGGGTTTTGACAAATGCATAGTGTCATGAATCCACTACTACCATATGGAATAGTTACACTGCCCTAAAAATCCCTGTACTCCACCAACTCATGAACACTCCATTCCCAGCTGAGCCCACCCAGCTGGTGCCATGTTGAACAGAGATGAGCTGTCCCAGCCAAACCCTGCTCAAAATGCAGATGTATGAGCAAAATAAATAATCTTTTTAAATAATTAAGTTTGGAGATGGTTTTTTTATGCAGGAATAGATAACCAGAACATTCATCTGTCCTCTCGGGATAGAAAATACATTTCATTTTTCTTTGCATTTTAAGTGTCAATTAGGGAACTTTAAATACAAAAGTATCTTGATACTTATTGTCAATGATGATAAAAATTAAAATCTAAGGCAAACATGGTAAATCCAAAATCCAAGAGCAAAAGTACCATAAAATTTGGGCTCTAGAAGGAGTCTTGGCTATCATTTAGGCCATCTTCCACTAGATGATGAAAATGCTGAGGCCAAGAAATATTAAAAGATTTATTTAGTGTCACATCACAAGCTAGTGGCAGAGCTGAAACTTGAGCCCAGCACCCTATTTGACAAACACAAGAAAGAAACAAGTAAAATTGGTACTATTTCCTGAGGCAAGTAGTCAACCAACCCAAAGGTAATTTGGGCTGATCGTAAGTTTAAAAGAAAAATAAAGAATAGAACATTTTAGAGACAGCAGAATTGCATATGATTGAAAGGACACTAAAATATCTGGGGAACATATTAGGAAAATAATTGTTTTATATAAAACCATCTTGGGCTTTGCCTTTCTCTAACAGAGAACTTTAAGCTGTGTTGGATGATGGTTCTTCATGGGCCTCTACTGATCATGCACATCTTACACTCAAGACATTGGTCACCTTTTATTCTGGACTACCTTTTCCAGGATTACTGTCTGGGGAACATCCTTGGAAGGTAGAAATAGTGTCTTCCTCTGGAGCAAAGGGAGGCATGCTTACTGCTCATTATAAAAGATTTGTATTCCCTAAGCTCATGTTCCTGTCCTGAAATGCAGACACTGTATTATGCAGACACCCATCTGGGGTCATCTGCATCACCCCCATGGGACTTGGGGGCAAGAAGCACTGATGCAATGTAGTGTTCATGCTGCTCTCTATGCTGGGAGTAATGACATCCTTTGTCTCTCGTCCTTTGTCTTGTGTCTTTTGCCACTATCCATGAAATGGGCAGGCTAACTTGTTAGCTGGCAAGTAGGGCAAAGTCTCCGACCCTTTGTAGTCTTGACACTCATTCCTTTTCTGTTGGACATGAGGCCAGATCAACAATAAGAGGACAGGGCTTTGTGGTTAGAAAAAATGATTATATTCATTGATGGGAATAATGAAGCTCTGATAGAGTTAACTCCCTACTGTAGGGTCTGATAAATTTGCAAGTACTGTCCTTTCTGGGATAAGTTGTAGTTGAACTTAATTCTTTTAAATCCAAGAGGGTATAAATCTGAGGACACTAAAGACAGACTGGCAGAGGAGGTTTACTGAGAAGCCAATGAGGCATAAACTCTGGGGGCCCTCACTGCCCAGGCCCTGCCCAGGCCCTGGCAAGAGCTCTCACAATGTGTTCAGAAGTCCTGTGTTTTGTAAAGTTTGCAAAAATAAGATTTTTAACCTCAGTTGGTCAATTCCACCATCTCTTTCCACACTGACTTTTCCTCCATCACACTTACCTTCATGTACAGTGGTTTTGGAGTGGCCACAGGTATGTGGGCATGTCACCGAAGGAAAGGTATTTGGGGATGCCATTGGAGGAAAGTTATAGATGTAGTTTGGATTTACCTTGGGACATATTTTCACATTTCACAGTCACAACTCTATATAGTTTAGCCATCTCTGTAGGGATGGTTTCCAGGATATTCCTACTGCCCACTGTGCCAGCCCCAAACAGCATGGCATGAAGACCCCAGGCCAGAGGCTGTTCCAGGAAATGGAAGGGCCGCAGTGCAATTGGCACTGCAAAGTTAAGGATAAAGAAGGAAAAACAAGGACTGAAATTCATGCAACCAGAAGGCAGTCTGGAAAATTCTTCTAAACATCAGATGTGTAAGATTTTAAGAAAAGGACTCCTGGTCAAAATTCCTCTCATTCAGAATACTCAGTGCAGCAGATAAAATAATAAACCTATTAAGAATACACAATGCAGCAGATATAATAAACCTACTACAAAATTTTTTCATGTTGTTGGAAAGTATGCAACATGGAATTTACCAGAATTGCTATGTGTATAGGGTACAAACAATAGTACTAACAGTTGCTGTGTGAGGTCCATGTGTTATGCATCCCAAGGTGTCAGAATGCCTTTAGTACATTGAATGCATCTTGTCTTGAGAAAGTCTGACAGTTCCTGATGAGATGACACATAAAGTTGCCAGGAATGCTCAGACATGGCCTGGAGAAAAAAAAAAGTGCTCCAGTGGCAAAATTCCTATACATATTTATTAATAGGTCATAGATGCAGCTTAAGTGTAATTTGACTACCCTGATTACATAACACAGTTTTACCTGGTGGCAATTCCAAATTGCATCTGAATTGCTCATATGGACTTTATTTCAGATTATTTATGCAGTGTTCCCAGAATCACTGATCATACTAAAATAAATATGGCAGGTAGGAAATATCCTACTGGAAGCCAGTAAAAGAAAATTACCAGTGCTTCAAAGTGTCAAATACTCTCTGGCCATTATAAGATAATGGAACTAAAAACCCTGATTTCTTAATCACGAAGAGAGGGAGGAAAAAGAATCCCAAAAGCCAATTAAATGTAAATGAAAATGACAATAGAAAAGATAAATGTGACTAGGAGAACCAGAACCCACTAATACAGGAAACGAAAGAAAGGGAGGTGGGGGTATTGTGATGGAAGATGCCATTTGTGCAGACATGGAACAAGCTCGAAAACCACAGCTGCTTTGTTTAATGGATTTGGTGACTTTGCCACACGTTCTTTATGTCCTTTTTTTATCTAGCCAAGAACACAGGGGAGAAAAGTATTCTAGAGATTTGTCAGGCACACAGTTAGTAGTCTATTATGTTGCTTTCTGCACTTGGTGAAGTTTCTGATATCTGTCTGCTTTTAAACTTTGTACTTTGTGATGACTTTTCTTCCAATTCTAAGAAATTCCCTTTGATAACTAATCATTTTTTTCTTATTTTCTACTATTTTTCTTCATGCAAGTCCCTGACTATATGAGCTTCAGTCCCCACTAACCACAGATCTGGCTCTGGAGACGGGGCATACAGCTGTTATTCCCTGTCAGTGCCAAGCAATATTCAGACATTATTCTTTGCCTGAAGGAGAGAAGATTCAATTGTCTAAAGGTTCTGGGCTGTAGAAGAGACAGATCCAGATGGCCCCAGAGGCTCACTTTCTCCCTTTTCCAAGTGTAGTGTAAGGTGCCAACCAGGATTGTAACTTTGGGAAAAACTAGAAATGTTGGCACATGTTGGCTGCTTTTTGTATCTTTCAGGAAGATTCAACAACAAACAGTGATTTCAGGCTGGGCACCAGTTTAAAAGCAGAATGGGAGGGAAATAGAGCTATGCCAGGGCGGGTGCTTTCTGCTGAGGCTCTTAATCTAAAATAACTAAACTGACTGTTGGGACTGAAAGAGCCAATGGCTAAACATTTACCATTTATACTATGAATGAAGGAAGGAAGGAACAAATGAATGAATGAATGAATGAAAAAGCCAACTTCTCTACACAGATCGGAGTGCAAATTGCTGTATTAGTCATGGTCCTTACCGCAGATAGCAGCATCCACCTTAATCAGTCGAAACACAAAAATGTTGCTAAGGATGTAGAGAGCTCATAGCCTTTGGAAAGGCTAAACAAGCAGGCTGAAAGCAGCTTTCTGGATCAGAGATGTCCAAGGGAGACAGCAGCTCCTTTGGTGGCTCAGTTTGGTGGTGTGGTTTTGGAAGGCATCCTTGAATCCCAGCCTAGGGCCATTTTCTGCAGAATGCTGGCCAGTACACCTCACTTAAGAGCAGTGCTGATGATCTGTAAGTCTCCTCTCCTGCTGTGAGAATAAAAAGATCTTTCCAAAGTTATACCAAAAAAGTCTGACACCTTTGGGGGATTTTGTCAAGGACTCCCCATGATAAACCTTGGCACTACTGAGCAAAATGATGTTTGGAAAAACATCAAAGAATTAGGCAGTGCTATGGGCAGGAACATCTGTCTTTCCTGATACTAGAAGTAATGTGGGAACTAAACTCCATAAGATCAACAAGGATACATAGATGGAGTCTTTGAAATTCCTCCACCTATATTATTCTGGTTCTGTCTCCTCGTTCCCTTCTATCACTCTGCCTCTCATATAGCATCATTGTCAACAAAACTGAAAAAAAAATACCATAAAACAAGATGACTTGGAAAAATTTTGTGTTTACCACTGGAAGTCTCTTTCAAAGAAAACAGTATTTCAGAGCTGACTAAAATTTTCAATTATTTAATATTGCAAAGCAGACTTTGTGTTGCCTATGTCTGAGGTATATGACAAATACTCTATGATAGCAGTAAAACACATTAGGTTCCCTGGGTGGTGGCAGGGTACCATTAATACAGACAAATTTAATTCTTGTAACTGTATAAATGCTTTGTAATACAACAAATTAACAGCACCTCCTAATTATTGATAGGAGATACTTTCATATCCTTTATGCAGATTTCCATACATAGATTAGCTCAGGATACTTTCTAAGTCTGTTTAAAGGAAATGATACAAATGTATGGTCTCTCTATGCTTGGCTCTCCAATAGCTCTGGCAACAGACCTGAGAATATTTGGTTCAGTAATTTCTTTGATGGACTTAAAGTATATGATTTCTTGGAAGGATTTTGTCCTCAGTGCAGATACTGTTCTGATTCGGGAAAACATTTTATCTAACAGGAAAACCTATCAGCAAAATGTTTCAACTTTACTAGTCCTCACCACAGCCCCTCTCCAAACTTCCCTGGGCTGTAGTTAAATGCTTCCCAGATACACTAGACTTCACTCTTCTATTCTGGCACCAACTAAGTCCTCCAGGCACTATTTATGGTGGCTTTACTCTGTGTCAACTTAGCCAAGCTGGAACTATGATTCCCAGAAGTCCTTTCCCCATACACTTCCAAGCTAGAATTGTACACAAGAGAAATCTGCATGAAATTTGGAAACCACAAGTGAAGCAGCAGCCATTGTGCTCAGAGGTTCAGTGCTGGTCACGGCTGCTGGGGTGGCCACACATGTTGCTGATCTGCTCCCCTTGTTAGCCTGAAGCATCTGTAGGATATGCACTTCATTCAGCTCCCAGACACTGCCTTCAGCATCTCCTAGTCCTGGGCCAGGCATGTGTACAGCGGCACTGGAGTTAGATGCTGTGAAGACTGATGCAGTTACAACCAGCTTCTTCTTCTCAACTGCCTGCCCTACTGACCTACAGCCACTTCAGGTCGACCTGTAGGCAGCTCCCCTCCATGGGCCCTGGCTGATGACTTTTCTCTGATCACCCAACCAATCTCCTTCCAGAACTTGACTTCCTCAGCTCTTTCATGACCCCCAGAACAAACCCCTTTCTCTGTATCACTTACAGTGGTCTGTTCTGCTGACTGAACTCTGATCGATGTGCTACTGCTGAAAAGGCTGATGGGGAATAGAGTGACAGATGAACCTGAGAAACAGGACTCCCAGTCTCAGTTCATCAATGACCGCAGTCAAGCCCACGTTGGCTCAACAGCCCTGGCAGCGAGCAGATCAAAGCACCATATCCTAAAAGTCATCAGAAGACTTCATGTTTTTTATGTTCTCTGATTCAGTCATTCCATCCATAAGAATTTATCTCAAGGACATATTTATGGATTGTGCAATACTTTGATACATCATTTGGTGAAATTTTCAAGGAATATATATCAGTGAAAATAGATGGTCCGTGAATTGCTGTCACAAGGTTGTTAGTTCTGCTGACTGCAGAACTTTTTGCTTTGCTGAGAGAGCACACAGATGAGTAACTCTGAACTCTGGGCATCACAGAGGGCATTTGGAAGCTGTGTCTGGGGATGAAGAGAAAAGAGAAGAGGCTCCTGCCTGGCAAGAAGAATAGGAGGGTAGGAAACACAAATATCAAAGCTAAGGATCCTGAGTTTCCACTATGTGTCTCCCCATGAAACACTCGAGTCTGACCATTCACAGTGGGGCTGGAGGCAAGGCAGAGTGCCAAGTCCTTCTTCAAAATGAGCCTAAGGCAAAAATAGGGAAATACTGAAAACAGTCTAAATTGTCGAAAATTGAGAATTATTAAATGAATTATGTCATTTTCAGACAACATAATATAAAGCCACCATCAAAAACTACATTGTAAAGAATATTTATTATTACGAAAAAACATCTTAAGAAAGCACATTTCAATAGAACGTAGAGTATCAGCAAAGAAAAAGACAAAGAATAAACACCAAATCCTGACAGCTAGGGTAGGTTAGGCTGATTTTATTTTCTTCCCTTATATTTATTTGTAATGTCTTAAATTTCTATAATAAGCATGTATTTCTCTGTAAAAATTTTTTTTAAAAAGCAGAGATAGGCAGATGGGACTCGTTTTCCTCAAAGCAAAACCATGGAGTTCTTACCTGGTCTCTGCCAAAGGCTGCCATTAACTCTGGGGAGCAGCTTGGCACTATCCCATATAGCTGAGCCTGCGCTCCTATATTTATACCCTGGAGAAATACTCATATGTGCAAAAGGAGTTAGGCACCTCAATATTTCAGTATTACATCCTTTCCATTAATTTTTTCCTATGGAAAATTTCAGATATATAGAAAAGTTAACAGAGAAGCTTAATCAATCCCCATATACCTGCCACTGCGCTTCGAGAGTAATCAATTCACAGCCAGTCTCATCTCATCTAAGTGCCACTCACACACCACCACCACTCCTGTATTATTTCAAATTTTTAATTTTTTCATAAATGTGATAATTCTTGAGATATTTGAGACTCCAGAAATGATGGAATATTTCATTGTATTTAAAAATCAGTATTAAATTTTTTTGACGTGGTAATGATTTTGTTTTTTAAGTCTTATGCTGAAATACTTATGGATGAAATGACATGTTACATGGAATATGCTCCAAAATGGGGTAATGGGTTAAGAGATGAGATTAACCCTGACTTGATCACTGTTGAAGCTGACAGACAGATCCATGGGTTCATTATATTAACCACTCCCCTTTCTTACATATTTGAAGTTTTCCATAATAAAAAAATTTTTTAAGCAGATCTAAACAATGTATTGTTTACGCATAGAAAGAAAGATAGGAAGACAGCACACACACACACAAAAAGAATACGGTTACCTGGGGAAAGGGAGGCAGAGAGTAGCTGCGATTATTGAAAATGTTCTAGTTCTTGGCTGGGACAGATCTTGATGTTATTTTTTTCATTAAAATTTTAATGATAGAATAAAGGAGTGCTATTCATGCAATAATGTCAATAGGTGGTGTCACAAACCAAGAATTAGAATTAGTCCCTTTTGGTGCACTTGAGCACCAAAGGAAAGAAAATAATTTGCATGGTGACCAGTACACACAGACACACACACACACACCTGCCTGAAACAGTAATTACCCTTACTATGTGCAACACTCTGAAGTCTTCTATTCTAGTTCACTTTTTTTAATGCCAGTCAGGATGTAATAAACTGACTTCCTGGCCATCAGTGACCTGCTGAGTGGAAAACACAGGACCATGTGATCTTTAGGATCTCTTCATTCTCAAATTCTAAAAGGCTCAAGTTGGTTTAATCTATTCAACACGCATTAGCCCTGATTACAAATACAGCCTTAAAAAGGAGCTTCTCCTGTATTTCTATAGAGAAAACACAGGGAACTGCTCTCTTTTGCTGCATCCTTCTCCTCCCAATCTCCAAATGGTGGAGGGCCCTAGGGCTCCGTCCTCAAACCCTTCTCCTCCTACCCCCAGCCCCTAGTGACATCTTCCAGTTCCTTGGTTTAATATCCTACCTGCATGCTAGCGACACCCAAATCTGTATTTCCAGCCCTGACTGTTCCTCTGAACTGCAAAATCCCTTATCCAACTGCTTACGTGTCTCTACCAGGATATCTGATACTCCTTTTAAACCATACTCTGGATTCCTCCCCAGAACTTTCATTCCCAGGAAAAAATAACTGTTGTTGATCCAGACACACAGACCTAAAGTGATGTCGTCATCCTTGACTCCTCTCTTTTTCTCACATCCCGCATGCCAAGCCTCCCGGCAAATTCCAGATCTGAGCACTGCTGACCCCTTCCTACTGACCACAGCTACCACCTAGCCCACCCTATCAATCCTCAGCTCCTGGAAGGAACTCAGCTTCCTCTGTCTTCGTTTCACAACTAGAACACTTCCCTGCCCTCCTGACCTCATTTTGTACCACTCACGGCTCCAGGACAAGAGCATGTGCCTCTGCTCCCTAGCAGGACACAGGTAGATGCCCCCAAATTTATCCAGGCACTTCTATCTTCTTATCTCTACCCCCAAAGCCTGGTGGGAGCCCTGACCCACCATGACTCAGGCCGCTTGTTCTTTTCTGAGATTCTTTCTACCTACCTAGAGCTCGTTCCTTCCTTCATCGAGTGCTACTTCTTTTACACGATGTCCCTTCCCTCCTTCAACCCCTGGCTTAGCTTTCATGATGGACAGGATGCAGAGGGTTTACCAATAAGAGAAATACTTATCTGGATGGTTGCCAAAAATATTTATATCCATTGCACTACTGTTAACATTCCCACACCTGCTAATTACCATCACAGATTTGTGAAAGGTGTGTGATTACCAGGTTTATACCAAAGGGTTTATTTTCCTGCTGAACCTTCCTTAAATAAGAGATTGCATGCCAAATATATAAAAGGAGCCCACCACACACTTCTCCTTTCATCCTTTCAGAGCCGCAAAAGAATGTTCACACAGCATTGGAAAAAGCTTTAGCCTCAGAAAAACTTTTCCACCCTTCTTTCCCCATCCTTCACTGCAGCTCTCATCTTTCCCACCACAGTCTCCCAGCCTCCTCTGTGAATGGCTCTGGCCTGGAAAATCTCCTGCAAGCTCTGAGCTCTCTGTGGCCACAGCGGCCACTTCCTACCTGCAAGTCTTCTACCCGCCTCATGCCCATCCGCCTTCCTCTGCCCTCAGCCCTGGCCTGGCTTCTGCAGAAGCCTCCCCCAGCTCTTTGGAGGAGGCCACCATCGTGACTTATGCCATTCAACTGATATTTTCTCCACTCCCAAATGGAAACCTAAAAATGAGGGCTGAAGAGACCTTCCTGAGACCACAGGGTCAACTGCCACCTGGATTTAACCCCTACACGTTCTAATCCACACACCATTTGGAGGCCTGGGGTGAGAGTGGCAGCTCCCCAAACACCCCACTTTGATCACCACCTTCCCAGCTGACTCATGGCACATTGGGTCTGGGCCACTTAACACCCCGGCTTCCACACACACGTGAACTGCACAAGGAATCCAGAGCAATGCACCTCTCCATTTAATAGGAAATATCTGTGTTCGGTCCTGCCTTCAGGACAAGTTATGTGCAGATGGCCATATAGCAGCAGGCTGTAAAAATATCCCTTATATTTTATGTCCTGACCATGGCCCTTTCTATGGTAGCACAGGAACAGACTTCTTTAGAGCCCAGTGGCTGCTACCTGCATGCACCCTGAAAATCAACTTGCTGCTGATCACAGACTCGGCCTTCCCAGGAACAAATCCCTCTGCTCAGCAGATAGCATTTTCAAGAGCCATTTTTTCTATTTCTGAATTGAGGTGTGAGGCCACAAAGACCAACTGACCCCGGCCCCCTCAGTCACTTAACTTGCTACACATGTCACACTCCTCATAAGCAAAGGGATGCAACTAATCAGATTCTGTCAGCCTGCTCAGTTTTGACTTTGAAAAGTCCTCCATTCTGTGCTTTCCTGCCTTGGGCACATCCATATTGAGGGCATCCACCAGCTGAATGGCACAGCTATGGCTTCTGGAAAATTGCAGCCCCCACGCCAGCCTGGAGGCCACTATGCAGACCAGTGACTCTTTTCCAATTGGAGTCAACAGTGGCTGAGCCCCTGCTCTGTGCCAGGCATGATAACATCTGTCATGTCAGTAACACCAAACCAATCAGAACAGGACACAGGCCCCATCCTTCAGAAGCTTCTAGAGTCTAGTGAGAGTGATCACACACACAAACACACACACACACACACACACACACACACACTACCCTAAGGGATATAGGAAAAGTCAAAGTGCCAGAGGAATTAGAGACAAAAAGTAGCACTTAATTGGAAAAAGACTTCCTCTCTAAGATAGATCTGTCTCTTTGTGACCTCTGCGTAAACAGAAAACAACATTCATGACATATAATCATTTTTAATTGAAATATAATTGACATATAACATATTAGTTTCAGGTGTACAATAATGATTCAGTATTTGTATATATTGCAAAATGATCACTACAAGTCTACTTTACATCCATCACCACACATAGTTCAATTTTTTTCTTGTAATGAAAACTGTCAGGCTTTACCCTTTTCCCAACTTTCAAACATACAATACAATGTTATTAACTATAGTCAGTATGTTGTACATTATATCCCCAGAACTTATTTATTTTGTAACTGGAAGGTTGTACCTTTTGACCACCTTCAGCCATTCCATCCATCCCCCAACCCCAGTAATCACCACCTGTTCTGTATACCTACGAGTTCAGGTTTTTGTTGCTGTTTTAGATCCCACATATAAGTGAGATCGCACAGTATTTGTCTTTCTCTGACTTATTTCACTTAGCATAATGCCATCAAGGTCCATCCATATTGTCACAAATGGCAGGATTTCCTTTTATTTTATGGTTAAGTAATATTCCATTGTATATATCTACCACATCTTCTTATCCATTCATCCATCAGTGGACACTCAGGTTGTTTCTATGCCTTGGCTGTAGTGAATAATGCTGCAGTAAACACAGAGTGCAGGTATCTTTTTGAGTTAATGTTTTCATTTCCTTTAATAAAGATCTAGAAATGGAATTGCTGGATCCTATAGTAATTCTATTTTTTATTTTTTGAGGAACTCAAATGACATGTAACCATTTTCAAAAACTGAATCTCCCATGTTGACTACATCCACTACATCTGTCATCCCAGTGGAATGCACTCAAATTTTCCAAGTTTATGTGATTCACATATTTCATTTCCTAGCTGAGGTACTTCAGTCAGTTTAATGAGAACGTCACAAAGGACATAGGTCGAAGTCACCAAGTAATGCATTGACTAATTTCCATTTCTTATTTCACTTTTCAAACACAGTATGTTCTATATCCCGTAAACTGTTTCAAGCACTTTGCAAATATTAACTCATTTAATCCTCACAAGCACCCAAGATGTATAAATTCCCTATTTTACAAATAATGCAACTGAGCCACAGATTGATTATATGATTTTCCCAAAGTCAAATAGCTAATGCAATTCAAATCTCAGCTAAATAGGTTTCAAACTCATGAAATCTGCGTCCTTAAAACCACCACACTTATTAACTTAATTATAATAGTTGTCCCAGTTTTGATCTATGATGGAGACAATTTGCCATAGGTCTCTCATGTTTCTGCAGAGCTTTGAGCAAAAGCACAACTCTTTTTGTTCCTAACAAATGTTTCAAGGGTGTTTGCATAGTGGACAGTCTTTCGAAGATATATTATCTCACTCTGGAGCAAAGTGCAGACAAAGCTACAGGCTTCCTGAGCTCAGGGTTCATCTCCTGTAATGCAATCAACAGATGACATCTGGCCTTCTTCATACCGCCCTATAGGAATTGGGGCTCAGGGAACAAAGGTTGAAGCTGTGGCTACCACTATTACTGTGAGTAACAAAGTCCTTCCTCTCTGATACAAGAGTCTCCCATCATCTGTCAGTAAAACCTATGCTAGGGTAATTTAGCAAGAGTATAAAATATAACTTGCAAGTAGCCTAAAATATCAGCCACTTCACAGTCCTGACAACTTCTAACTACACTGTAAAGATAGATTTGCCTCACAGAAGACTTTCTAGAAGAGGCAATGTCTGAGCCATGTCTTAAAGGAAGTGATGGAGATGCCATAGAGTCAGGTAACAGGAGTATGCATGACACTGCAGGGCTGGCCAGGCATTGTGGCTCCAAGTTTCAGTCTCTCAAGTAAGCTAGTCTCCACCGGGACCTGAACTTATTTTTAGATAAGTCCCTTTTCATATCTTCCAGCTTCTCTTTGGAAGATGCAATATGGTTTTCTTTCTTCCCTTGGCCAAGTGACCACCCATGAATGGAGAAAACCACATGCTGATAGTTCATTCTTCCTCAAACATTTCTGATTGCTTTGGCCCTTGGGAATCAGGCTTGCTGAAGGTAAACACCCCAGATCAGCCAAAGCCGATGAAGTCAGTGCCACCTGGAGCCCACGGGTGAGGGCCTGTTCATCAGAAGCCATAACGCTTTCCCTTCACACCATGTGTTCCTGTTGGTGGACTGAGGTTAGCCCTGAACTACAAGTTTTACCCTAAATATTTGTTCAGTAAAACACCTTGGACTTAATTGATGTCAACACTTTATGGTAATATCCACACATAGGATATTGTTTCCAAACTGAGTGTACAAAAAAGAATACTAAAGATTAAAATGGAGGACTTAGTTTACTCCAGCAAAATGTGAAAGTCTGATATTGGGTTGCCTCCCAGAGCAGAACCTAAGACAAGGATCCAAATGTGAAAAGTTTATCCTGCTGAGAAAACCTTGGGAGCCAATGCAGTATACATACCTCAGAGTTCTCCCTCCTGGAAGGGAAGGAACTGGACTACTTGTATACCAGCTCCCGCCAAAGGCTGAAGGCTGTTGGCAGTGTGGGAGGAATCAGGGAGAGAGGACAGTCAATTCCCCAGCACTGCATCTCCCCAGGCAAAGACATGTGGACACTGGCAGGTGGAGGCCAGCCAACACCCGTGTCAGTGGTGAGGTCTGAGAGATACAAGGAGAAGGCTTATGGGGGTAGGACATCAAGAAATTGTGACTACCAGTTGACCTGCGAGCTGGACCCCAGCAATTAGAGACTCTCACCCCTCTCCTGTCCTTGGAATATGCATTCTACTTGCCTTCCCCATTCCCAGAAGCTGCCTCAAGGACACAGTCTTGAGATCATGATGACGTGTTGAGACCATCTGGATGGTACCTGTGACCGAACCCAGTCAAGACCTCCATATAAAATGTTAATATTCTGGCAGGTGGGTGCAGAGATCTACTCATCTCATGGCTGCCCATGACAGGCCTCATATGTAAGTTCCCTGGCTTACGAAGCCTGCCACCTACCAATCTGGAGTGGCCTGCCTCTTTCTTTGGTCTCTTTCTGCCCTCTGAGTCCAGGGGCCAGTTTCAGATGACACCTGGGAAGCTCCCAAGGAGAATGCAAACCAACAACACTACTCTAGACTGTGAGGCTCTGCCGCTAAGCAAAGGACACTCACGCACCCCCTTTACTCAAGAAAGTTACAGGAAAAAAATCCATTCTAATGGAAGGCTAAAATTCCAGGCCTCAAAGTTGTAAAAATTATACATACAAAGTAGTTTTCTGGAAGGACCCTTGCTGCTGCATAAGCTATGCAAAGGAAAGATGTCTCTGGCTGGCCATCTGCCCCAATGCAGCTGCTTAAGCAGCATGTCCAGCTGCAGAGAGGGAAGAAAGAGGTGCTGGAGGGGTCCACCTCTGTGTTCTGCCCAGGGCTGGTTCTCCAGTACTTTAACTTGTGTCTGAAGCATTCATGGCCACATGAGTAATTATCCTTCTATCGGAGAAGCAACTGGCCCCTGAGAGACTAGGGAGCAGAAGAGCTGTGCCACCTGTAAATAAGGACATTCTGGGTCTGCACACAGCAGTCATGCCTCGCTGAGAGAGCAGACCCTGAATGCCAGTAAGCTGAGCCTCCGTGACTGGCTCCAGGATTGGCTGAAAAGGCTCTAGGTCCCTGGTTTGCGGTGGCCATCTGGGGGAGAGTGTGTTTCTGCCTATGGCTCTCAGCACCTAGAAATGCAAACATTATCTTTGCAGGCACAGTAACAGCAACTCCTTTCTCCACACTGCCCAGCCTCCTCCACCAGCTGACCACCCGCTCAGTTCTTGTCTTATCTGCAGATCCCTCCTACTATCAACATCATGATTTGGGCCATATAGAGCATCACCACCCAAACACTTATTAAACTTCTTTCTTCAAACTGAGTCACTCTTTTTACACATATACATTTATAACTAAGGAAATATGAGCTCACTACTCAATGAAAATGTAGTATCACTGGCCACCAGCAAAAGCAAAACAATGTCATCAAATTCTAGCCAGATTTTCTTGCTGGCTGTAGACTGTGTCCTGAGAGCTGCCCACTTTCTCCCTCTCTCTCAGTTAAAAAGGAAAGAGACTGAGTTTGCTGTCTGATTAATCATAAAGACTCACACAGGGTCGCCTAGAAAATTTGCAGAAGTGGATCGGCACCCAGAGCTGGAATTGGCAATGAAACCCTCCAGACCCCCAGTGGGCTCGTGCAGACTCTTACGCTCTCTTGAAGACACAGAGAAGAAAGGTTTCCAGTCTCCTGCCCCCAGTGAGGAGAGGAGGAGAGGGCCACCAAAAAAAGGAAAGCAACATAGATGGGAAAGAGGATACAGAGAGGGTCAGTGAGCAAGACGGGATGACAGAAAGCACGCAGCACTCACCACTGCCCCCCTCCAGCCCAGAAGATGCTGTTTCATCCACCAGCAGGAACTTTCACCTCATTGAAGCAAGACGAAATTTCAACCCGTTGGAGCCTTCTGGGTACTAACTACTGCAGGATCGACTGCCCCAGGATCCCTTCAACAAAGCCATTTGGACTCACAGTTTAACCTGCAAAAAACATTCACTTTTAATTAAAAGCCAAGCTAACCTTTTGGAAGACTTATTTCTGGAAGAAAAGAACTGACATTTTAAGATTAATGACTCCTAATAAGTCCCATAACCACAAGATCAGTGAGCACATGCTTGAATATCTGATGGCATCTATGATAAAGATGTCATACAAACCCATGTCATGTCTTCCTGTCCCTGAAATGGCAGATGAACAGATGGGAGATGGCTCCACAGAGGACAATTCAATGGACACCCTGGTGACTTCAGAAATGGGGCTAGCCCTTGGAGAGGGAATGGCAAGTCGTTTTCATCCCAAGAACCCACAGAAAGGACCGTGCAGTGCAAGATGTTGATGTAAGGTGGACGAGGAGCTGATGGGGTAGCCACAGATGTGTAATCTTAAGACTCTACAAAATTCTGATATAATATATGACACAGTTAGCCCTCAAAGGGACAACTTTTTAAACAGGTCACTTAGGCATTTCCTGCTGAAAATGAAAGATTAAACACACTCATCTACTTTTGCTACCTCCTAAAATCCCATTAAAATGATACTAACAGAATTTTTAAAACTTCATAAATCCACAAGGACAAGGGGAAAGAAAAGAAAATGTCAGCAACAGAATTTTGGAAGCTGGGAACCTGAGGAACAAGCTTGAATGATACAGAAAATCAAGAATCTTAATCCTAATTAACATGGAGAAAAACCAAGAAATAATCCTGAATGGCTCAGGAATTGGCAGCACCAGGTACCATCTCGAAGTGGGCATGAAAGTGAGGCTAAAAACAGGACACTGAAGAAGTCCGACCCTGAGAGGCCATCCCTTGCCCAGCCCAGCCAGGCAACTTCTTTCCCCAACACTAACAAACGACTGAAGGCTTTCTTTTCCGGAAAGGGACATTAAATATAGTTCAAGATGGACATATTGTACTGAAAAGAGGGAAATTAAATGCATATTCACATGCCAGTGCCTCTCAGGACACTTCTAGAGAAGTCCTGTTAGCCACAAAGTTAAATAAAATTTGGAATTTGGTTCCTCAAAGCGCTAGCTACTTTCAAAGTGATCAGTGGCCAGTCGAACGGTACAGATCCAGCCCATTCCCACTGTTGCAGAAAGCTCTGTCAGCCGGCTCTAGTCTAGTGCAAATATTAGATCATTTATCTGAAAGATCTGACCGACCCAAAAGGAGAGACTCAAAGATACTAACAATGGGAATTCCTCAACAAAATGACCAAAATTTAAAAATCCCTAAAATCACTAGCATCCTATCATCGTATTAGACCTCCCACTTTGAAGTGACACCAAAGATCATCAACCAGATGCAGAAAGCCTCTATCATGAAAGATAAGAGACCAAAACAAAAACACAGAAAAAAAAATGTTGAGAAACAGAAACAAAGCAGGGAGAAGAAAACTTCAAAAGAATTGTCATTAATATCTTCAGAGTTAAGAGATGTTGCATCAGTAAAACAGCAGTGGATTATCAAAACAAAGACATATTCAGAGAAACTTTTCAAAGAGATCTTAGAAATTTTCAAATGATAGCAGAAAAGAAATATTCAATAGGACTGAAAGGTTGAGAAAATGTCCCAGGAAGTGTACTAAAGATAACCAGATAGAAAAGAGGAAAAAGAAGATGAGAACGTTGTTTTGGTCTGTGTTCTTCCTTTACTTTTTCCCTAATGAAATGCCAGGATATGGCCAAGTTTCAGGGGACAGCACCCCAGCCATATAGAGATGCTCACATCAGCTTCTGACAATGAGACGCCTGCCTGATTCTGTGTGTGTTAAATTCACGATCCACTTTCTTTCTTTTGTGCCTCCCAACTCTGCTTTACCCCAATCCCCACACCTCGCTTCGTTGCTTAGTAGCCAAAGCCAATATTAAAATATTTTATTTTTCTGGAAGTCAAAACAGGGAAGTGGTCTTCAAAAAACATGGGGTCAAAGGGGAATCTGGAGAAGACAGGACAAAGTGGGGGACATTGTGTTTAACACAATCTCCTCCTTTCTTCAGCGGTATGAGCCCAGCCTTCTGCTCTCCACTATGCCCTTGCCCTCCGCCTCAAGCTTGCTGCCTGGTTCCTCTCTAAAATCACAGTTATCACAATGCAGCTATTGATCCTGCAAGCGTAGGTACAGAGAGAAGGGGCCAGGAAACTTGATCGCCAATGAGTTGGCAGATTAAAAAGAAAATGAAACAAAGATTTTTAGAGAAGTAAAAAAATGAAAAAGAGGGTTATGTTAATACCAGTTTCTTTTAATATTTCATTGCATAAAGTTTAAAACATGTAGACAATAATAGTTTAATGAATACTTGTGTTCATAGTATCCAGATTCAACAATATCAAATCATAGTTAATACTTGTTTAGGAATAATAATAATAATAATATATTGATTGTTCACCATGTGCTAAGTATGTTCTAAGTATTACATACAGGTGTGTGATATATTAAAAATGGTTACAAATTCTCTGCCACCTGTGGATAAAGTGAAGGTTCCTATGGCCAGGATCCTTACCTGAACCTAAGCTACTTGATGATGTAATTGGCCTGCTGCTAAGCCACTGCTTTCACACACACAGGCAATGAGCTATTATTGATTGAATCACTATGTAAAGAGCTCTGCCCAGTGCTCTGAGTGGAGGCAGAGATGAAGGAGGATTACAGACCTGCAGACTATTGAATGCAGACATAATTCTAGTGCTTGATCTATCACCGGGAAAACAAGCTGGGTAATAAATTCTTTCATCCCAAGAACATTCCATTGTCATTCCTCAATCTCACTGAATCCACAGCGAACTTGCCCAGGGCTGAAACCCATTGGCAAGACACCACCGTTCCCATCAAGAGGTGGAGTCTAAATCACCTCCTGCCTCTACTCTGGCCTGGACCTGTTACTTGCTTTGGCCAAAAAAATGCAGCAAAAAGATACTATGCAGATTCATACTGAGGCCTTGAGAAGCTGGGGTGGTCAGTTTGATGTGTCCAGACGGCTAGGCCACAGTCCCTATTACTCAATCAAGCACTAATCTAGATATTGGTTCTGAAGGCATTTTGCAGGTGTGATTAAGTAAATTATCAGTTGATTCTAAAAAAGGGAAATTATTATGGGATTAAAGATGGCACTGTGAGAGATAAGGCTTCCTCCTAAAACTGCATATAATATGAAAATATAATTAATACAACTAATCCTGAAAGAGCAACAGGAAAGAGGGCTGCATCAGACTGCATACACCTGGAGAAAAGAGCAGCCCTCACAGAACAGGGTAACGTATCAAAGCTGTGGCCTGGCAGGACCCAAGCCCTTCCCCAGCTCACCAGCAGGAGGAAGAGAAACAGAGCAGATAGGGAGTGGAGGCCTGGGACTGCTGACACCTAGCTCTGGAGATCTGCCCTGGGAACACAAATACATTTCATCATGCTCTCATGATTAGGGGGGTTGGAAAGCTAAGACAGGCAGAGAATACCTGGAGAGACTGAGATTCCAGCCGCTTGTGGAAAGCAGGGATCCATATCCAGCTGCTCTGGGACAAAAGAAAGGTGGGCAGTCTGAGAGAATTCCTAACAGCGAAAGGGCTGCTAAAGGGGCAGGGATTGCACAGAGTTTACTGCTCAGGAGAAAGGACAGGTAGACAAAATTGTCAGGGTGCCCTCTGCCCAGCAGGTTGGGAACTTTCATGATCTTCAGGCGCTCCAGCCCCCTGGCTGGCTACAAAGCTCCAAGGTCGCCCTCTGTGATACACTGCCTGCTGCACCTTCCACCCCGGCAACACCACCTGGCCCACAAACCGGCAAACCCTACCCTGGCGTTAGGCCAGCCAGAGGGAAGCCCCGCCTACAGCAGCTACAAACGTAAAGCATAGAGGGTTATACCTGTGTGCTTGGCCCACCGGTTCTGGCAGTGGAGACAGGCATAGCATCCAGGAAGCAGGAAACAGCTCTTTCCTCCCCCCAGGCACCAACACCGCTCCCCTGCGATCCCCAACATTGCTCCAGGGGTTCAGCAGCTCCAAAGAGTAGAGCTTCTGGGAACTAGAGGGCGCCACATACAAATACGAAATGTCAAAGGAATCTGGTTCAAAGCAAAATCATGAATACACCAGAGAGAGTCAAATGAAATCGACCTCATTATTCTTCCTAAAAGAGATTTCAAAATAAAAATCATAAACATGCTCATGGAGATACAGAAAAATATTCAAGAACTCAGGAATGAATTCTGGTCAGAGACCAATCATTACGGAACACAGTATCAGAAATGAAACATACAATGGAAGGTTTTAAAAGCAGATTAGATACCGTGGAGATGATAAATGGAACAGAAATTAGAGAAGAGGAATACAAAGAAGCTGAGGCACAGAGAGAAAAAAGGATCTCTAAGAATGAAAGAATATTGAGAGAAATGTGTGACCAATCCAAATGGAGCAATATTCGTATTATAGGGGTACCAGAAAAAGAAGAGAGAGAGAAGGGATACAAAGTGTCTTTGAGGAGGTAATTGCTGAAAACTTCCCCAGTCTGGGGAAGGAGATAGTCTCTCAGGCCATGGAGGTGCAAAGATTTCCCAACACAAGGGACCAAGACATATAGTAATTAAAATGGCAAAGATCAAGGATAAGAACAGACTTTTAAAAGCAGCCAGAGAGAGAAATAAGATCACATACAAAGGAAACCCATCAGGCAATCATCAGACTTCTCAGCAGAAAACTTACAGGCCAGAAGAGAGTGGCATGATGTATTTAATGCAATGAAGCAGAAGGGCCTCCAACCAAGAATACTTTATCTGGCAAGATTATCATTTAAATTTGAAGGAGGGATTAAACAATTTCCAGGTAAGGAAAAACTGGGAGAATTTACCTCCCACAAACCATCTCTACAGTGTATTTTGGAGGGACTGCTATAGATGGAAGTTTTCCTAAGGTTTAATAGCTGTCACCAGAGGTAATAAAACCACAGTAAAGAAAGTAGAACAGTTAATTACTATGCATATGCAAAATTAAATCAACTACCACCGAAGTCAATCAAGGGATAGAAAAGAGTACAGAATATAATACCTAATACATGAAGAATGGAGGAGGAAGAAAAGGAGGAGAAAAAAAGAACCTTTAGATTGTGTTTGTAATAGCATACTAAGTGAGTTAAGTTGGACTCTTAGATAGTAAGGAAGTTAACCTTGAACATTTGGTAACCATGAATCTAAACCTGCAATGGCAATAGTACATACCTATTGATAATCACCATAGATGTAAATGGTCTGAATGCACCAATCAAAAGTCACAGAGTCACTGAATGGATAAAAATACACGACCCATCTATATGCTGCCTACAAGAGACTCACTTTAAACCCAAAGACATACACAGACTAAAAGTAAAGGGATGGAAAAAAATATTTCATGCAACTAATAGGGAGAAAAAAGCAGGAGTTGCAGTACTTGTATCAGAAAAAAATAGACTTCAAAACAAAGAAAGTCACAAGAGACAAAGAAGGACATTACATAATGATAAAGGGGTCAATCCAACAAGAAGATATAACCATTATAACTATCTATGCACCCAACACAGGAGCACCTTCATATGTAAAACAAATTCTAACAGAATTAAAAGGGAAAATAGAATGCAATGAATTCATTCTAGGAGACTTCAACACACCACTCACTCCAAAGGACAGATCAACCAGACAGAAAATAAATAAGGAGACAGAGGCACTGAACAACACAACAGAACAGATGGACCTAATGGACATCTTCAGAACACTCCATCCAAAAGCAACAGGATACACATTCTTCTCAAGTGCACATGGAACATTTTCAACAATAGATCACATACTAGGCCACAATAAGGGTCTCAGTACATTCAAAAAGATTGAAATAGTACCAACCAGCTTCTAAGTCCGCAAAGGTATGAAACTAAACTGCACAAAGAAAACAAAAAAGCCCCCACACACATGGAGACTTAATAACATGCTCCTAAATAATCAATGGATCAATGATCAAATAAAAAGAGAGATCAAGCAATATATGAAGACAAAAGACAACAATAATTCAACACTGCAAAATCTGTGGGATGCAGTGAAGGCCATGCTAAGAGGGAAGTATACTGCAATACAGGCCTACCTCAGGAAAGAAGAACAATCCCATATGAACAGTCTAAACTCACAATTAAGTAAACTAGAAAAAGAAGAACAAATGAGGCCCAAAGTCAGTAGAAGGAGGGGCATAATAAACATTAGAGCAGAAATAAATAAAATTGAGACGAATAAAACAATAGAAAGAATCAATGAAAGCAGGAGCTGGTTGTTTAAGAAAATAAATAAAATAGATAAACCCCTAGCCAGACTTATCAGGAATAAAAGAGAGTCTGTACACATAAACAGAATCAGAAATGAGAAAGAAAAAAATCACTACAGACACCATAGAAATACAAAGAATTACGAGAGAAAACTATGAAAAATTACATGGTAACAAACTGGATAACCTAGAAGAAATAGACAACTTTCTAGAAAAATGCAACCTTCCAAGCCTGACCCAGGAAGAAACAGAAAATATGAATAGAGCAATTACCAGCAACAAAATTGAATTGGTAATCAAAAAACTACCTAAGAACAAAAGGCCTGTACTAGATGGTTTTACTGCTGGATTTTATCAAACATTTAGTAAAGACCTAATACCCATCTTTCTCAAAGTTTTCCAAAACGTAGAATGGGAGGGAATATTCCCAAACTCATTCTATGAGTCCAGCATCACTATAATACCAAAACCAGTCAAGGACATCACAAAAAAAAGAAAATACAGATGAATATCCTTGATGAACATCGATGCAAAAATACTCAACAAAGTATTAGCAAACCAAATTCTAAAATACATCAAAAGGATCATATATCATGATCAAGTGGGATTCATCGCAGGGATGCAAGGACAGTACAACATTCAAAAATCCATCATCATCCATTATATTAATAAAAAGAAGGACAAAAACCACATGATCATCTCCATAGATGCTGAAAAAGCATTTGACAAAATTCAACACCCATTCATGATAAAAACTTTCAACAACCAAAAAGCAACATAATAAAGGCTACATATGAAAATCCAAATCCAACATATACTTAACAATGAAAACCTGAAAGCTTTTCCTCTAAGATCAGGAACAAGACAAGGATGCCCACTCTCCCCACTTTTATTCAACATAGTACCGGAGGTCTTAGCCATGGCAATCAGACACCACAAAGAAATAAAAGGCATCCATATTGGTAAGGAAAAAGTCAAACTGTCACTGTTTGCAGATGACATGATATTGTACGTAAAAAACGCTAAAGAATCCACTCCAAAACTACTAGAACTAATATCTGAATTCAGTGAAGTTGTGGGAAACAAAATTAATACACAGAAATCTGTTTCATTCCTATACACTTATGATGAACTAGCAGAAAGAGAAATCAGAAAAACAATTCCATTCACAATTGCATCAAAAAGGTAAAATGCCTAGGAATAAACTTAACCAAGGAAGTGAAAAACCTATACTCTGAAAACTACAAGACTCTTGAGAGAAATTAAAGAGGACACTAATAAATGGAAATTAATCCCATGTTCTTGGGTAGGAAGACTTAATATTGTCAAAATGGCCATCCTGCCTAAAGCAATCTACAGATTCAATGCAATCCCTATCAAAATACTGACAGCAGTCTTCAATGAACTAGAGCAAATAGTTCTACAATTCATACAGAACTACAAAAGACTTCGACTAGCCAAAACAATCCTGAGAAGGAAGAATAAAGCTGGGGGGCATTACACTCCCCAACTTCAAGCTCTACTACAAAGCCACAAAAATCAAGACAATTTGGTACTGGCATAAGAACAGACCCATCCAGATATTAACCCAACATATATGGTCAATTAATATACGATAAAGGAGCCATGGACATACAATGGGGAAACTACAGCCTCCTCAACAACTGGTGTTGGCAAAACTGGACAGCTACATGAAAGAGAATGAAACTGGATTATTGTCTAACCCCATACACAAAAGTAAACTTGAAATGGATCAAAGACCTGAATGTAAGTCATGAAACCCTAAACCTCTTAAAAGAAAACACAGGCAGAAATCTCCTGAATATAAACATGAGCAACTTTTTCCTGAACGCATCTCCTTGAGCAAGGGAAATAAAAGCAAATATGAACACATGGGACTACATCAAACTAAAAAGCTTCTGTACAGCAAAGGACACCATGAACAGAACAAAATAGCATCCTACACTATGGGAGAATATATCCGACAAGGGGTTAACATCCAAAATACATAAAGAACTCACATGCCTCAACAATCAAAAAGCAAATAAACCCTGTTAAAAAATGGGCAGAGGATATGAAGAGACAATTCTCCAAAGAAGAAATTCAGATGGCTAACAGGCACATGAAAAGATGCTCCACATCACTAACCATCAGGGAAATGCAAATAAAAACCACAATGAGATGCCACCTCACACCAGTTAGGATGGCCAGCATCGAAAAGACTAAGAACAGCAAATGCTGTTGAGGATGTGAGAAAGGGGAACATTCCTACACTGCTGGTGGGAATGTAAGCTAGTTCAACCATTGCGGAAAGCAATATGGAGGTTAAAAATAGAAATACCATTTGACCTAGGAATTCCACTCTTAGGAATTCACCTAAAGAATACAAGTTCTTACGGACTAATAGTTACCAAAGGGAAAGGGACTGGGGAAAATGGGCGGGAAGGGAGGGATAAGAGGGAAAATGGGGCATTACGATTAGTAGATATAATGTTGGGGGGGCACGGGGAGGGCAGTATAACTCAGAGAAGACAAGTAGTGATTCTATAGCATCTCACTACGCTGATGGACAGTGACTGTAATGGGGTTGGTGGGGGGGACCTGATGAAGGGGTAGTTTAATAACCGTAATATTGCACATGTAATTGTAGATTAATGATAATAAATTATATTTTAAAAAAAAGAATACAAGTTCTTAGATTCAAAAAGATGTATGCACCCCTATGTTTATTGCAGCACTTTACAATAGCCAAGATATGGAAACCACCTAAGTGTCCATCAGTAGATGAATGGATAAAGAAAATGTGGTATATAAACACAATGGAATAGTATTCAGCCATAAGAAAGAAGCAAATCCTACCATTTGCAATAACATGGATGGACCTGGAGGATATTATGCTCAGTGAAATAGGCCAGGTGGAGAAAGACAAGTACCAAATGAATTCCCACATTTGTGAAGTATAACAACAAAGGAAAACTGAAGGAACAAAACAGCAACAGACTCACAGACTCCAAGAAGGGACTAGCGGTTACCAAAGGGGAAGGGTGGAGGAGAGCAGGTGGGCAGGAGGGAAAAGGGGATTCAGGGGTATTATGATTGGCACACATAGTGTAGGGGTGATCATGGGGAAGACAGTGTAGCACAGAGAAGGCAAATAGTGACTCTGTGGCATCTTACTACACTGATGGGCAGTGACTGCAGTGGGGTATGGGGCGGGGACTCGATAATATGGGTGAATGTAATAACCACATTGTTTTTCATGTGAAACTTTCATGAGAGTGTATATCAATAATACCTTAGGAAAAAAAAAGCAAACCACAGGCCAATGTAGAATCATTAATGTAAAGGAAGGGGGTCCACCTCCCAAAGGGGAATGGCTTGTACATGTAGAGAGGGAAAGAGCTGGTGGTCACCACCTTGGAGATACGCCCACCCATACCACCTGCCACACCCATACCACCCTCCCATCTTTTTCATCCATGTTAGGAATGGCATGGAGGACTGCGGAAGCTAGGATTGACTAGAATTTCCTAAGTGGATAGTCATAAATTTTTAAATTGTTATCATATATATAATATCTGTTCATTTTTTAAATTAGCAAATAGAAATGAGTAAATAAAAAATAAATGAATTATTCCTGTCAACCAAAGAATATCACTCCTAGTTTGGTGATGGGGGAAATTAACATTTACCTCATTAGGAAGAATTCAGACATAAGTTTTCAGCTCACCCCCCTTGGAAAAACAACTTAACCCAGGAAATTACTCACTGTTACTCAACTTTGGTGAATGGGCAAAGAGCCAGCCCCCAGATGTCAGGACAAATATGGGGCATAGCGATTGAATGGGTTCGAGAAGACGAATGATTTGAGCAGGTGCCTTGTTGAAGTTGTGAGAGGGAACATCTGCTGTCCTATTTGCAAAGGTATTTAGTAATCAAGAAGATGGTGTGAATGCACAAAGGCAGTGACCTGGATTGAGATTCAGAGCATGAACACTGATGTCAGTGTTTTGTAGCTAATTAGATAGAGACTGTTACATTACGTCTCTAATTTTACAGAATGAAAGCAGAATGTTCCTCTCCATCAGGGTATACTCCCAATTTTGAAGCAGAGTATGAACTCATTCCCATTCCTTCAACAACATAATAAGAATAAACCACAGAAACCCAGCCTCAGTTTCTTCCATTATATAGCCCACATTCCAGGCTTCACTAGATTTAAATGACATAATAAAATCACATTTCTTTATGATGCAGAAATGATGATTCCTTAAGTTCCTTATCAATTTAGCCCTAGGAATCCCAGTTCTTCTACCAGCTTCTCCACTCGCTGGGACTCCTCTGGGATCGTCTCATGTGTCATGATGCTGTTTTCATGACTGATTGCAGCCCGGGCTGCAGTTGTTGAGGGGCTAGCTGCTGCTGCTGGCTCCCCTATGCCCGGAACCTGCTTCTTTCCAGCTGCTACTGTTTTTCACTGTCCCACTGTGCTCCAAGAATGGACCCCTTCTCTGAATTTCTCTTACAGAATGCAGAAGCCAAGCCACAATGTCTAAAAGGGGTTTTATGGGAGTTTAGAGTTAACAGAGAGGAATTCTAACAATAAAGAAACCCAAGCTGGAAGGCAGACATGGTTCCCCATAGTGCCCTGACAGTCTCCCTTTGGGGTTCCTGTTTGCCTGATCCTTCACATGCATCTAGCTTACCTTTCCCCATAACATATGCTCAAGTACCTTTCCTATTTAGAGTCAAGGGCATCAACATCGACAAGAGCACAAGGATTCCCCCTCTTCTCTTTACACCAGCCTGAGACTCGCCCACTGGGCCCCTTTCCTGCTCTCAGGTCCTGCTTCATTGCAAGGGTAGTTGACAATAGCCATGTCCAGTCCCACAAGAAGTAAACTCTGCTCTACACACTACACCCTCTGGCCACCAACAAGACAGTGTATTTCTCTGCAATATGGCTGTGAGATATGGGTCTGGTGTGACCAAACCCAGAGCAGGTCCTCTTTTCAGACTCCTCCACCATCACCCCCTGCCGGTCCCTGACTCTCATAAGCAGCAGCTCTAATATTCACATACGTAACTCCCAAAAGCAAGCATAAAGTAGAGAGATGTCAAAATCCTTACAAAGGAAAACAATGCTTCCTGCCATGATCACCCAAAAAAGCAATCAAATCTGCAGAACGACACATTAAAACAACCACTCCATTACCACCACCTTCCAGACCACTCAGCCAAAAGTTCCCAAACTTCAAGTAAATTCTCAGCATCCACACCTTCCAAAAGAACAAAGGAGTACTTGCTTCCTGACTAGACTCATTGTGGTAGTCTTCCCAAGATGATGGGCCAGATTGCTTGAAAGGTTCATTCAAACCCTCATCTCTTGGGGAAGGAAGATTGTAGTCTGGAGGCTTGAAATGGAGGGACCATTTTGTCCAACTCATACTCACCCACGGAGGGAGAAAAATGGCATTTCTCACTTACAATTAAAATATAAATGAACATATTCTCACCTGATACTATGTTGAGTCTCAGGGGCTGATCCCAGAGAAGAGGAAAGTGTTCCCATAATCTCAACTGGGAGACACATTTCTGAAAGCTGTTCTTTGACTATCCAGCTAAGAAAGAGACCTTAATGACCAGCCATCTCCCCAGTCCAAGGCAGCTTTGAATTTTTACCGACTCAACCCCAAAATTTTCTCTCTGACATTTGCACGTCATGGGGCTCTTCTCTCCTCTCCTCTTTTCTTTCATCTTTGCTTCCACTTCCTCTCCTTCCTTGCTTCCACCTTGTTTTATAGACTACATATAAACTAGGCAGCCAGCCAGGTAGGGAGGCCCCTCCCTCACTAGAAATTAGAGCATCAGGCTTCACAAGGAAACAGCAGGGCTGCCCTTCCTGAAGGTAGATTCAGGAACCCTTCATGGGTTAGGACAGTGGACATCTTAGATGTATGTAACTGGATCGCTCTCCAATGCCTTGGCAATGTGTAAAAACCTCAGCACATTTTTTAATCCAGTGGGTAAAGATTGGGAGCTCCAATAAAGACCAACATCAAATTTTCCACCTACCCAGAAGAAAAATTTAAGACAATTTTTTAAATATTAAAAATAGAACTTTTCTTACACACCAAATTCATAATCTGAGAAGCACAGGGGGCTTTTTTTTTTCAGTTTCTCCTCTGTGTTCTACAAGGTTTGAACCTAGGACTCCCCAGTCAAATTTACCCACCAATCCTGATAGTAATACCTGGGACCTGCGTTAACAACTGACATCACTTTTAAAGCTCTCAATGCTTATTTTGGGCATTCTGCCTGCGAGCTTGCTTTCTAGCTGTTTCTCCTCAATTGTTACAAATTACAAGCAGTTACATATAAAGAATGTACATTAGCTCTTTTTTTAATAGTCTTTATTTTTTAGAGTAGTTTCAGGTTCACAGCAAAGTTGAGTGGAAAGCCCAGAGTTCCCATATGTGCCCTGCCCCCACACACGCGCAGCTTCCCCTGTTATCTGTATCCCGCACTACCTGGTACATTTGTTACAAGCTATAAGCCTGCACTGATTCATCATCATCACCCAAAGTCCATAGTGTACATTAGGGTTTACTCTTAGTGTTGTACATTCTATGGGTTTGCACAAATGTAGGCTGATATATATCCATCATTATAGTATCATACAGAATAGTTTTACTCCCTAAAAATCCTCTATGTTATGTATACTCATCCCTCCCTTCCCCCAGCAAATCTCTGGCATCCACTGATCTCACTGTCTCCAGTTTTGCCTCTTCCAGAATGTCATAAAGTTGGAATCATATAGTCTGTAACTTTCTCAGGTTGGCTTCTTTCATTTATTAATGTGTACTTAAGGTTCCTCCATGTCTTTTCAAGACTTGATAATTCATTTCTTTTTAGTACTGTATAATATTCCATTATCTAGATATATTATCATTTACTTTATCCATTCATCTACTGAAGAACATATTAGTGCTTCCAACTTTTGGCAATTATGAATAAAGCTGCTTTAAACATGCATGCACAAAATGTTCTATGGACATAATTTTTCAACTCATTCAAATTCAAAGGAGTATGACTTCTGGATCCTATGTTGAGAATATGTTTAGTTTTGTAAGAAACTGCAAAACTGTCCCAGCAATGAATCAGAACTCCTATTGCTTCACATCCTTGCCAATGTTTGGTGTTGTCAGTGTTTTGGACTTGTGGCACTCTAATAGAAATGTAGTGGTATCTCATTGTTTTAATTTGAAATTCCCTAATATAAAGCATATTTTCATGTTTATTTGCCACATGTATATCTTCTTTGATGAGATATCAGTTGGGATAATTGCCTATTTTTTTAATTGGGTGTTCTTTCTCATATTCTTAAGTTTTAAGACTTACTGGTATGCTTTGAATAACAGTCTATGAAATACGTCTTCTGCAAATATTTTCTCCCAGTCTGTGCTTATCTTCTCATTCTCTTCACAATGTCTTTTGCAGCAGTTTTTAATTTTAATTAAATCCAGTCTATCAATTATTTCTTTCACAGATAAGATCTGCTGCTGTATTGAAAAGGTCATCGCCATCCCCAAAGTCATCAAGATTTCTCTCTCATGTCATCTTATAGGACTTTTATAGTTTTACATTTTACATTTATATCTATGATCAACTTTGAGTTAATTTTCATAGAGGTGCCAGTATTGTTCCATTGATCTATTTGTCAACAAAACCCTGTCTCGATTATTGTATCTTTATGGCAAGTCTTGAAGTTGGGTGATGTCAGTCTTCTAACTTTGTTCTTCTTCAGTACTGAGTTAGTTTTACTGGGTCTTTTGCCTTTCTGTACGAACTTTAGATTAGCTTGTCTCTATCCACTATTTTCATGAATAGTGGGTACTCGGCTCTGTAAAAGGCAGGAGTTTACACTCATGGATGGGTACAGTCTGAGAAGGACAGGCATTGGTGAAATGGGTATTTTTTTTTCTTCCAACCCATATAATGGGAGAAATTTTTCATTTATTCATTCAAACATTTATTGAGCACTATGCTAGCCAACAGGGATAGAAACATGGGGCAGGTAGCTCCATCACTGCCTCAGGTAGCTCAAAGTCCAGTGAAGAGACCCACAGATAGGTAATAAAGCCACCACAGAAGTGTCACACCAAGTCTAGCAAACAGATGCAAAGTGTGTATGTATAGGAGATCTACACTGGCTTCCCCTAACCTGGAAACCATGTTTAGAGAATATCTACACAGTCCTACTGTCTCCTGAAGTCCTGTTATGTACTAAGCCTTGTACTGAGTGCTTTACATGCCCTATTTTATTTCATTCCTGCTACAGCTGTGCAGGGTAGTTATGATTATTTTCACTTTCAACAGGAAGAAACTGAGACTTCAGAAAGGACTATGTGACCTGTCCAAAGATAAAAATTTTAAGTTGGTGGAGCCAGAATTTACACTAAGGAAGACCAATTAGGAAACTTTTGTTGTTATAGAAGCAAAAAAAAATTATAGCGACTCACAGTTTTTCCACTGATTCAACCTGCTTTCCCAGGCAGTGTGTGGTACCTATGTCATCCAGACACTGCTTTACCACTGAAAGAACGTGACTCCTTTGTTCTTCAAATTTACTGACCTTGACTCTAGGATAACTAACTTGAGTTTTTCTTAAACTTTCAATCTCAGCAGCCCCCTAGAAAAAGAAGGTGCCTAATGCTCATTTTGGCTTTCACATCAACTGGTTGTTCAATAAAGATCCACCCATGTCCACAGGACATTAGAGAAACTGTTCATAAAAACATCTAGGAAACTTGGAACAGAAGGTTAGCAATCCATGTGGCACTTCAGAGCCCCTCCATGTACATTCAAATTTGTCAATATCTCCCTGATCACTGGGCTTAGAATAGAGTTCCCCGAGTACACTTATTTGCAGGCTTTGATCTATTGCCCTTCTTGCACATTCTATTTGATTTGATCTTCACATGAAGATGATGAGTTTAAGCTAATGATTTTCACTGCTTCACCCAACCTCTCTTTTAATCAGGGTAGGTCCTTGCACTTTTTATCTATGTTCACTGTCTGTGTTCCATCCAGGCTCATACATGTTTGCAGATACTGACATTTCCTTCACCTGTAACTACTATTGGGCCTTCCTGTGAACCCCCAACTCATAGCTCCCACTACCTACTTAACATTTTCATCTGGATGTCTAATAAACACCCCAATTTTACCATGTCCAGAACTGAACTCTTGGATTTTTTTTTTACTTTTTTTTTGCTTTATTGAGAAGTCATTCACACAACTCATTCATGTGAAGTATACAATCCAGTGGCTTTTAGTAGATTCACAGAGTTGGGCAGCCATCAGCACAATTTTAGAACACAATTCATTTTCATTGCCCAGAAAGAATACCCCATAACTTTTAGCCACTCCCTTCTACCCTCCCCCCCAGCTCTAGACAACAAGTAATCTCTTATCCATTACTATCGATTAGCTTATTCTAAACATTTTATATAAATGCAATCATACAGCCTTTTCTGACTGGCTTCTTTTACTTAATGGTTTCAAGGTTCATCAATGCTACAGCCTGTATCAGTATTTTATTCCTCTCTCTGACTGAATAATATTCCAGTCCATGAACATACCACATTTTATTTATCCTTAGTTGATGGATATTTGGGTTGTTTTCACTTTTTGGCTATTATGAATAATGTTGCTGTGTACATTTATCACAGATATTTTTGTGCAGACATATGTTTTTATATCCCTTGGGTTTATACCTGAGAGCAGAATTGCTAGGTCATATGGTAACTCCACGTTTAACCTTCTGAGAAGCTGCCAGACTGCTTTCCAAAGCGGCTGCACTAATTTTACATTCATGCCTTGGGCTTTGACTTTTAATTATTGAGTTGTAAGTTTCTTTGCATATTCTAGATATGAGTTCTTTCTCAGATATATAATTGTGTTTTCTCCCATTTTGTGGTTCAACTTTTCACTTTCTTGATGTGTTCTTTGAACACAAGAGTTTTAATTTTGATAGTCTATCTATTTTTTCTTTTGTTGCTTGTGCTTTTGATGTCATAGCTGAGAAACCATTGCCTTATCCAAGGTCACAAAGATCTACCTTCATGTTTTGCCCCTTTTAATACTGCTTGATCTTACTGATAAGAAAGTGTATTCCTCAGGGTTCCACATCACAGCTGATGGCATCGTCTTCCTTGCAGTTTTCCAGGCCAAAGGCCTTGGAGTTATTCCTGACTCTTCTTTATCTCTCCTACTTATAGCCCTTCTACATTTCCTGTCGGCCCTAAATTCAAATATGTTCAGAACCATACCAGTTTTCTTCCTTTCCACTGCTATTGACTGGTTTGAGCCTCCACCACTCTCATCTAGTTACTGGAATAGATGCCTCACTGGTGTATCTTCCACAGTCTAGACTCAGTACAGCAATTACATTGCTCTATTTAAAATGTCAGCAGGTCATGGCACTCCTGTGCTTCAAATCCTCTAATGGCATCCCTCTCAATCAGAAGAAGAGCTGTAGTCCTCTTAAAGACCTGAGGCCTGTGCCTTTTCTGACTTCCATCCCTATTGCCCACACTCTCAGGCCATGCAGGGTGGCTGTTTTGCTGGAACAAACTAGGCAAACCCCTACCTCAAGGTCTTTGCACTTTCTATTCTGACGTGAATGCTAATCATCTCCAAATAATATTTAATTTACTCCATATCATCCAAATGTCACCTGTTAATGAACACTTTGGTGGTGAAATTGCAGACCCATGACCTCCATTCCTTCTTTCCCTTTTCTCTGTAGCTTTTATCACAATTTAATATACTCTTTATTTTTGCTTAGTTATATTTGGTTATTATAGTCTTTCCTCTAGAAGTCAAGGTCCAACAAGACAGGCATTTTGGTGTGTTTTGTTCGTAGCTATATCTCCCAGTGCCTAGAACAGTACCTGGCACATTGTAATGATCGGAAAACATTTGTTAGACAAATAAAGGGTATGGTTGTGGTGCTTGTGTGTGAACCCATGAGTTCAGAATTCTGAAGCTTTTTTTTAAGTGGGATTTTATTTTCTAGAGTAGTTTTAGATTTAGCAAAATTGAGTGGAATGCAGTTTCCATATACCCCTTGACCCTGCACATACTCAGTCTCCCCCACTTGTCAGCATCCTTGTTCCGAACAGAATTGGGCCCCTCAAAATTCATATGTTGAAATTCTAACCCCATACCTCAGAATATGACTGCATTTGGAGATAGGGCCTTTCAAGAGTTGATTATAGTTAAATGAGGTTATAAGGGGGTCTTAATCCAATCTGCCTGATGTCTTTATAGGAAGAGGAAATTTGGACACACAAGGAGATATCAGGGATGCATTCCCACAGAGCAAAGACCATGTGAGGACACGGAGAAGGTGGCCATCTACAGGCCAAGGAGAAGCCTCAGGAGAAATCAACTGTGCTGACATCAAGATTTTAGACTTTGGCCTCCAGAACTATGAGAAAATTAATTTATTTGGTTTAAGCCGCAGTCTGCAGTATTTTATTATGGCAGCCATAGCTAAGTAAAACCATTCTGCACCAGATTGGTACTGTTACACCCATGAACCAACATCCACACATCATTATCCCCCACAGTGCAGTTTACATGAAGTTTACTCTGGGTGTTGTATGTTCTATGAGTTTAGACAAATGTATCCACCATAACAGCTTCATACAGAACAGCTTCACTGCCCTGAAAACCGTAAAATCCAAACAGTCTGCTCTCCCTATTCACCTCCCCCTTCCTCACCCTGTCCCCAACAACCACTGATCTTTTTACTATTTCCACAGTCTAGCCTTTTCCAGAATGTCATACGGTTGGAATCATACAGTACATGACATTTAAGATTGGATTCTTTCACTCAGTAATATTCATGTTTCCACCATGTCTCTTCATGGCTTCATAGCTCATTTCTTTTTAAAACTGGATAATGTTCCATTGTCTGAATGTACTATGGTTTATTTATCCATTCACCTGAAGAACCTCCTGGTTGCTTCTAAGTTTTGACAAGTATGAATAAAGCTACTTAAACATCCATGTGCAGGTTTTGTCTGGACATAAATTTCAACTCACTTGGATAAAACACCAAGGAACACTTTGCTGGATCCTATGCAAAGAGTATGTTTAGTTTTTTTTATTAAGGTATTATTGATATACACTCTAATGAAGGTTTCACATGAAAAAACAATGTGGTTACTACATTCACCCTGTTATCATATCACCCCCATACCCCATTGCAGTCACTGCCCATCAGTGTAGTAAGATGACACAGAGTCACTATTTGCCTTCTCTGTGCTACACTGTCTTCCCCCTGATCCCCCCCACACCATGTGCCAATCATAATACCCCTGAATTCCCTTCTCCTTCCCTCCCCACCCACCTTCCCCCACCCCTCCCCTTTGGTAACCACTACTCCCTTCTTGGAGTCTGTGAGTCTGTTGCTGTTTTGTTCCTTCAGTTTTGCTTTGTTGTTAGACTCCACAAATGTGGGAAATCATTTGGTACTTGTCTTTCTCTGCCTGGCTTATTTCACTGAGCATAATATCCTCCAGGTCCATCCATGTTGTTGCAAATTGTAGAATTTGTTTCTTTCTTATGGCTGAGTAGTATTCCATCTTTAATCCAATCTCCAAGAGTATGTTTAGTTTTGTGTAAAAAGAAAAAAGGCCTGCCAGTGAATGAGAGTTCCTGCTGCTCTACATCCTCACCAGCATTTGGTGTTGTCAGTGTATTGGATTTTCACCATTCTAAGGTAGTGTAATGATAGCTCATTGTTGTTTCAATTTACGGTTCCCTAATGATATGTGAAATAGAGCATCTCTTCATATGTTTGTTTGCCTTCCATATATCTTCTTTGATGGGGTGTCTGTTCAGATCTTTTGCCCATTTTTTAAATCAGGTTTTTTTTCTTACTATTAAGTTAAAGACTTTTACAAATGAAAATAAATAGTATCTATTTAAAAATTCTTATTTCAGTGGACTCATTTAACCAGAATAATCTTCAGACCAGTGTGAATCACAAATTGGGATTGTTAATCACATAGAAATGGGGGATGAATGGAGAACAGAGATTTTTAACTTCTTAAAGTATTTATACTGATTCCTCCTTTAATTGTTTTTATACAAACTGGGCAAATAATTGCAAAGCTAGAAGTAGAGACAGAGTCTGGCATCCATTATCAAAACTAAGAGACCAGAATTTAAAATAAGGCTCTGCTGGTTATGAAATCCACCCCCTGGAAGGCAAGAGGGCGGTGCTCACACCCACCTCTTCACCCCTCAGTTCCTTGCCTGCCTTGCTCAGATTCACAAAAAGCATAATAAAGGCTGTGGATTTTCTCTGGATTCAGTAATCCCAAGGTAAACTGATCTGGACAAACACATTCCAAAATGTCTAAGTGTCTTGGTTTATAACTATTTGTAAAGTATGTGAGCAGCACGTACATAAGAAAGGTCCGGGTACTTGTCCACTAAAACATTAGCAATCTATAAAGAGATACTTGTCTTTGTCCTATGAAATATGAGAGATCTGTCATCTGCTGGGATTTCTTTATCTTGTCTGATTTTTCATGGAGCTCTTTGTTATAATGGAGAGACTGGTATCTAGCGAATTCCTGTTGCAGTAGGATGTATGCCGCTCAGGATGGAACCTGCAGATACACCTTCTTTAACACACCCCTACCACCCAGATGAGCCGTCTATCAGAACACACAGCTTACAGGGACAGGTGTAAGAGCTCAGTTCCTGAGGACACTTGCCTGAAACTTCTCTGGTCTTTTTGCTTAAAGCAAAAATAAAAATAAAAAGCCAAGCATCTTCCACTATTTCTGATATATCTTGCATCTCTTTGTTGACAAAAACAGGTACTTCCCAAAATAGAAGTGAATCAATGAACAAGGAAGAACACACTTTACCTTGCTGCCCTCATAAATCTCATGGTCTAAATCACAAAAAAACCAAATACTGTTTTTCAGTGTATCCATTGGCTGTTTTTGTTTGTTTGTTTGTTTTTCTTTTTCATCAAAAGAGAAAAAAGTTTCAATCACTTTGGAGAACTCTTTGGCACTTTCTTATAAAATAAAACATACACCTACCACACAGCCCAGCAATTGCACTCTGAGGTGTTTATCCCAGAGAAATGAAAGCAAACGTCCACATAAAATCTTCCACACAAGTGTTGGAGCAGCTTTATTCAAAATAACCAAACACTGGAAACCACCTACATGTTTATGGAACAAAAGAATAAATAAAACTGTAGTCCATCCTTACAATGGAGTACATCTCAGCAATAAAAGAGAACAATTGATATATACAGCAACATGGATCTCAAAAGCATGCTGAGGGAAAAGAAGTCAGACCTAAAAAAATGCATGCTGTATGGGTCCACTTTTGTGAAGCACAAGAGCAGGCAAGACTCACGTATAGTGAGAATCCAAACAATGGTTACTTTCTGGAGGGGGATGGATCCGGCCAGGGAGTGATGAAACTTCCTGGGGTAATGGAAATGTCTTGTATCTTGGTAGGGATGATAGTTACATGGGACTATACTTTATCAAAACGCAGCGAACTGTATACTTAAAATCTGCACATACTATTGTATGTAAAGTATGCCTCAATTTTTACAAAGAGTATTGGGGTGAAAAGAGGAATTCCCATTAAGATGAAAGAAGGGCAGTGTCCCTGGTCTCTGTGATGGTTTAAGCTCCATATTTCATCTATGGGTTCAAATGAATTTTTATTACCCTGGGATTATTAAAAGTCATCATCAGCCAGAAGACAGAAAAGAAAAAAGAACAGACCTTCCAGAAATCATTTTCCCCAGGAATTTTTTTTTTAAGCGCATTTTTCAGTCATTATCTTGAGAGAAAACAAGCAGCTGGGTCTCTTAACAAAGAGGTTTAATAGGCTACAGGGAAAAAAAGAGGAGAAATTGAGGCGAACAATGCCTGTTTCAGTGTCAGCCACACAAAACTAAGCCTGGTAAGGTGAAGCCGATGGCTCCACTCCACCGCTAACATCATTAGATGCAAAACACTCAATAATGGAGGGTCCTCCAATTATTGGTGTGATTTGAGGCATATTGTTCACAACATTCTAAAACCTGAAATTGCAGCAGCAAATGCATTGATGGGCCTCACCCTCATCTGTGAAAATAGATGTAAATGCAAAAGGAAAGACAATCCGAGGCTCTCTGGGACCTTCCATACATTGTCAGCCCACTGTCTCTTGCTTCCTTTTTACCTTCCTTGACATTTCAAACCCATCTGGGTTTGAGCTGCTGATTTCAAAGTTCTCATCTGGCTGCCAACCCCGTTCGCTCATCTCTTACCTCCTCTTCAGTTTTGCACAAAATTAACACAAGTAATAGATGATCTATAAGGACAACACACAATGCTCTGAAAAGCAAAAATAAGGGAGGCTTGTGTTTTGTTTAACAGGATCCTCTCTACTTGCCTCAGACAACACACATGTATGCTGTTTAACTACAAAATTTAGATGTTGGAAGTGGGGGAAACGGGGAGCTCATAACAAAGGAGCACTAAGATGCCTTCTAAATTCTGCTTAGACTAAATAAACTATGTGGGCAAGGATACGGGTACTGCTTTTTTCCTTAAATATATGTATTAGCAGACATGCAGGCTAAATAAATGAATGTTTAGTGGAAAATGAATTATGCAAATGTAATTTATAGCATTAATTTGGGCTTGAAAATTTAATCCACTCAAAAGTGGGAAGGCTTCCGAGCAATGAATATTTCTGAGGTTGTTTAATATGTTAAAATAAATACTGGGCAGCCAACAGAAAAACATGTCCTCCACATTACAAAAGCTGTTTTGAAACAGTAAGCTAAGTGCCTGCTGAATATTTACAATCACGAGTTTCTAACTCTTAGATACATTTTCTTCCTAAAATATTCAGTATGCCATCCATTTGAGCAGCAGGCAGATTCTGGTGGCCGCAGTTCAAAAACACGCATGCCGAGAACATCTTAGGTAAATAAGTGCCACAGTGTGACATGGGGGCAGTAGGGGGAGGGCACTTTTGTAAAATAGGTCTATTTAATGCCACCTGGAAAGCTGCAAAAAACGCAAGTATTTGGGGCGCTTTATGCTACCCCAAAGCCCTTGCTTGCCATTCTTCATTCACCCCAGTGAAGCATTTTACAGTCATGACTCACATGTTAAAGGGAAAAAGGAGGAGTGATTTAGAAACACTTTATTTGAGTGTAAAGTTGAGACTTTAAACACAGTGCTTTTTTTTTTACATAATTAGAGTGTGGGACAAAAATTACTCATTCCTCTCTTTCCGGGAAAGAAAGGGACCCTGCAGGTCATTTATAAAAGATAACTACCTGGGCAATTAGGGGAGTTTGATTGGAGTCTGTTGGTCACAGCTCATCCTGCCTGCCTTCCCTAAAAGGCCTTTCTGTGACCCTCTGGTGGGATTAAGGGCATGAGAGCAGGTCACAAACTCTCGTCTTTACTACAAGGATTGTTGCTTTTTATTTGGGAAGTGATCATCATTTCTCAGACTGGGCAAGAATGTTCCCTAAGGAAAAAAATGGAGAAACTGTGAAGGGTTTCTACTTTTAATTTTCTTCTTCCACCAGGTCTGTGCAGCGGTGTATGCAGCCCTGTCAAGCACTGAATGGCGATGCCTCAAAAGAAGCAGAAAGGCGTGTCTTATTCATTTTTCCCCACTCTTGGACCAGGCTAGCCCAGCTCCTGGCCAACACCTGGTGAATTAACTTCGATCCACCCTCCCAGTCCCCACGCTCCACTTTGGTTTATCCCTACAGCTTCGATTCTCAAATGCTTTTGGCCTCTGGGACCTGAAGAGAAGGGAAGGGAGAACCTGCTTATGCTTTGGGCTGATGACCGGTAGGAGTGCAGAACTCTGAGCCCCCACCTCTGGCTTTTTTTTCAAGACAGAGCAAGTTCAACAGTAGCAAGAACAGAAATGGGGCTCTCAGTGTTTGAGAGAGAAATGCTTCTAACAGCGCTCATCACAGCTGGAAAATCCATCTGATTAACCTTCCATGGATGGGTACAAGGCAGGAGAAGTAGGCATAAAAAGCCAAAACATTGATAACAATCATCTTAAAGCAGATGTTAATATTCTCAAGTATCAGATATATTACACGATGCAATCAGATTTTTCAGAGGCATTGCCACCTTGAAATTACATAATAGGATTAGGTGGGAAAACATGATTTGATATAAAAATTCTCTACATATATAGACTTTTCTAGGAGTATGTTACACATAAGAATGAAGTTTGAAGCCAAAGCAAAGTCACGACTGCCATAAGTAGGGTCCCTGTGGGCTATGACAGTATAATTTTAAAAGCATTAGAAAGCATGGATGGTACTGGGTCCAGTGGTTTACTACACTATCCAATATAGCAACCAAAAGCTGCATGTGGCTATTTAAATTTAAATTAATTAAAATGAAATAAAATTTTAAATTCAGTTTCTCAATTGCATTAGCCACATTTCAAATGATCAGTAGTCATGTGCGGCCAGTGCTGCCTGTCAAACAGCACAGAGATGCTTTCACCATAAAAAGTTCTATTGGACTATGCTAGCCTCTACTGAGCACTAAGATGCCTTCTAAATTCTGCTTAGACTAAATTAACTATGTGGGCAACAAATGGCAGCAGTCTACATCAAAGAGAAAGTATTTAATACTTAGTATTCTGAAAGAGAAAAGCTTATTAGGCATCAAAGTGATTCTAGAGACAACATTGAATAAATTAATATGACTGATAAAGATCTGGATATACCTTAAACTTCACAGGAGTTTTACAATGAGTTATACTTATGGGTAACGAGAAGGCTTTAACAATAGCTAACAGAAAAATAATAATTTATTTAAATGATTAAAAAATACACACACACACAAAAGCTAAAAGTTGACTTGCTCACGTTTTTGTTGGTTCACACCTTGGTATTTGCAAAGTGCTTTACCGTTTCATACAGTTTTATTGGTTCCTCAGAGTCACTGTGTGTGGTTGTTCAGGGTGTGTACTGAACAATTCTAGAGGCATCATTTGCAGGGACTGCACCGTGAACTCTGGAATGGTGCCAGGTATAAGCTGCACAGGAGCATACAGCAGCCTGGATCCCCTCACAGCAAATTCTAATGCTCAACATCATTCTAAATCCAAAAATTCCTTTTGACCACATTAACCTAGTTTCTGAGATAGGTAATCAAGTGAGACTTAACATCAAAAAAGGTGTGTTTGCAAAGTCAAGTTTCACCACAAGCTCACTTTCTTTCCTGGAATGAGGAACACTGAGATACTGACAGCATGGAGGATGTCCATGTGTGACCTTCTTCCCAGACATACACATACATGTGTTCGAGAGAAGAAAAGAACTTTATGTTAAACATTTTCCCTCAATTTGAATGTGGAGGTCAGGAAACATTGTAAATCTACCTTTGTCCTGGGTATCTAAGGAGAGAGAATGTTCAGATGAAAATGCTTCTAGCCTTTTGTATATGCACATTTGTGTGTGTTTAGAAAACAACACCGTAAATAGTCATATTAGCAATAGAATAGTACAATGTATCTCCCAAAGAACTCAGGAAGCGTGGAAGGCATTATGTCATCCAGGCTGACAGCTGCCTCACGCTGATGAAAGGCGTTCTCCACTGAACTGCCAAAGCTTTAGCTACCAGGGGAAGGGAATGAATTTGAATTTTCTACAGAGGCTGGTCAGCTCTGGGGCTAAAATAGGACATTAGCCATTGAGGTGGGAAAGCTCCTGTAAACAGGACCCCTGCCCAGCCTTCCCACAACATTAGTTCTGAGGGGAGAGACCCATTTCCAGGAAGTTTGACCTGAGCACGCAGACTGGTCAGAAACCTCCAGGGCAGCATCTTGGAGTCTGGGAGGGCTGGCTGGGAGCAGCCAGCAGAGCAGGTAGGGATGCGGAATGAATGCCTCAGGCAGCTGGCCACAGACCTCTCATCTGGTCCCAGAATATGACTCAAGCCGGGGCGTTTGTATTCCCAGCCCCATCTTCACTGCTCTCTTGGGACCCAAGTTATCAGCCTTGAAATGCACAGAGCAGGTGCACACACACGTTCTAGGGCCCTGTCCCTCACCCAGTCTGCTGATAACTGTAACAATGCCCCACTCGGGTCCCCTCACCTGAGCCACTGCCTATCCACAGGACTGGCTCCAAAACGGGCACCTGCATTCATTTGCCATATAGCTTTTACTGGCTCTTGGAGCCTGCCTCGCTGGCTAGTAGCAGGCTGGAAATGCCACGGAACTGACACCCTTGGAAGCAGCCCTCCTCTAATTACAGACACCCAGCTCTTCAGGTACGTGGTGTTTCCCCACAGCCTCCAGCTCCAGTTGCCCACAGTGGTGACTTGCTTGAAAACACACTTTACTGGCTGCCTTCCCTTCCCTGTCTCACTTCCCCATTCTGCCCACCCTTCTGCCCCCCACTTCAGTCTCATGGGAGCAGAGACCTACTAGCTGGATCCTCTGGGTGCAGGGCTGGCCACGGTCTCCCACCAGGCAGAAGGGTGGGGAGTGGGATCAAGGTCCAGGGGACCTCCTGCCCTGACCTCTGCCTGGTTGCTCTTTATACAATGGAAGCTCTCTACCTCAGTGCCAGGTTTGCTGCGAAAGGGAGCCTGCGACCAGGGGAGAAATTCTAACCTGCTTCCAGGTACCTTGATCTTGGACCTTGGTTCTACGTCTCTCAAATGAAAAGATAGTATTAGCAGACATCAGATGTCACCTCCTCTGTGAAGCCTTCCTTGATGGAGAGAATATAATCACTTAGACTGAGATTTCTATGCCCTGATTGTCCACACTAAACCTGGCTCCACCACTGCCTGCTGGCCCACCTTGGACAGGTACTTAACCCCTCTAAGCCTGGAGCGCCTCATCTGGAAAATGGGGGAAATAACAGAATATAGGCCAGAGGGTTATTGGAGAGAAGTAAATTACATCACTTAGCACAGTGCCTAGCAAATAAGCTCCCAATATATTTTAGCTAGTATTATTACGTTTTTTCTTCTACTCTTTCAGATATGGTTAGTTGTGTCTGCTGTGTTTCCATGGCCTTTTGAATATGTACCTCATTGTAATCATTTTTTCCATCCTTGTCCTCCAGGTAGATGAGAGTATCATTCATCTTTGGGTCTCCATTGCCTGACTCAATACTTAACTCAGTACAATGTCATGGGATAATGTTTTGAAAATTACTAAGGCATTTTTCTGTTTTGCTTCTCTGAGTGTATGACTTCTGCCCTAGCTGGCCTGAAGTGTCCATCTGCTTGGGCAGGATTAGGCTTTATAAATAAAGAACAAAGTAATTTGCAGCTTCTGGAAGGCAAATTAGGATTAGGCAGTAAAACAATAGCCATACAAATTGGGCTATGTCCTGGGGAGAAGATTTTCCAACTTCCTCCATGTCCCCACTTTACTATATCCAAAGCAAAGTGGGGGGCGTCCAGCTCAGAGAGCTGTCCTGAGGGTAGAGAAGATACCCCTTCCACCTGTGACAGCAAATCCACAACCCTTGTTGCCATGGTAGAGGAGGGATGTGAACTAGGGTCAGGGGCAATCATCAGAATATTACCACAGGCACTGACCCATCAGAACAAAGCAGCAGTGAGCATCCACATGTGGGCTGGTGTGTAGCAGGTGAGCGTAAGCCATCTTTAGGGGCTGCATAAGAACAGCCTGCCCGTCTGGCCCAGGCATTAGAGGGAGGAAGACCAGAGATAGACAGACACATCAAGCAGTCATGGATTCTGCTTTTCCTCCCTCCAGGGAGTTATATTGTAAGTGATGCTAAGACTTTGGAAGGACGGGGAGGTGGGGGGAGACGAGTGTCTCTGGCTCACACCTGCAAAGTAAGATCACCTCTTGGCTGCCCCATAGCAGCAGGGCTCAGCCATACCGCGCCGTGCAGCATGGCCAGGCAGAGGAGGACCACAAGTTCTCTCCTGATGGGGTACGTGACCTCCAAGACCATCTCTTCAGTTCTAAGTGCTATTACAGCCATTCCTGTGGCAGTTCTGCAGCCCTGTGAATCTTGTGTGACCATTCATGGTCTTGGTGCCATGAAGTAAAGCTACTCCAAATCTACCCCTAGTCCCAGCTGGATGGCATCCTAAACGTAACCAACCATCAAAATAAGCCTGTAAAGGTGTGTCAGAGCCCCAGACCACCCTCTTGTTTTGCTGATTCACCAGGAGGATCCACAGGGTTCAGCAAACCCATGGCTGTGGTTTATTGTAGCAAGAGGCCACAAAGGCTAATGCACAGAGAAGAGGCCCGCAGGGCACAGCCTGGAGGAAACAGGTGCAGCCTCCAGAAGTCCACCCCCAGGAAAGCCTATTCCTTCTAGCAAGGAGGTGTGATGACACTTCTACCAGGGAGAGTCCTCACGAGAGACTCAGTGCCAGGTTTCATTAAGGCCAGTGACTTAGGGACCCTCTGTCTAACGGGCACCAAAATCCCAGACTCCCAGAAGAAAAGAGATGTTCACCATAAAACATGTTGTCTGTACAAGCAATTTAGGCTGAGGGAGCTACTCTTACCAGTTTGGAGAATAGTAGGAACCCTCTCAAAATCCAAGTTTCCAGACACCAGCCAAAGGCTGCCCTTCCAAGCAGGCCTTTATACGGAGAGGAGCCTCAGGCCTGCTAGCTAAATTTTTTCTGCACAAAAGGTTATCAGAATAAAAAGTGCAGGTGGTTCAACAGTATCCTCTCCAGCACTTTATTCTCCACTAAGTGGATGAGGGGAAAATCTGAGCTTTGATAACCCACAACATATCATTATTTATAATGTGGTCATCTCACACCAAAAATAAGCTGCATTTTATTGGGCTACTCTGATATTATATTCACATGCCATGTTGTAGCTGGGACAAGCGGAAACAGACGGGGTCAGGGCCCCACCCATTTACCCTTGGTCTGCCCCAGAGGTCACTTGAAACAATTTCTGAATGTGCTATCAGCTTACTGGGCCTCTCCACCAAGAACTGTGTGCACTACTAATAGATTAAAGGCACCTGAGAGCCAATGTTCCCTGAGTGGCCCTCCATTAATGGGGGACAGGAACTGGTGGTTTAATCCTGCAGTTCTCCTTTTAGGAGTGCGACAATTCTGACATGTGCTCTATAGTCTCCCAGAGGTTCACCCAGAACCAAGCCCAAGTTGCCCACAGTGGCAATGTGCTGAGCGCTGCACCTTTGTTGGCATTCCTCCTGTCCCAGTTTCACCTCCCCACTCCCCCACCTATTCCCTGAGATCATTCCCCCACTACTGCTTACACCTTCATGTTAGAGACTGAGTTGAAAAAAAAAATCCAGCCTCTCAATGCCAAATCTCAGAACCTGTTCCATGTAATCAATTGGGAAGCATTTTGCCTAAAAGATTCCCCCTAAATATATTCAAATATATTCTACCCATCCTTTCTTTCCAGACTTTGCCTACATTTCAGCTTACAGTGTGTGCTTATGAACAAGGTACACTGTCCTTATGGTTAAGCATGTGAGTTTTAGATCAGAAATTCTAGGTTCAAATCCTATTCCTCCCCTGTAGACTGCCTTTCATAATTTATGGACTTTGTCTAAGAAGAAGCAATTAGCACAGTGGCTGCCACAGGGCAAGCACTGAATACATGAGGCTCTGTTTTTATGCTCTAGGTCAGAGGTTTCCAGCCCAAGCTGGGAAAGGAGGGACCCACCCCAACTTCCACGTGACTCTGTGACTCTCCTTTCAAGCGCTATGGGCTGAGAAGCCAAGGAAATGCTGCCCTAAATCTACCCTTTCTCTTTTAAAATGTTCCGGAGAAAGAGCGCTCTGTCTCATCTTCTACATGCCACCTGGGGCTGAAAGTCCTGGATGTCACTTGGTAAATATCAAGTGCCTCCTGAGTGCTGGCTAATAACCATGCTGAAAACCTAGGCGGGCAGAGAGCCTCTGAGGAGCTGGCTGCAGCCCTCTCTGAGCCTCTTCCCTTTGTGTACATCTTCAAGGTCTACTTTAGTTCCCACCAATATTAAAGTAAAAAATTGTGTCTCCAGTGGTGATATGGAGCTTAAAAACTCATGGTTAGATGGAATCTGTGGATGGAACAGTCAAAAGAGCAGAGTTTGGAGGTCAGAGAGACCTTGACTAAAATCTCGGCTCTGTCTCTTAGTAACTGCCTCCTTTGGCAAGTTTCTTCTGGTCTCCAAAGTCAGGGGTGATGTCACCTTCTTCATAGGGTTGTAGCTATGATTAAAGGTGGCAATGAAAAGGACCTTTCCTGGCACCTACGTAAGGGGATTGATTGTGTTTATGACAGATAACCCCACAACCTGGTATTACTGCTTTTCTATCTCTCCTACTTTAGCCCTTCTAGAAATAATGCTAAGAAACAAAACCATCTGACCTGCACTTTATTTCTTGTTCATGCTTCTTTATTTCTCTCTCTGAGACTGTGACTAATGAGAAAATGGCAGAAAGGTGCTGAACAGAAAGGATGAAGGAATGAAGAAAGTCTCAAGACTCCACATATTAGACATGCTGTTCTAGGTGGACTGAATTCTGTTGACCATCAAACAGACAGACACTTGAAATGAAAAAGATGCTTTATTTTTGAATGTCAGCAAAGACTTGATTTGAGATTGCTTCAAAAATGGGTTATTAGGGTCAAGCAATTTCAATGGCACATTAAATAAGGTTTGTAGATGAATATTATACCAATGTTAACTATTTGGAACTACCCATATGTATAAAAACATCTCAATGGCCAAGTCTGCTAGTATGACCTGGTATCTGTCTTCTCTTTCTTCCATAGCAATAGAAACTGTAGTTGACTACATGACCTTCCAGAATAAAGAGTACATTTCTTACTCTCCCTTGAAGACAGGTATGGTCAAGTTATTAAGCCTGGGGCAAGAAATGTCAGAGGGAGTGATATAGTCAACTTCCCAGAAGTGTCCTTACAGGGAAGCGTCTCCTTTTACTCCTTTCTGCTTGAATGTGGACTTGATGTCTTAAACTGGAGCAGCCATTCCGGACAATGAGGTGAACATGAGAATAGAGAACAACATAGAGAGGAGACACAGTATTCCCTGGTATTGTGAATAATCACACCAACCCTAGACCCAGGCATTCACATGAAAAAAATAAATATCTATATTTCCTCAGCCACTTGTTATTTTGGACTTTCAGTCTGTCTCAGATAATTCAAATCCTAACTGGATAGCACAGATATACAATTTGCTGCGAAATGTTCAATTTCTTGAAAATTTTTATAGGCATCACGATCAAGCATTAAGATGCATTCGCTTGGTTTCCTGGATATCTTTGTTATGTTATTAACAGATGTCCTACTTTTAGAAGCAACAGAAATTGTCTTGTTTAAGGCTTAAATAAAATTTGCTTTGCAGGTACAAAAATCTCATTTACTCCTCATCTACCTCATTTGATACTTGGAAGAGTTGGATGTTTAATGGATCTTCGTACTGAAGATTTTTCCCCTTAGTTGTACACAGATGCTGCTCTTGGGCTTCCTTTCCAACAAATAAAAATCCTCAGAATATATTTTCCAGTTCTTTTTACAGGGGGCCGGGTGGAGGTGGATATGTCATCTTGCTGAAGTTATGAAGCAACCCAACCCTATAAACACGTTTTCTCCATTTAGATCAAGCCTCCATCTCTGCATTCCTGTCCTTTTTTGTTTTGCTTTATTTTTATTTTTTGCAATAGGAGCAGAGATCTGAGTTACAGTAATGAAATAGAAAAACTGAGAGTTTTGCTTGCTTGCTTTTCTTCCTTGCTTTTCTTCCCTGCTTTTCTTTCTTTTTTTCTCTAAAGACTTTGAGACCATATACCCCAAGGAGAGAATGAGGAAAGAATGAACTTTTAGGCAGAACAGGATCCAAACACATAAAACTTTGCATAATTTTCAAAGGTTCACAGACCCCCTGGAAGTCTTTCCAGGAATCTCATGTTAGGAATCAATGTTATTCTGTAGAAGAGGATATTTTGATCAGGTGAAGTAGGCATCTAGCTACATACTACAGTTTAAGAATGTCAGAATAGGTCCCCTCCACAAAAAAAAAATTCATTTTGAAACACCCTTACATTTTTCTTGAGGTAAGGTACTACCATTTTTTGAGCTGCAAATGTTATCTCAGAAGAATAAAATGTTAAGTCATTAGCAGCCAATAGTTTAGATGTCATTAGTTTAACAGATGAGATAAAGCTGCTAGTAATTATTTATATCACATCTGCCTTTCCCCAAGAGTGCAAATTCCACAGGGGTGGGGGCCAAGTCTGCACTGTCCATTGCTGCATCCCCAGGGCTCAGCCTGGTGCCTGGCATGGTGCCTGGCACAGATAAATAAACAGCAAGAATAAGAGAGAGCAGGTTCTGATGGAAGAAGAAAAGAGGAAACACACTGATGATGGGTTTTTCCAAACTGGTAGGGATTATAGGTGGAAAGCAGGTTGGGGGGTTGGGGGGCCAAGAGCTGGTAGAGAGAGTAGAAAGCTGCAGAAGTCTCTAAAAGAAAGTTTGCCTATTTTGGGTCAAATGCAAAAACGTTATTTGGGGATAAAGTTTAATATTTCACTTAGTCTATCTTCAGGGCACAGATTGTTTCTAAATATCAGAAAGTGCTGTTGGATCAAACTGATCATATTATTTGCACTGAAATGTGATCATGGCTTTGACATCACAGTCTTGTTCCATGTTTTACATCTTTGAGAACTTAGGAAAAATTTTAGATAACTAAAGACTGTGGTAAATTACATCCCTGTATTGATTCAGCCTATATGTATTGAGTACTTAATGCGAATCACAGTACGGAGTTCTCTGGCCAGGCTTTGCTCTAGAAGCCCTTCAATTGCTAGTGAAAGTACAGATTCCCTCCCCCTTTCCCAGATCTCTGAATCAGAATCTCCTGGGTTGGACCTGGAAATCTGAACTGTTTTATTTCCCTGTGTGATTTGGAGGCAGGCAATGTGTTGTAGGTCAGTCACCCAACAATACGGGAACCCCTGGGCTGAGGATATGAAGATGTACTGTCATTCGCATCAAGGAGTTTGCAGTCTCCAGGGGAATTACAAGATGTGGTTATACAGAACAGAATATCAGTTGGATGACAGACTGTTGACAGTCTCTTGGGAAGATTTATGTGGGAAGTAGCATTTAATCTAGACTATCGCAGATAAATATAATTGTAACGGGGAGGCCCAGAGTGGGGGTAAGTGGACTCAAGGAAGGAATACATCTAAAACTCAACAAGAAACTTATTCTAATAATCATAAGATCATAGACACTGGAAGGGAATTTCACGATACCTCTTCTGTCCCCCTCCCCTGTTCAAAAGGAATCTAGGGTTTGGAAAGATAAAGGGACCAGTACAGAGTCACACAGCTAGTGACCATGAGAACATGTGCTCAAATGCACATCTTTACACTCCCAAGCTATGGAGCCCCATCTCTGACTCCTGTTGGTCTGGCAACGAAGTTAGGAATGTGTTTCTGTTACTCCCAGAGACTGCCTGGCTCATGTCCCTGAGAATGCACTGCCATATGGGACCAGGTGTCAGGAATGGCCTCCTGGGGGCCAAACAGACCCCAGGCCAGCTGGCAGGCTCCCCACTTCTCGTCTCAATAGACCCTGTTTCACTCCACCCTGTCACTCACAGAATGCACACACACACAGCCAATGAGTAATTCAGAGACACCGAGACGCCCATTGGCCAGGCTGGAGTCACATCCCGGGAATTTCAGAGGCTTCGCATACTTGGCCTGTGACAGATGGCTCATGCTTGCCACACTCACCAAGCAGAACCTAACAGGCCATCCCGACACACCATCTGAAAATGAGTGCTCTGTGTCCCCACCAACAAGGGCTATTTCTGGAGATGACAAAAGCCACTCGTGCAACGCAGAGCCCCTGATTTAAGGGACTGATGCCGTGGTGGCTGCACTTCTCGGAACTGTAAAGGTTCAGCAAAATCCTTAGGGTAAAATTTATATTAAAATTTAACATTCAAAGAAGTGCATGAATTGTAAGAGAGTCATGTAACTAGCTCTCAGAACAAAAAAAAAGATTACCAGCACCCCAGAAGAAACCTCTCGTGCCCCTTTCCAGTTCCTTCCCCCACAAAGGGACCCCCCCCAACTATCCTGATTTCTAGCATATTTTATTAGTTTCCACCTGTTTTTGAAATTCAGTAAATGGAATAAATATTATCCTATGTCTTCAGTATTTGAGATACATAGATGGTCAACAAGAAATTGCCTGCAAAGTTTTTGCAAGTTTATAGAACTAAAAGAATAGAAAATATACTTAAAAACAGGGTTTATTTTAGGACAGGCTGAGAAAGCTGTTCAGCGCAGACCTCACTTTCAGGAAGGGCATCAAATTTAGACCTTTGACATCATCTCCAAATGATGTCAACATGCATTCACAGAGATACACTGACAGGCCTGGAAAAATAGTCTTATCAGACAATTTTAAAGCAGTGTTCCATTTCTGCATGACATCACCTATCACGAATTAACATTGTAGAGAAATTTCATAATTGGTGAATTCAAAATTACATTACCTTGAATTATTTGGCGTTAACAGTATTAAATTGTTAAAGGCAAACATTCTCTATATAATGATATTTGGGCAACGCTCTGTTGGGTTTCTCCATTTTTAACATATTAAGTTTAAAAACTAGAAGTAGCCCAGGCCTAGCTTAACTTCTAAGAGACCCTGTCCAGTGATGGCCGTGGAGATGCTGTTCCCAGATCTGGATGTGCTGCCAGCCCAGCCTGGAAGACCAAAGGTAAGGAGGAGTCTGGGAAGAAAGTGACACAGTCCTCATGCTAACAACTTCCCGCCAGTGAGAAGTCACTTGGTAGCCCTTCTTTCTCATGACTTTTTAAAAAATAAATTCCTTTGGTACTTGGGAAAGATATTTATGAATCTTTATACTTTTAATTCAATGGGGTTATCACACCTTCATATTTGCAAAGTTCCCTTTATGCCTGCAATTTTTATCCATGATTCAAAGGTGTCAAGATAATGAGGCTGTGTGAGCTCCCTCTTGCCTTCTGAAGCATTATGCCATGACCCAGCAACTCCAGGTGGCAGATCCCAGTGTGAGGTCCTTGGATCACCTGAATCACAGGGACGTGGGGTGCTTGTTACTCGTGCACATCCTGGACCCCACCTCTCCTGAAACCGAATCTCTGGAATATGCTCCTTAGGTTCAAGACTTACAGCTTCGCTCACCTTGCATTCCACCATTTTTTTAGAAACTACATAGGATCTGCCTTTCTAAAAATACTGACTGCCATGCACACGCAGTCTAAATGCAGGTCTGCGGGTGTTGGGAAGTCCCACACTGCCAGAGAAGCAACTAAGTGTGAAGGTTAAAAAACTCGACCCCTAGTTTAAGATCCAGCTCTGCCACTTCCTGGCAGTGTGTCTTTGGGCAATTTACCCAATCTCTTTAAGCCTCAGTTTCTCACTTGTAAAATGGGAAGACTCATAGTCCCTAACTCGAATGGTCATTGTGGGAATTAAATTAGTTAATGCTCTTAAGCACTTAAAAGTGCCTGGGACACAAACCCCACATTCAATAAGCAGTAGCTATTTTTATCATCATGACTACTTGCAATTTCGGCTTTTAAAGTAAAAGTTAAAATTGTCAAGATAACACCTGAAGTTCAGGCAATATAACCAGGTTTTAAAGTTCTTTTCATAAGTGGCATGAAAATGTCCAAAGCTTACAAGTGTAAGCTAAAGCTTGGAAACATTCCATGATACAACAGTCCAGGAAAACAATTTAGAGTTAGGTAATAACAACCTTGCTGAGTTGTTTTCCTGAAGTCTTATACATACATTGTTAAATTGATCCATACAAATGTCATATTTCTGATGCTGTTGTAAATGTCATTTTTATTCAGTTTCTGATTGTGCACTGGTAGTAAAGAAATACAATTGATTTTTATATGTTAATCTTGTATCCTGCAATCTCACAAACTCACATATTAGGTCTAATCACCTTTATGTGGACTACTTAAGAGATTCTACACTGATGATTACTTCCTCTGCAAATCAAGATAGTTTCTAATATATGTGCCTTATATTTCTTTTCCTTGAGTAGTTGCACTGGCTAGGACCTCCAATACCATGTCTAATAGAAATGGTGAGCGCTGACATCCCGTTCCCCAACTTAGGAAAATCATTCAGTCTTTTACTATTAAGTATGTTGTTGGCTGTAGGATTCTTGTGCACTTTATTAGGTTGAGGAAATTCTTTTGTACTAAATTTCTTGAAGTTTTTCTTCATCTTGGGTGTTGAATTTTGTCAAGTTCTCTTATGGCATCAATTGTGGTGTATGTTTTTTATTTTCTAGTCTGTTAATATAGTGAATTACTGTACATTGTTTGGTTTACAAAAGTTAAACTAGCCTTGCATTCCTGGGATAGGCCAATTCATCACAAGACCCTTTTTGTGAATTTCTGGATTAGCCTTGCCAATATTTTTGTTAAGGATTTTTGCATCTATGTTCATGCAAGAGAAAAACATGTAAACATGTTTTTATCTTCCAATATTTGGCAGCTGGCATTTTCCTAGCCCTAAGATAATACAAGATAGAGAGCAAATTGAATATCCCAGGAGAGACGAGGCCTCTGTCATTATGGTCACTTACCAGCAGTCAGCCATACATGGGATCTTACTTATGAATGTTTCATTCGTTATAATAGTACAATAAATAGACATTTATCCAGTGGCTTTGCCAATAAGTTTTATTCATTTGTTAATTCATAAGTTTTCTCTATTTCTATTCTAAAAGCTAAATGCTAGTTTATGTCATGTTTTAAATGCTGACCAAAAGAGTGGCTATATTTAAAAAATAAATGTCCATGGTATTTCGTTCTATACTATAAGTGGATAATAGTTAAATATACTAATGTTAATACAAATAACTAATCAGTGGTTATGTCAGAAAACCTTATGTAATAACAATACAATACAATAATGGTCATGTTAATACCATGCAGTTAGGAAGCAGTTTTACCTGCACTGTCTTATTAGGCTGTGTTTATCATTAATAACCCATTTTGCAGGGAAAAAAACTAAGGCTGAGAGAGCTTTCAGATATTTCTCATGGTTACTCAGCTAGTAAGAATCAGATTGTTTAGAAATAGAAAATTTATCCACACAGACCGAAACAATTAACCTTATAAATTCTCTGTATTTGAATTCCAAAGGCTATATGCTAGTGTAACTCAGGTTTTGAGGTTTGAAATGTCTTTATATTTAAAAAAGTAAACATTCACTGTGCTTTGCGCCTTGCTATAAGATGATGACATATTCAAATACACTTAAGGAAATACAAATACAATATTATTTACTAGTAGGTATTAATTGTTCTAATAAAGGCAGAAGAAATTATTTCAAACAAATGACAGTAGAGTCAGCAGTGCTCCAATAATTATGAATATTGTAATTATTCTTCTTCAGTATATTCATTAGCCCTAATTTGGTCTTTAGGGCATACCTTCACACACACTGCTCTTTCCAGTCTTAAATTACATTCTACTAATTCTACCAGCCACCTGACCTCCAGAATCAACAGCTGCCTCTTCTTTCTTTAGACTCTTCCTGGAAACTCCATCCAAACAGCAACACAGTAGTTGCCTTGTGCTTCTAAACCAAAATATAGGATGCCAGAGTCCCTGAACAGACCACCAGTCACCATTGCCAAGCCTTGCTCTAGAATTTCTCAAGGAGCAATAGTTTGAGTGAGCATCAGAATCACCTGGAATACAACTTTCTGAAAACCACTCCCAGAATTTCTGGTGCAGGAGGTCTGGGATTGGCCCTAGGATCTATTTCTTACAACTTCCCAGATAACTCTGATACTACTGGTCCCAGAACCACACTTTTGAGAAACTTTCCACTAGATGAATGATCAGGCAAACTGATTGTTTTCAGCTCTCTTATATTTTCCCAAAAAGAATGGAAAAGAAGCAGAAGTTTTGGGGAACAACATTACATAAAAATCTGGTCCTGGAAGAACTGCAGGTCCTGAACAGGTTTGAAGCAGAGCCCAGGTCTCTGTGAATTCTTAACACTTTCATTCCCTTAGTTTTTTTTTTGGGTATCATCAATATACAATTACATGAACAACATTGTGGTTACTAGATTCCCCCATTATCAAGTGCCCACCACATACTCCATTACAGTCACTGTCCATCGGCATTGTAAGATGCTATAGAGTCACCACTTGTCTTCTCTGTACTATACTGCCTTCCCAATGCGCCCCCCCCACGTTACATGTGCTAATCATAAAGCCCCTTATTCCCCTTCTCCCTCCCTTCCATCCATCCTCCCCAGTCCCTTTCACTTTGGTAACTATTAGTCCATTCTTGGGTTCTGCGAGTCTGCTGCTGTTTTGTTCCTTCAGTTTTTTTCTTTGTTCTTATACTCCACATATAAGTAAAATCATTTGATACTTGTGTTTCTCTGCCTGGCTTATTTCACTGAGCATAATACCCTCTAGCTCCATCCATGTGGTTGCAAAGTTTGTATTTGTTTTCTTCTTATGGCTGAATAATATTCCATTGTGTATATGTACCACCTCTTCTTTATCCATTCATCTACCGATGGACACTTAGGTTGCTTCCATTTCTTGGCTACTGTAAATAGTGCTGCGATAAACATAGGGGTACATATGTCTTTTTCAAACTGGGCTCCTGCATTCTTAGAGTAAATTCCTAGGAATGGAATTCCTGGGTCAAATGGTTTTTCTATTTTTAGCTTTTTGAGGAACCTCCATACTACTTTCCACAATGGTTGAACTAGTTTACATTCCTACCAGCACTGTAGGAGGGTTCCACTTCCTCTGCATCCTCGGGGCATTTGTTGTTCCTATTCTTTTTTATGTTGGCCATCCTAACTGCTATGAGGTGATATCTCATTGTGGTTTTAATTTGCATTTCCCTGATGATTAGCGATGTGGAGCATCTTTTCATGTGCCTGTTGGCCATCTGAATTTCTTCTTGGGAGAAGAGTCTGTTCATATCTTCCGCCCACTTTTTTATAGGGTTATTTGCTTTTGGGGCATTGAGGCATGTGAGTTCTTTATATATTTGGGATGTTAACCCCTTGTCAGATATGGCATTTACAAATATATCCTCCCAGTCTGCAGGATGCCTTTTTGTTCTGCTGATGGTGTCTTTTGCTGTACAGAAGCTTTTTAGCATGATGTAGTTCCATTTGTTCATTTTTGCTTTTGTTTTCCTTGCAAGGAGATGTGTTTAGGAAAAAGTTGCTCATGTGTATATTCAAGGGATTTTGGCCTATGTTTTCTTCTAAGAGTTTTATTGTTTCATGACTTACATTGGGGTTTTTTATCCATTTCAAGTTTACTTTTGTGTATGGGGATAGACAACAATCCAGTTTCATTCTCTTGCATGTAGCTGTCTAGTTTTGCCAACACCAGTTGTTGAAAAGGCTGTCATTTCCCCATTGTATGTCCATGGCTCCTGTATCATATATTAATTGACCATATATACTTGGGTTTATATCTGGACTCTCTAGTCTGTTCCATTGGTCTAGGGGTCTGTTCTTGTGCCAGTACCAAATTGTCTTGATTACTGTGGCTTTGTAGTAGAGCTTGAAGTTGGGGAGCATAATCCTCCCTGCTTTATTCTTCCTTCTCACTATTGCTTGGGCTATTTGGGGTCTTTTATGGTTCCATATGAATTTTAGAATTATTTTCTCTAGTTCGTTGAAGAATGCTGTAGGTATTTTGACAGGGATTGCATTGAATCTGTAGATTGCTTTAGGCAGGATGGCCATTTCCTATCCATGAGCACGGGATGTGTTTCCATTTATTGGTATCTTTAATTTCTCTCATGAGCACCTTGTAGTTTTCAGAGTATAGGTCTTTCACTTCCTTCGTTAGGTTTATTCACAGGTATTTTATTCTTTTTGATGCAGTTGTGAATGGAATTGTTTTCCTGATTTCTCTTTCTACTAGTTCATTGTTAGTGTGTAGGAATGCAACAGATTTCTGTGTATTAATTTTGTATCCCACAACTTTGCTGAATTCAGATATTAGATCTAGTAGTTTTGGAGTGGATTCTTTAGGGTTTTTTATGTACAATATCATGTCATCTGCAAACGGGGACAGTTTGACTTCTTCCTTGCCAATATGGGTGCCTATTATTTCTTTGTGATGTCTGATTGCCATGGCTAGGACCTCCAGTACTATGTTGAATAAAAGTGGGGAGGGTGGGCATCCTTGTCTTGTTCCCGATCTTAAAGGAAAAGCTTTCAGCTTCTCGCTGTTAAGCATCATGTTGGCTGTGGGTCTGTCATATATGGCCTTTATTATGTTGAGGTACTTGCCCTCTATACCCATTTTATTACTAGTTTTTATCATGAATGGATGTTCTTTTTTTTAAGTTTACCAGCTAAAGGAATGTATACAAAAATGTCAATGGTAGTTATCTCTCAGAAATGGAATTGAAAATAATTTATTTTTTTTATGGCTAATCAGTATTTCCGGTCTTTACTTGTTACAACAAATATAGTTAACCTAAGCAATACAAAAATGCAACTGGTAAAAATCACATAAGTAAGTGATTTTACCATGCCTTTTATTAAAGGTATAAGGAATAAACAAAACTTCTTCTTGAGACTCTACAGGCTAAAGCCTTTAAAGAATTTTTCCATTTTTCAACAAGACCTAAGACCTACCTACTTCTGCCTGACCCTCTACATTATAATTCAAGCTTAGAGCCCAAGGGTAAATAGAGGAATAAAATGGCAAGTTTTTCAACTTCCGGGAAGATGGCGGTGTGAGCAGGGCGGCAGAAATCTCCTCTCAACACTATATTTATCTACGAAAACACAGAAAATACATCTATTCCTAAAAAAGAGACGAGAATAAAGAGGAAAGCGCACAGCATGCAGCTACACCCGAGAGGACTTGGCACCCCAAGAGGCGGGTAAGATACGGAGCCCTCCCCCACCCCAGCGGACCGGCAGGAGGAGAGGATTCAGAGCCGGGAGGGAGTGGAAGTGCACCCCGCAAAGTAGCCAGCCCCGGGGATCTGCGCGGGGAGCGCTGACCCACATTGCGCAGTGCAGCGGAGATTGGAGAGACAGAGCGGCAGGATCTCAGCAGGGAACGTGCCAGGGTGCTTGCAGCCGGCTCCCGGGAAGGAAAAAAAAAAAGCCCGCGCTTCCTTCAGCGGTCTTAAAGAGACAGGAGCCCAGTGGAGGAGCCGGATCGCCCCAGCACACACAGCCCAGCAGGCTGGGAGTCCTGGGGAGTTTCAGACGCCTTAGCTGGCGACTGAGGAAGCGTAGCCATACTTAACACTTCTCACTGAGATCAACAGCCTCCTATTCGTTCCCACCCCTGCCAGAGCGATAAAGGGCCCTGCGGAGCGGCACAGTCACAGCTGTGGAATAGTGGGACAATAGCGCCACCTAGAGCATTCCCACAGAATCTACGTCCGGTGGGCATTTTTTTGTTTTTTTTGTTTTGTTTTGTTTTTTGTTTTGTTTTTGTTTTTTCTTTTCGTTCTTTTTTTCTTTTTTTCTTTCTTTCTTTTTCTCTTTTTTCCTTTTTTTCTCTTTTTTTTTCTTCCATTTTTAAAGTCTTAAAGAGCCCAGCTGACATACGTGGCAAATATCAGTGACCAATTATATAGCCATGAAAAGACAGAGGAATATGGTTCAGACCAAAATCAACCAGACAACGCCAGAGAGGGAGTCTGAAGGGATGGAAATGCACAGCCTCCCTGAAAAGAATTCAGAATAAAAGTCATAACCATGCTGATGGACCTACAGAGAAATGTGCAAGAGCTGAGGGAGGAAGTGAGGGAACTGAGGAAAGACAATACAGAAATCAGACAAGCGATCGACGGGCTTAACAGGAGAATGGATGAGATGCAAGAGACTGTTAATGGAATAGAAAACAGAGAACAGGAGTACAGAGGAGCTGAGGCAGAGAGAGATAAAAGGATTTCTAGGAATGAAAGAATATTAAGAGAACTGTGGGACCAATCCAAACGGAACAATATTCGCATTATATGAGTACCAGGGGAAGAAGAGAGAGAAAAAGGGGTAGAAAGTGTCTTTGAAGAAATAATTGCTGAAAAGTTTCCCTCACTGGGGAAGGAAGTAGTCTCGCAGTCCACCAAAGCTCACAGTTCTCCCAACACAAGGGACCCAAGGAAGACAAAACCAAGACACATAATAATTAAAATGGCAAAGATCAAAGATAAACACAGGGTATTAAAGGCAGCTACAGAGAGAAAAAAGATCACCTACAAAGGAAAACCCATCAGACTATCATCAGACTTCTCAACAGAAACCTTACAGGCCAGAAGAGAATGGCATGATATATTTAACGTTATGAAACAGAAGGGCCCCGAACCAAGAATATTGTATCCAGCACGATTATCATTTAAATATGATGGAGGGATTAAACAATTTCCAGATAAACGAAAGTTGAGACAGTTTGCCTCTCATAAACCACCACTACAGGATATCTTAAATGGACTGCTCTAGATGGAAGCACACCTAAGGCTAAAAAGATGTCACCAGAGAAAATAAAATCATAGCAAAGAAAGCACACCATCCAAATACTAACTAAAGGCAAAGAATAAAACACCTATTATAGAAAGAATGGAGGAGGAGGAATAAGAAGGGAGAGAAATAAAGGAACATCAGACTGTGTTTACAATAACTCAACAAGAAAGTTAAGTTAGATTGTTAGATAGTAAAGAAGCAACCCTTGAACCCTTGGTAACCACGAATCTAAAGCCAGCAATGGCAATAAGTACATACCTATCAATAATCCCCCTAAATGTAAATGGACTGCATGCACCAATCAAAAGACACAGAGTAACAGAATGGATAAAAAAGCAAGACCCATCTATATGCTGCCTACAAGAAACTCACCTCAAATCCAAAGATATACACAGACTAAAAGTGAAGGGATGGAAAAAGATATTCATGCAAACAACAAAGAGAAAAAAGCAGGTGTTGCAGTACTTGTATCAGACAAAATAGACCTCAAAACGAAGAAAGTAGCAAAAGATAAAGAAGGACATTACATAATGATAAAGGGGTCAGTTCAACAAGAAGATATAACCATTATAAATATATATGCACCTCAACACAGGAGCGCCAGCATATGTGAGACAAATACTAACAGAATTAAAGGAGGAAATAGACAGCAATGCATTCATCTTAGGAGACTTCAACACACCACTCACTACAGAGGACAGATCAACCAGACAGAAAATAAGTAAAGACACAGAGGCACTGAACAACACAATAGAACAGATGGGCCTAACAGACATCTACAGAACTCTACACCCAAAAGCAACAGGATACACATTCTTCTCAAGTGCACATGGAACATTTTCCAGAATAGACCACATACTAGGCCACAAAAAGAACCTCAGTAATTTCAAAAATATTGAAATCCTACCAACCAACTTCTCAGATTACCAAGGTATAAAACTAGAAATAAATTTTAGAAAGAAATCAAAAGGCTCACAAATACATGGAGACTTAACAACACTCTCCTAATTAATCAATGGGTTAACGACCAAATCAAAACAGAAATCAAAGAATATATGGAGACTAATGACAACAACAACACAAAGCCACAACTTCTGTGGGATGCAGCAAAGGCAGTTCTAAGAGGAAAGTACATTGAAATCCAGGCCTATTTAAAGAAAGAAGAACATTCCCAAATGAATAGTCTAAAGACACAATTACCAAAATTGGAAAAAGAAGAACAAATGAGGCCCAAAGTCACCAGAAGGAGGGACATAATAAAGATTAGAGAAGAAATAAATAAAATTAAGAAGAATAAAACAATAGAAAAAATCAATAAAACCAAGAGCTGGTTCTTTGAAAAAATAAACAAAATAGATAAACCCCTAGCCAGACTCATTAAGAAAAAGAGAATCTACACACATAAACACAATTAGAAATGAGAAAGGAAAAATCACGACAGACCCCACAGAAATACAAAGAATCATAAGAGAATATTATGAGAATCTATATGCTAACAAGATGGAAAACCTAGAAGAAATGGACAACTTCTTAGAAAAATACAATCTTCCAAGACTGACCAAACAAGAAACAGAAAAACTAAACAGACCAATCACCAGCAACGAAATCGAATTGGTAATCAAAAAACTACCCAAGAACAAAACCTCTGGACCTGATGGATTCACCTCTGAATTCTACCAGACATATAGAGAAGAAATAACACCCATTCTCCTTAACGTTTTCCAAAAATAGAAGAGGAGGAAATACTTCCAAACTCATACTATGAAGCCTGCATCACTCTAACACCAAAACCGGGCAAAGACCTCACCGAAAAAGAAAATTACAGACCAATATCCCTGATGAACGTAGATGCAAAAATACTGAACAAAATATTAGCAAACCTAATTCAAAAATACATCAAGAGGATCATACACCATGATCAAGTGGGATTCATCCCAGGGATGCAAGGATGGTACAACATTCGAAAATCCATCAACATCATCCACCACATCAACAAAAAGAAGAACAAAAACCACATGATCATCTCCATAGATGCTGAAAAAGCATTTGACAAAATTCAGCATCCATTCCTGATTAAAACTCTCAACAAAATGGGTACAGACGGCAAGTACCTCAACATCATAAAGGCCATATATGACAAACCCACAGCTAACATCATACTTAACAGCGAGAAGCTGAAAGCTTTTCATCTAAGATCGGGAACAAGACAGGGATGCCCACTCTCTCCACTGTTATTCAACATAGTACTGGAGGTCCTAGCCACAGCAATCAGACAAAACAAAGACATACAAGGCATCCAGATTGGTAAAGAAGAAGTCAAATTGTCACTATTTGCAGATGACATGATACTGTACATAAAAAACCCTAAAGATTCCATTCCAAAACTACTAGAACTAACATCTGAATTCAGCAACGTTGCAGGATACAAAATTAACACACAAAAATCTGTTGCTTTCCTATACACTAACGATGAACTAACAGAAAGAGAAATGAGAAAAACAATTCCATTCACAATTGCGTCAAAAAGAATAAAATACCTAGGAATAAACCTAACGAAGGAAGTGAAAGACCTGTACTCTGAAAACTACAAGACACTCCTAAGAGAAATTAAAGAGGACACTAACAAATGGAAATGCATCCCATGCTCTTGGCTAGGAAGAATAAATATTGTCAAAATGGCTATACTACCTAAAGCAATCTACAGATTCAATGCAATCCCTATCAAACTACCAACAGCTTTCTTCAATGAACTGGAACAAATAATTCTAAAATTCATATGGAACCACAAAAGACCCCGAATAGCCAAAGCAATCCTGAGAAGGAGGAATAAAACAGGGGGAATTACACTCCCTGACTTCAAGCTCTACTACAAAGCCACAGTAATCAAGACAATTTGGTATTGGCACAAAAACAGACCCACAGACCAGTGGAACAGAATAGAAAATCCAAACATTAACCCAAACATATACAGTCAATTAATATTTGATAAAAGTGCCTTGGATATACAATGGGGAGATAACAGCCTCTTCAGCAGCTGGTGTTGGAAAACTGGACAGCTACATGTAAGAGAATGAAACTGGACTACTGTCTAGCCCCATACACAAAAGGTAAACTCAAGGTGGATCAAAGACCTGAATGTAAGTCATGAAACCATAAAACTCTTAGAAAAAAACATAGGCAAAAATCTCTTGGACATAAACATGAGCAACTTCTTCATGAACATATCTCCCCGGGCAAGGGAAACAAAAGCAAAAATGAACAAGTGGGACTATATCAAGCTGAAAAGCTTCTGTACAGCAAAGGACACCATCAGTAGAACAAAAGACATCCTACAGTATGGGAGAATATATTCATAAAAAACGTATCTGATAAAGGGTTGACATCCAAAATATATAAAGAACTCATGCACCTTAACAAACAGAAAGCAAATAATCCAATTAAGAAATGGGCAGAGGACATGAATAGACACTTCTCCAAAGAAGAAATTCAGATGGCCAACAGGCACATGAAAAGATGCTCCACATCGCTAATCATCAGAGAAATGCAGATTAAAACCACAATGAGATATCACCTCACACCACTGAGGATGGCCAACATCCAAAACACAAACAACAACAAATGTTGGCGAGGATGTGGAGAAAAGGGAACCCTCCTACACTGCTGGTGGGACTGCAAATTAGTTCAACCATTGTGGAAAGCAGTATGGAGGTTCCTCAAAAAACTCAAAATAGAAATACCATTTGACCCAGGAATTCCACTCCTAGGAATTCACCCTAAGAATGTAGCAGCCCAATTTGAAAAGGACAGATGCACCCCTTTGTTTATCGCAGCACTATTTACAATAGCCAAGAAATGGAAGCAACCTAAGTGTCCATCAGTAGATGAATGGATAAAGGAGATGTGGTACATATACACAATGGAATATTATTCAGCCATAAGAAGAAAACAAATCCTACCATTTGCAACAACATGGATGGAGCTAGAGGGTATTATGCTCAGTGAAATAAGCCAAGCCGAAAAAGACAAGTATCAAATGATTTCACTCATATGTGGAGTATAAGAACAAAGAAAAAATACTGAAGGAACAAAACAGCAGCAGACTCACAGAACCCAAGAACGGACTAATAGTTACCAAAGGGAAAGGGACTGGGGAAAATGGGCGGGAAGGGAGGGATAAGAGGGAAAAAGGGGCATTACGATTAGCAGATGTAATGTTGGGGGGGCACGGGGAGGGCAGTACAACTCAGAGAAGACAAGTAGTGATTCTATAGCATCTCACTACGCTGATGGACAGTGACTGTAGTGGGGTTGGTGGGGGGGACCTGATGAAGGGGTAGTTTAATAACCGTAATATTGCACATGTAATTGTAAATTAATGATAATAAAATAAATTTTTAAAAAATGGCAAGCTTTGAGATCTGAGGCCTCTCTCTGGTCTGTACCCTCTCTAACAGGCATGCGTTTTGTAGCTGCTTACTTCTCAACCATGCCAGTGCCTTCCAGTTACCTTGCCCTTGAGCTAGAAGTGGTGGACAATCACTTGTGTCCAGCATCCTCTGAATCTCCCTTTGGACTAAGAAAGAGCACAACCTCATTTTCATACACTTTCCAAATTTACTATAGGAACAAATAAAGTCCCTGAAAAAATAACCAAGGGAACCTCAACTAATGAGTGAGAAAATCAAAGAGTTTTGTCCACTTAAATTTTCACATGTATTCAAGGGATATTTCATAATATGAAAAACAGCAAAAGCTGATTTTTACCACATTCTACTGCCTTGTCTATGCAAAATATATTGGTTTTTCCCGACTATATCTGCTAATTTTAAGAGACTTCTTATTTTTCATTATGGGTTTTTTAAATTGTAAAATGCAATACTGAGGTGAAAATTAAGGGAAGATTTTAACATTTCACATGCCAACATTTTTTCAATATATAAAAATCCAAATAGCAAGAATGCTTTTTCTCAGGCTTGAATAAACATCTAGATTTGAACTGCTCAACAGTGGAAAAGCCAGTTTCTTGATTATTGCTAATTCACTGCCAAATTAAAATGTATGCCGCCTTGTCCTCCTACCACACAAATTGTGCCTAAAACAAAATAATAATTCTACCTGTTGAACAAAAACTTCATCCAAATCAAGATGAGGTTTTTCTTAATGACCTAAAATATGTGTTTTCTCTAAAGGAGGAAGAAATTTAAAAGGCAATGACAACACTGTTTTTCCAGGAGATAATAATTAGAAATGAGTTAGAGCTTCCAACAAAGTGAAAACAAGAAGACCTTGTTTACATCTCATGCTAACTACAGACCAGGCTCATGAACCTTCATTATCCAAGAACGATCTCTCAACCATATCCTACAGATGGTTGTGATTCGTAGCTTTAGCTCAGCTGGGATTTGAGCTGATGTAAGTGGGTTGTTGTGCTGGGGTTTTTTTTGTTGGGTTTGTTTTTTTTTTCACTCTTAAGAACAGTTTTGTTATATCTAAACCAATTTCAGCATCCAAATCAGCAGCTACACCACATGTTCTCCAGTTATCCCTTTCAGAGATCTGTCAGCATTATTCTGAGAACTCTGAAGCGTACTCACTAAGACTCCAATGCAAACCTCTGTAATTCTGAACGGAACTCATTTCTAGTGGCTTTTTATTCTGGGCATTACCATTCATCATTCATCCAAATGGGAAAAGCATTCTACAGAAATAAGCACGTACATTAAAAGACTGAGAGAATAAGAGCTCAGCCCTCTGGGAGGTTTTCCTCCTTTGCTCATACCTAGACGGCTTTGGCCCCCAATTCCTCTAAACCTTCCATACGCCAGCCATGTGACCAGCCATCCAGCCAACCTTAGCCTCCCGACCTCAAGGGAGAACATGAAAAAAGATGAGGAAAGTGAAACACGTTATAATTCAATGTGGCTGACCTAGTAGAAGAAAATGAGGGAGGAAAAAAAGAGCCAAGCCCTACTGGCCATGACACTGAAAACTCCAGCAACAGCAGGAAACATGGAAGCTCTGTGCTGGAAAGATGGAAAAATAAAAGCCAATCACACGAAAGAGACAAGGCACAGAAATGTCAACTTGATCTGAGGAGGAGAATGGTGGTCAGGGAAGATTCTTAGGGAAGGGCCAGGGTACTTGGTAAGGTGGGGAAATGTATGAGGGAGAAGGAAAATACAGCTGGGCCAGCAGGGCAGTTGGGTGACATCCACTGAAAGGGCACAGTGCCCACCGAACATCCCCAGTGGCGCTTGCAATAATCACTGTACCATGTCACTGCTTACTAGGATGCCAGCTCTCTAGCTAATTAGGTGCTTTGTTTATTTTATATGTTTTTTTGAAAACATGATACACTGCAGAACACTTCCTTCAACAGTTAGTTTGGAATAATTTTAGGTATTCAGTTATCTAGAAAACTTAACTTTTCCAAGACTTATTATTCCCCAATCCATCTCAATGACTAATTTTATAAATTCATTGCTATCAACTAAATGTTCACGTCCCCCTAAAACATTGAAACCTTATCCCTTGGTGTGATGATATTTGGAGGTGGGTCTTTGGGAGGTGATTAAGTCATGAAGATGGAGCCCTCATGAATGAGATTACTGCCTTAGAAAAGAGACCCCAGGGACGTCTCGTTCCCCTTCTGCCATGTGAGGACACAGCGAGAGGATGGCTCTCTATGAAAGCAGTGTAGGAGGGTTCCCTTTTCTACACATCCTCGCCAACATTTGTTGTTCTTTGTGTTTTGGATGTTGGCCATCCTCACTGGTGTGAGGTGATATCTCATTGTGGTTTTAATGTGCATTTCTCTGATGATCAGCAATGTAGAGCATCTTTCCATGTGCCTGTTGGCCACCTGGATTTCTTCTTTGGAGAAGTGTCTATTCATGTCCTCTGCCCATTTCTTCATTGGATTATTTCTTTTTGTTTGTTGAGGTGCGTGAGTTCTTTATATATTTTGGATGTCAACCACTTATCGAATATGTCATTTATGAATATATTCTCCCATACTGTAGGATGTCTTTTTGTTCTACTGATGGTGTCCTTTGCTGTACAGAAGCTTTGCAGCTTGATATAGTCCCACTTGTTCATTTTTGCTTTTGTTTCCCTTGCCCGGGGAGATATGTTCATGAAGGAGTTGTTCATGTTTATGTCAAAGATATTTTTGCCTGTTTTTTTTCTAAGAGTTTTATGGTTTCATGACTTACATTCAGGTCTTTGATCCACCTTGAGTTTACCTTTGTGTATGGGGCTAGACAGTACTGCCGTTTCATTCTCTTACATGTAGCTGTCCAGGTTTTCCAACACCAGCTGCTGAAGAGGCTGTCATCTCCCCATTGTATATCCAAGGTTCCTTTATCAATTATTAATTGACTGAATATGTTTGGGTTAATGTCTGGATTTTCTATTCTGTTCCACTGGTCTGTGGGTCTGTTTTTGTGCCAATACCAAATTGTCTTGATTACTGTGGCTTTGTAGTAGAGCTTGAAGTCAGGGAGTGTAATTCCCCCTGTTTTATTCCTCCTTCTTAGGATTGGTTTGGCTATTCGGGGTCTTTTGTGGTTCCATATGAATTTTAGAATTCTTTGTTCCAGTTCATTGAAGAAAGCTGTTGGATTTTCATAGGGATTGCATTGAATCTGTAGATTGCTTTAGGTAGTATAGCCATTTTGACAATATTTATTCTACCTAGCCAACAGCATGGAAGAATTTCCATTTGTTAGTGTCCTCTTTAATTTCTCTTAGGAGTGTCTTGTAGTTTTCAGAGTATAGGTCTTTCACTTCCTTCGTTAGGTTTATTCCTAGGTATTTTATTCTTTTTGGTGCAATTGTTAATGGAATTGTTTTTCTGATTTCTCTTTCTGTTAATTCATTGTTAATGTATAGCAAAGCAACAGATTTCTGTGTGTTAATTTTGTATCCTGCAACTTTGCTGAATTCAGATATTAGTTCTAGTAGTTTTGGAGAGGAGTCATAGGGTTTTTTATGTACAATATCATGTCATCTGCAAATAGTGACAGTTTGACTTCTTCTTTACCAATCTGGATGCCTTGTATTTCTTTGTTTTGTCTGATTGCTGTGGCTAGGACCTCCAGTACTATGTTGAATAACAGTGGAGAGGATGGGCATCCCTGTCTTGTTCCCGATCTTAGATGAAAAGCTTTCAGCTTCGTGCCATTAAGTATGATGTTAGCTGTGGGTGTGTCATATATGGCCTTTATGATGTTGAGGTACTTGCCCTCTATACCCATGTTGTTGAGAGTTTTAATCATGAATGGATGCTGAATTTTATCAAATGCTTTTTCAGCATCTATGGAGATGATCTTGTGGTTTTTGTTCTTTTTGTTGATGTGGTGGATGATGTTGATGGATTTTCGAATATTGTACCATCCTTGCATCCCTCAGATGAATCTCACTTGATCATAGTGTATGATCCTCCTGATGTATTTTTGAATTCGGTTTGCTAATATTTTGTTGAGTATTTTTGCATCTACGTTCATCAGGGATATTGGTCTGTAATTTTCTTTTTTGGTGAGGTCTTTGCCCAGTTTTGGCATTAGAATGGTGCTGGGTTCACAGAACGAGTTTGGAAGTATTCCCTCCTCTTCTATTTTTTGGAAAGTTTTAAGGAGAATGGGTGTTATTTCTTCTCTATATGTCTGGTAGAATTCAGAGGTGAATCCATCTGGTCTGGGGGTTTTGTTCTTGGGTAGGTTTTTGACTACCAACTCAATTTTGTTGCTGGTGATTGATCTCTTTAGTTTTTCGGTCTCTTGTTTGGTCAGTCTTCGAAGGTTGTATTTTTCTAAGAAGTTGTCCATTTCTTCTAGGTTTTCCAGCTTGTTAGCATATAGATATTCATAATATGCTCTTATAATTCTTTGTATTTCTGTCGGGTCTGTCGTTATTTTTTCTTTCTCATTTCTGATTCTGTTTATGTGTGTAGATTCTCTTTTTCTCTTAATAAGTCTGGCTAGGGGTTCATCTATTTTGTTTATTTTTTCAAGGAACCAGCTCTTGGTTTCATTGATTTTTTTTCTATTTCATTCTTCTTTATTTTATTTATTTCTTCTCTGATATTTATTATGCCCCTCCTTCTGGTGATTTGGGGCCTCATTTGTTCTTCTTTTTCCACTTTTGGTAATTGCGTCTTTATACTATTCATTTGGATATGTTCTTCCTTCTTTAAATAGACCTGGATTGCAATATACTTTCCTCTTAGAACTGCCTTTGCTGCGTCCCACAGAAGTTGTGGCTTTGTGTTGTTGCTGTCATTAGTCTCCATATATTCTTTGATTTCTGTTTTGATTCTGTCATTAACCCATTGATTAATTAGGAGAATGTTGTTATGCCTCCATGTATTTGTGAGCCTTTTTGTTTTCTTTCTAAAATTTATTTCTAGTTTTATACCTTTGTGATATGAGAAGTTGGTTGGTAGAATTTCAATATTTTTGAATATACTGAGGTTCTTTTTGTGGACTAGTATGTGGTCTATTCTGGAAAATTTTCCATGGGCACTTGAGAAGAATGTGTATCCTGTTGCTTTTGGGTGTAGAGTTCTGTCGATGTCTGTTAGGTCCATGTGTTCTAGTGTGTTGTTCAGTGCCTCTGTGTCTTTACTTATTTTCTGTCTGGTTGATCTGTCCTTTGCATTGAGTGGTGTGTTGAAGTCACCTAAAATGATTGCATTGCTTTGTATTTCCTCCTTTAATTCTGTTAGTATTTGTTTCACATATGCCTGCCCTCCCGTGTTCGGTGCATATATATTTATTTATTTTTATTTTTATTTTTTTCACATATAAAAATATGGAACGCTTCACGAATTTGTGTGTCATCCTTGTACAGGGGCCATGCTAATCTTCTCTGCAGCGTTCTAATTTTAGTTATGTGCTGCTGAAGCAAGCACTGCATATATATTTATACTGATATATCCTCTTGTTGAACTGACCCCTTTATCATTATGTAATGTCCTTCTTTATCTCTTGCTACTTTCTTCGTTTTGAAGTCTATTTTGTCTGATATGAGTACTGCAACACCTGCTTTTTTCTCCTTTTGCATGAAATATCTTTTTCTATCCCTTCACTTTTAGTCTGTGTATATCTTTGAGTTTGAGGTGAGTCTCTTGTAAGCAGCATATAGATGGGTCTTGCTTTTTTATCCATTCTGATACTCGGTGTCTTTTTTTTTTTTTACTTTATTTTGGTATCTTTAATATGCAATCGGCTGAACAACATTATGGTTACTAGATTCTCCCCACTGTCAACTCACCACCACATACCCCATTACAGTCTCTGTCCATCAGTGCAGTAAGATGCTATAGAATCACGACTTGTCTTCTCTGTGTTATACTGCCTTCCCCATGCCCCCACCCACGTTATGTATGCTAATCGTAATGCCCATTATTCCCCTTATCCCTCCCTTCCCACCAACCCTCCCCAGTCCCTTTCCCTTTCGTAACTGTTAGTCAATTCTTGGGCTCTGTGAGCCTGATGCTGTTTTGTTCCTTCAGTTTTTTTCTTTGTTCTTATACTCCACAGATGAGTGAAATCATTTGGTACTTGCCTTTCTCCACCTGGCTTATTTCACTGAGCCTAATACCCTCTAGCTCCACCCATGTTGTTGCAAATGGTAGGACTTGTTTTCTTCTTATGGCTGAATAATATTCCATTGTGTATATATACCACATCTTCTTTATCCATTCATCTACTGATGGACACTTAGGTTGCTTCCACTTCTTGGCATTGTAAATAGTGCTGTGGTAAACATAGGGGTGCATATGTCTTTTTCAAACTGGGCTGCTGCATTCTTAGGGTAAATTCCTAGCAATAGAATTCCTGGGTCAAATGGTATATTTCTCTTTTGAGTTTTTTTTTCTGGCTATTTTTTTTAATAATTTATTTTTGTATCATTAATCTACAATTACATGTGCAATATTATGGTTATTAAACTACCCCCTTCATCTCGTCCCCCCCACCAACCCCATTACAATCACTGTCCATCAGCTTAGTGAGATGCTTTAGAATCACTACTTCTCTTCTCTGAGTTGTACAGCCCTCCCCTTGCCCCCCCAACATTACATCTCCTAATCGTAATGCCCCTTTTTCCCTCTTATCCCTCCCTTCCCACCCATCTTCCCAGTCCCTTTCCCTTTGGTAACTATTAGTCCGTTCTTGGGTTCTGTGAGTCTGCTGCTGTTTTGCTCTTTCAGTTTTTTTCCTTGTTCTTATACTCCACATATGAGTGAAATCATTTGATACTTGTCTTTTTCGGCTTGGCTTATTTCACTGAGCATAATACCCTCTAACTCCATCCATGTTGTTGCAAATGGTAAGATTTGTTTTCTTCTTATGGCTGAATAATATTCCATTTTGTATATGTACCACTTCTTCTTTAACCATTCATCTACTGATGGACACTTAGGTTGCTTCCATTTCTTGGCTATTGTAAATAGTGCTGCGATAAACATAGGGGTGCATCTGTCTTTTTCAAACTGGGCTGCTGCATTCTTAGGGTAAATTCCTAGGAGTGGAATTCCTGGGTCAAATGGTATTTCTATTTTGAGTTTTTTGAGGAACCTCCATACTGCTTTCCACAATGGTTGAACTAATTTGCAGTCCCACCAGCAGTGTAGGAGGGTTCCCTTTTCTCCACATTCTCGCCAACATTTGTTGTTGTTTGTGTTTTGGATGTTGGCCATCCTCACTGGTGTGAGGTGATATCTCATTGTGGTTTTAATCTGCATTTGTCTGATGATTAGTGATGTGGAGCATCTTTTCATGTGCCTGCTGGCCATCTGAATTTCTTCTTTGGAGAAGTGTCTATTCATGTCCTCTGCCCATTTCTTAATTGGATTATTTGCTTTTTGTTTGTTAAGGTGCGTGAGTTCTTTATATATTTTGGATGTCAACCCTTTATCAGATACGTTTTTTTATGAATATATTCTCTTATACTGTAGGATGTCTTTTTGTTCTACTGATGGTGTCCTTTGCTCTACAGAGGCTTTTCAGCTTGATATAGTCCCACTTGTTCATTTTTGCTTTTGTTTCCCTTGCCCAGGGAGATATGTTCATGAAGAAGTTGCTCATGTTTATGTCCAAGAGATTTTTGCCTATGTTTTTTTCTAAGAGTTTTATGTTTTCATGACTTACATTCAGGTCTTTGATCCACCTTGAGTTTACCTTTGTGTATGGGGCTAGACAGTAGTCCAGTTTCATTCTCTTACATGTAGCTGTCCAGGTTTTCCAACACCAGCTGCTGAAGAGGCTGTCATCTCCCCATTGTATATCCAAGGCTCCTTTATCAAATATTAATTGACTGTATATGTTTGGGTTAATGTTTGGATTTTCTGTTCTGTTCCACTGGTCTGTGGGTCTGTTTTTGTGCCAATACCAAATTGTCTTGATTACTATGGTTTTGTAGTAGAGCTTGAAGTCAGGGACATAATTCCCCCTGTTTTATTCCTCCTTCTCAGGATTGCTTTGGCTACTCGGGGTCTTTTGTGGTTCCATATGAATTTTAGAATTATTTGTTCCAGTTCATTGAAGAAAGCTGTTGGTAGTTTGATAGGGATTGCGTTCAATCTGTAGATTGCTTTAGGTAGTATAGCCATTTTGACAATATTTATTCTTCCTAGCCATGAGCACCGGATGCATTTCCATTTTAGTGTCCTCTTTAATTTCTCTAAGGAGTGCCTTGTAATTTTCAGAGTACAGATCTTTCACTTCCTTCGTTAGGTTTAGTCCTAGGTATTTCATTCTTTTTGATGCACTTGAGAAGAATGTGTATCCTGTTGCTTTTGGGTGCAGAGTTCTGTAGATGTGTATCAGGTCCATCTGTTCTAGTGTGTTGTTCAGTGCCTCTGTGTCTTTACTTGTTCTCTGTCTGCTTGATCTGTCCTTTGGAGTGAGTGGTGTGTTGAAGTCTCCTAAAATGAATGCATTGCTGTCTCTTTCCTCCTTTAATTCTGTTAGTATTTGTTTCACATATGCTGGCGCTCCTGTGTTGGGTGCATGTATATTTACAATGGTTATATCGTCTTGTTGGACTGACCCCTTTATCCTTATGTAATGTCCTTCTTTATCTCTTGCTACTTTCTTCATTTTGAAGTCTATTTTGTCTGATACAAGTACTGCCACACATGCTTTTTTCTCTTTGTTGTTTGCATGAAATATCTTTTTCCATCCCTTCACTTTTAGTCTGTGTACATCTTTGGGTTTGAGGTGAGTCTCTTGTAAGCAGCATATAGATGGCTCTTGCTTTTTTATCCATTATGTTACTCTGTGTCTTTTGATTGGTGCATTCAGTCCATTTACATTTAGGGTGATTCTCGATAGATATTTACTTATTGCCATTGCTGGCTTTTGATTCATGGTTACCAAAGGTTCAAGGGTTGCTTCTTTACTATCTAGCAGTCTAACTTAACTTTCTTGTTAAGTTATTGTAAACACCACCTGATGTTTTTTTATTTCTCTGCCTTCTTATTCTTCCTCCTCCATTCTTTATATACTAGGTGTTTTATTCTTTGCCTTTAGTTAGTATTTGGATGGTCTGCTTTCTTTGCTATGATTTTATTTTCTCTGGTGACATCTTTTTATCCTTAGGGATGCCTCCCTCTAGAGCAGTCCGTTTAAGATATCCTGTAGTGGTGGTTTATGAGAGGCAAACTCTCTCAACTTTCATTTGTCTGGAAATTTTTTAATCCCTCTGTCATATTTAAATGATAATCGTGCTGGATACAACATTCTTGTTTCGAGGCCCTTCTGTTTCATTACGTTAAATATATCATCCCATTCTTTTCTGGCCTGTAAGGTTTCTGTTGAGAAGTCTGATGAGAGTCTAATGGGTTTTCCTTTGTAGGTTATCTTTTTCTCTCTCTAGCTGCCTTTAATACTCTGTCCTTATATTTGATCTTTGCCATTTTAATTATTATGTGTCTTGGTGTTGTCTTCCTTGGGTCCCTTGTGTTGGGAGATCTGTGGGCTTCTGTGGACTGCGAGACTACTTCCTTCCCCAGCGTGGGAAAGTTTTCAGCAATAATTTCTTCAAAGACACTTTCTATCCCTTTTTCTCTCTCTTCCTCCTCCTGTACTCCTTTAATGCGAATATTGTTCCGTTTGGATTGGTCACACAGTTCTCTTAATATTCTTTCATTCCTATAGATCCTTTTATCTCTCTCTGCCTCAGCTTCTCTGTATTCCTGTTTTCTGATTTCTATTCCATTAACAGTCTCTTGCATCTCATCCAGTCTGCTGTTAAGCCCGTCAATCACTTGTCTGATTTCTGCATTGTCTTTCCTCACTTCCCTCACTTCCTCCCTCAGGTCTTGCACATTTCTCTGTAGATCCATCAGCATGGTTATGACTTTTGTTCTGAATTCTTTTTCAGGAAGACTGTGCATTTCCATCCCTTAAGGCTCCCTCTCTGGGGTTGTCTGGTTGATTTTAGTCTGACCATATTCCTCTGTCTTTTCATGGCTATAGAGGTGGTCGCTGGTAGTTGCCACATATGTCAGCTGAGCTCTTTAAGACTTTAAAAATAAAAAAAAGAAGGAAAGAAAAAAAAAGAAAAAAGAAAGAAAAGAAAAAACAAAAAACAAAACCAAAAAAAAAAAACGCCCATCAGGAGTAGATTCTGTGGCGATGCTGTAGGTGGCGCTGTTGCTCCACTATTCCACAGCCGTGGCCACACTGCGCTTCAGGGCCCTTTATAGCTCTGCCTCGCGGGGTGCTGTTTCCTCTCAGGTGTAGCTGCACGCTGTGCGCTTTCCGGTGTATTCTGTTCTCTCTTTAGGTATAGTTGTATTTGCTGTATTTTCATAGATATATATAGCTCTGGGAGGAGATTTCTGCCTCCCTGCTCACGCCGCCATCCTCCCGGAAGTCCCACTACATTTATTTTTAAACTCTGGAAATAGATGCCACCTGCCCCCCATCACCAATTTTTAATCTTCAGAGGGCACAATGATGCTGGTAAACTGCATTTTTCACATATATAATGAAGTTCAGCTCATCTGGCCATCTGCTGAGGGGTATTTTTGCCCGCACAGTGCATGTTCTTCCACTGGTTAACAGCCCTCCGAGCATAGTTGCTCCTCTGTTTTTCTGTGTAGGCAAGGTCCCATCTGAGCAATGGCTGCATGCCCTCTGTCACTGAGGGCTGCTTACCTGATGGCTCAGGGTGGAGATGGTGGCTCTCTTTTAGCTCTCAGACTTTCTCCTGAGATGTGTGAGCTAGAGGAAAGGAGGTGTGTGTCAAGTGCTGTACCCTGTTTCCGCCCTATGTCTGGCTTAATCTCCCCTGTGCAAGGTTTGCTTTGCATTCGGAAAGGACAGTCTTTGCCTGGTTTGGTCTCTAAACTGAATTTACAAGTTCAGTGGAAACATTCCAAGCTCAGTTCTGCTTTTAGCTTCATCCAAACCAGGCATGGAAAATTTTGAAATGGTTCTTTTCCTGCCATGATATTCTTTTTGCCCCAGCCCATAAATGAGTGAATAATAAATTTGGTTAAGCACGTAAAGTGGTTTGGTGAGTGTTCTGCAGCAATTTTCACTCACTTGGAAGTGGATCAAATAAAAGGCCTCCAAAATATAATTCATTTCTCTTTATCTTATGACATGGTACAAAAATATCTCAGATAGGAAGGGCAGAAAATAGAGAAAAACCTGTAGCCAATTTTGTAAGAACCTTACCCTCCATTCGTTAGAAGGCTGACCACTAAAGTATTGAATGAAACTACAGTGGCATATCTTGTGAAGTTGACACACAATTGGATCGTTTTTAATAGCCCCTTCCTCTGTGTAAAATTACTTTCTGTAATAATCATTATTTCCTCTTGAGTTGGTTGTTTAGTTTTAATTTTTAAAACACATTCTAATTTTAAAGGTCTTATTCAAATTCCATTCACTATTTCATGTACGAACTAAATTTGCATTTACGAAACAAAAACATTGTACCTCACGATTGGCCACTCTATTTAAATTGTGAATACAAAAACTCTGTGATGTGTGAAATGAATTTCTGTAAAGGATGCCTCAGCCTACATTTTAATAGGAGTGAATATAATTCCTTTTGCTGTGCTTGAAACAAGCTTCCCCACCGAAAGTGGGCCTTTTCCCGTACAATTTTCTTCTCAAAAGTAGTTACAGTTGTACATATGTGTCCCCCACAACAGATAAGCATATGGCTACCTCACTCAACATTAACAGCAGCGATTGTTTAGAGCTTACTACAATGGATTTCGGGGAGTATTTTATCTTTGACATTGTTTAGAATTACCAGCATATGGTAATAATATAAAGCAGACCAAATTCTAGCCCCTTTTTTATTATGCTTAAAGCCTCTACAAACCATGCACATCTACAAACTACAACCAAATGCCCCCTTTATTGTCTCCACCCCCTATTGTCAAGGCAGAGTATTCCCAGGGCCCTGGGCACGTCACTACTACCATAGGCAAGGCGACAACCATAATCTGAGGGCTTACACGATGCTGCCCGAACACAAGCGTTCCACTTCTGGCTGAATCCATACATAGAAATCAGTAGGGCAGCTCAGCTCCAGGATATCAGTAAGAACTGACAAAAGGGCTGGATGAATTTTTTAAATGATGTACCAACAAGCCCAGTATTTTGGGCGTGGCCATGTTTTAAAGTGGGGTTCCCAATTCTCACATCTTGATTAATTGAAAAATGCTTTTTCCAGTTCATCACTTTTTATTCCAGATAGTAAAGATCAGGGTGAGTCCATGAGAAAGGACTGACTAGATATTGATTGGCAGCCACATCTCTCAATTTACTCAAAGAAATGCTGATGAGATTCCTTACCCTGAGGGCTCCCCCAGAAACAAATGACTGGTCAGTCAAACAGATAACTGAAAGCTCAGCACCAAGTAAGTCCAAGTCCAGATCAGGAATCGCGTATGTGAGATCCAGAGAACAGAAGGAAGCCTGAAGCCTAGGATGGACTGTTTTGCAATAAATGCCAGAGAATGGCAAACAGCTCTCTAGCTTGTCTGCTAGCCCTCACTGCTGATGCTAAGGAAGAGGGCCGAGAAAACAGAAAGTGACTGAAGTTGCTACTTCGGAAGGCTCCTCAGCAGATCCAACATAAACAACATGTCAGCCATGAAGACTCCATGCCTCAGATCATGCTGTGAGTTCTTTCACTTGACCATAAATTCTAACCCTGGAACATTGATATCCAAGGAGAGCAAGCATCTGAACTTAGGATCAGACAAAAGAACCGAATCCGAAATGGGTTCCTTTGCTACTGTCAGGAAACAGGGGTTTTCTCATTTTTAGACTAACCCTCCTCCTATCAGAGAATAAACCTTCTCCTTTCTTACTTTCTTTCTGTTGATATTATTCTAAGAACCTTTAGACAAGGAAAGGAATAGAGAAGAAATTTATTTCAGAAGAAAAATGACTCCATAACAAAAAGACATACACATGTACAAAAACGGTAAGCTCCAAGGCTTTTTTGTACTTCATTTTTCTTTACGTTGGATAGTGAAATATACAACCCGAGCCAAAAGAAAAACAAAAGCAGTTTATTTGCAGTGTATTTTCCAGGTTTTGTGAAATCTCCAGCTCCAAGGGGTTGAATAAATTTTAGCTAAATTTGATACTTTGTTCAAACCACAAAATCCCTAATTAACATGTGATATAAAAACTAAACCTACACACAAAATGTCTACAAGATCAGATGCACAATGATATATGCACAATAGCACCTCAGTGACTTCTTCATAACTCTATTATAGTTTTAGTATTTGAATAGCTAAGGTGTTGTATCCAACAGGGAAAGAAAAAAAAAGAACTAAGAGTTGTGTTGTTTGTTTGTTTACTGTGGAATAAGCTTGCCTATTCACCCAAATGACTCAAAATATCTGCATGTTGTTTTCTCATCCACATAATAATTGGAAATGTATTTAAGAAACAAAACTTGTCCTTCACACCATGCTCTACGTATCTTAACAGTATCTCATCCTCAGAAAGACTGATAATTCTCTTCTTGAAGCTGATGTGATATGGGAGAGATTCATAAATCTGCCAAGGGGAATAAATGAGAAAAAGCAAATATCTAATTTATGACACTTAAATATTAAGATCAAACATGTATGAATGGAACAAATCATGTGTACAAATATCTGCATGTGTGTGCAGTGCTGAAAATGTATGCATATGCACACCCATTTCGCTAATTATCTCAAACCTTAAAGGTGAGATTCTATTCCCAGAGCAGCATCTTGCTAGCCTGAAATCCAAAATCTTCTATTTGTTCAAATGTAAACAGTGGTCATTGGGTCTAAGGTATCTACACTTCTGAAGGTAAAAGGCTGAGGACTCATTCCTTCCAGAGAAAGGAAATATTGCTCAGCTTGAATTTCCTCCTCCTTTTCCTGCAAATTGAAATTCTTGCCTTAATCAAACTGTTTCCAGACACATATGAAATGGATAAAAAGGAAGAGGAAATTAAGCATCACCAGATCAGCCTTAGGCATGAATGACACTTAGAAAGATTTCTAGGACCCAGACAGTGATCACCTTGCTAGAATATATTTGCTCTAATTGAAACACATTTTCTCCTAACTAGGTATAATAAAATTAATAGAACTAAAATGGTCATCTTTCCTTTTTCCTTTGCCCTCCTTTTTTCCCTTTCTCTCTCTCTCAATCTCTCTCTCTCTCTCTCTTTAAGCTTATACAGTTATACAAAAGAGGGTGGTTTTGGTTACCATTAAATCAATCTCACCTCATATCCTTTCACAAGTATAAAATTAATTCTGAGTGATTCTGATTATAACAACTGTACCCTAGCCCTGATCAAGCCTAATTACAACTTGATGCAGGGGCCCCACCATTGTTGGGTCTAGGTAATAGAGCCTGAATTTCAGCCAGCAGTGCCTTGTTAATGAATAGGGGCAACAAGAGGCCTGCACATTGTCTCAAGTGACCTCTTCTGCATTGTAGAGAGAGAACTGTATTGATAAACACACTAAGATGGTTACCATCCATTATTCAGTTTGATAATTAGACAACCTGGCATGGGACAGCCAGTTGTTCTCTACTTCCAAGTGATATCTAGGTGGGCCCGAAACTCTGACACAATACACACACCAATTTCCCTTTATTAAAGGAAAGAATTTATAAAGAAGGGACTTGGGTGAAAGCCCTATACTCTGAAAACTACAAGACACTCATGAGAGAAATTGAAAAAGATATCAATAATTGGAAACACATCCCATGCTCATGGATAGGAAGAATTAATATTGTCAAAATGGCAATCCTGCCTCCAGCAATCTACAGATCCCTATCAAAATACCAAGAGCATTCTTCAACGAACTAGAGCAAATAGTTCTACAATTCATATGGAACCACAAAAGACCCCGAATAGCCAAAGCAATCTTGAGAAGGAAGAATAAAGCAGGGGGGATTATGCTCCCCGACTTCAAGCTCTACTACAAAGCCACAGTAATCAAGACAATTTGGTACTGTCACAAGAACAGACCCATAGACCAATGGAACAGACTAGAGAGTCCAGATAAAAACCTAAGCATATATGGTCAATTAATATATGATAAAGGAGCCATGGATATACAATGGGGAAATGACAGTCTCTTCAACAGCTGGTGTTGGCAAAACTGGACAGCTACATGTAAGAGAATAACTGGATTACTGTCTAACCCCATACACAAAAGTAAACTCAAAATGGATCAAAGACTTGAATGTAAGTCATGAAACCATAAAACTCTTAGAAGAAAACATAGGCCAAAATCTCTTGAATATAAACATGGGCAACTTTTTTTTAATGCATCTCCTCAGGCAAGGGAAACAAAATAAAAAATGAACAAATGGGACTACATCATGCTAAAAAGCTCCTGTACAGCAAAGGGCACCATCAGTAGAACAAAAAGGCATCCTGCAGTATGCGAGAATATATTTGTAAATGCCATATCCGATCCGATAAGGGGTTAACATCCAAAATATACAAAGAACTCATATGCCTCAATGCCCCAAAAGCAAATAACCCTATTAAAAAGTGGGCAGAGGATATGAACAGACACTTCTCCAAAGAAGAAATTCAGATGGCCAACAGGCACATGAAAAGATGCTCCACATCGCTAATCATCAGGGAAATGCAAATTAAAACCACAATGAGATACCACCTCATAGCAGTTAGGATGGCCAACATAAAAAAGAATAGGACCAACAAATGCTGGCGAGGATGAGGAGAAAGGGGAACCCTCCTACACTGCTGGTGGGAATGTAAATTAGTTCAACCACTGTGGAAAGCAGTATGGAGGTTCCTCACAAACTAAAAATAGAAATACCATTTGACCCAGGAATCCCACTCCTAGGAATTTGCCCTGAGAATGCAGCAGCCCAGTTTCCAAAAGACATATGCACCCCAAGTTTATTGCAGCACTATTTACAACAGCCAAGAGATGGAAGCGACCTAATGTGCATCAGTAGACGAATGGATAAAGAAGATGTGGTACATATACACAATGGAGTATTGTTCAGCCATGGGAGGAAAATAAATCCTCCCATTTGCAGCAACATGGATGGAGCTAGAGGGTATTATGCTCAGTGAAATAAGCCAGGCGGAGAAGGACAAGTATCAAATGATTTCACTCATCTGAGGAGCATAGGAACAAAGCAAAAACTGAAGGAACTAAACAGCAGCAGACTCACAGAACCCAATAATGGACTAACAGTTGCCAAAGGGAAAGGGACTGTGGGGTGGGCATGGGAAGGGAGAGAGAAGGGGAATAAGGGACATTACGATTAGCTCACATAATGTAGGGGAGGGCACGGGGAAGGCAGTATAGCACAGAGAAGACAAATAATGATTCTATAGCATCTTAACTACGCTGATGGACAGTGACCGTAATGGGGTATGTGGTGGTGACTTGATAATGGAGGGAATCTTGTAACCACAATGTTGCTCATATAATTGTATATTAATGATACCAAAAAGAAACTCAAAAAAATTATATGTAAAAATAAAAAAAATACAAAAAAAAGAAGGGACTGGGGCCCCTTGGAAAGCTGCTGTCGCTGTTTTTAAGTCTCCTTGCTGTTTGCAAGGAACAGATATTGACAGCAATCCTGAAAACTTAGAGATAACTTTGAGAGAGGTGGCCTTCTAAATATTGTCTTTTTATGTTAAGAAGGACTTACAGACCAAGAAGCTCCCATCAGCTCCTGAATCCTGGTGTGCTTCTAGATTAACAAAATGATGAAAAGAACAAAGAATTACCATCCTTGAGCCTTATGGAAAAGGAAAATCTGTTGCATTTTGCTTAGTTCCAGTTACCCATGGACTTCCAGTTAATCTAGTTCTTGTCTGACTTTACAGATCTTTATTTCAAGCATTCAACTCACTTTAAGGAAGAAAGCTGCCTGTCTTTGGTGGCAAATATATCTCAGATTTCTTTTATATTTGGGTGATCATATTTAATTTTTTATCATCCTCTTGTATCAAAAAGACTCCAGTGAAGATTTGTTTTTTCCAGCAGTTAACAAGCAAGTTTTGAGTCTATAGGACAGAGAACTCTATTTTCTGGACAGCACTAAAATACACTTTCTATATCCTCACAACTTCAGAAGTTGGGGAGGAAGCAGTGGAATGAGAGAGAGAGGGATCACAGGTTAATGGAATGTGTGGCCTCAGAGCCTTAATGTATGTTTTTACCAGTTTGAAGCCTCTAAAGTCAGCAGCGTCTGGAAAAACTGGGTTGTGCCACCGAAACTCACCAAAGAACAAACTGGAATCAGAAAGGCAATTTAGATTAGTATCGGAAGATAGTATATTGTGTTCATAGGTTCTCAACTGGAAACATGCCCACAGGCTTAAAGGCAATATTGACCAGCCTTTGCACACAATAGCTGGTTTGAACACGGCAGCTCAGCCATTTACAGCTCCCTCTTCAGCCAACACTCAAATCTTGTTCACATTTTTGTCTCTTTCCAGTACCTAAAATTTAAATAAATAAATAAATGAATAAAACCGCACAAAACAAAAATGAATAGTTTCTCTTCCAGGAAGTGGTCAAGGTACTTGAATTTTATAATCACAAGGATAAAAGAAAACAAAATTTCACAAAAGCTCAAGCTGGCCCCTGGGGATTTCCTCAAGTTTATATAAATGTGGGTGATTTAGCCAGGCAAGGTCAAGGGCTGTAGATTCCACACCACTCGGCTGTGCCCCTGCTATTATTTTTCAAAAGTCCTAAAAGGTGAGAGGAAGCGCATAATGGCAATGTACTAGGTGTTCCTCCAAAGGTCAAGTCATGTCAACATCATGGAACCAAGCCCTTTTCAAAACCGTTCTTTTGTTCCACCATCAGAAAGGGACACTTGAACAGCATGAAAATGAGTCAAGAAGAACATGACCTTTCTAAGTTAAATATTGACATTTCACCCAGGTAAGTGATAACATGTCATTTTCAAATACAATCATGTAAAACGATCACTTTGCCAATATCCTAGAGGTTGGTTTTGTTTTATTTTTTGGCTTGCAATCCTCACAGTTGTCACAGAAATTCTTGGCCAAAAAAGATGCCTTATAAACTGAAATTAGATTGCCCAAAATCAAAGCATTGAGAATTAAATCTCACACTTCTCTATTCTCAGACTGGACCAGGTCACAGCCCTTCAGAAAGGGGCCTTCAGTAGCAGAGATAAGAGGAGAAGGCAATGTCGGTCATCAGACTTACTTTTCTTATCCTAACTAAGGACCTCCTGTCTTCTATTCATGGCTGCTGGGTCTCTTGCAGTAGAGTCACCAATAAGAGAAAGCAAGTCATGGAAGCTCAGGACATGAAGGAATTTTACGAAATGGAGCAAGAATATGGACTAGAACCTGACCTTGCTGTTGTCACATGTGTGTATGTGTCCATGGTAAAAAGGAAACATATGTATATATATATATATATATATATATGTGTGTGTGTGTGTGTGTATTTCATCTATTTATTCACTTGGAAAATATTTATTAAGAGCTTACTGCATCTTTGGCACTGTTATAGGCACTGGGGAAACAGCCTTGAACAAACCAGACCAAAAAAAATCCTTGCACTCATGGAGCTTACATTTGTATGAAAATAAATGTAAGAAATGTAAATAAAATATGATGAATATGCACACACAATGATGCATTCAAACACTTAAACACCATCAAGTAATTTCATAGAACTGGTTCTAAAATTATAAGAATGCATAACTGTAGAAAAATCTGAAATTAACTCAACAATAATAATTAAATATTACATCCATAAAAATTTCACAAAGCCACCAACTTCACCTGCCAAATTAGCAAAGTTGTTTTTCAAGAGTTTGGTGAGCTCAGCACCCTCTTCTGCTGCTGTTGGCAATGTAAAGTGTGCAGGACTTAGGGGAAGTAATTTGTCACTGCATGTCAAGAACCTGAAATTTAAATATGCATAGCCTTCTATCCAGTAATTATTCTTAAAACTATGGATTACAGCCTTTCATGTGCCTAAAAAGTTCAAGAGCTTTTCTTTAAGAGGCAGATTCCCAGGCCGTGATCTCAGAGATTCAGATTCTGCAGTTCCAGGGTGGGACCACTGATCTGCAATTTTATCTGATTCTGATGGAGGTGGTTAGGGTTTCACATCACAAGAAGAGCTGCTGCAGAGGATGTATTGCAAAGAAGCTATCAGAAATGCACAGAAAGATTCCTAAGTAAAAGCTTTGATCTCAGCTCTTAATTTTAATGTTGCAAAATTGTAAACAACCTAAATTGATATAAACAAGGTGATAGTAATAGTAATTATAATATATTCTTATAAGAGATTATTATGTAGCCATTAAAAATGGGCTTTGGGGGGATATTTAATAATGTGGAAAGATCCTAAATGAGAGAAATAAAGATGCAAAACTGTGCACACACTATATCTGAAAACAACTGCAAGAAAATACATCAAACTTAATTGGGGCTATGACTGGGTAGTAGAATTATGAGAAATATTTGTCTTGTGTCACTGTATGTTTTCTGAATTTGAAACAATGAGCAAATATTACTTTCGTAATTCAAAAATAAATAAACTTTAAAAAAATAAAGAAGTCATAAATGTCTTCTCTGCCGCTAAGCAGAAATATACTCAAATTATTTCACACATAGCTATCTACTCTACTGCTCTTTTTAGGTCAAATTAAGGAAATCTTCTAGAATTAGACAGCTGTCATTTATGTCAAGCCTATGCTGTCTCTATTGAAATACAAATCTGCTTCCTCTTACTCTTCCTTCATGGACTCGGAAACCAGCTGTTTGTTTACTTCCTGAAAGTGTTGCTCAAAATGGGGCCAGAGCTGACTAGTATCTGTTTATGTCAATAAGTCTCCTGGGAAGGAAATGCTTGCTCTACCTATAGGAAGTGCTTGGGGAGAGGGTTCGTCATCGTGATCAGCTCAGAAGGATGAGTTCTGGTTCCTGAGCGAGGGTGGCCATGAGGGCTGACGAAGGCATTTTTCAGATAAAGTTCTATTCAATAGACTCCTTTGGAAGCAATTAATCATGAATAATATTTGAAAATACTTGCCTAAAATTCTTCAACATGCACAAATTGCATGGTGATCCTGTAAATGTTATAAAAGAACGTTTCTTCAGAAAAATAAAGTTTACAGGCAAGGCCTGACTTCATTTGTAGGGAATAGAAAATAAAAGCTACTATTGTGGATGATGTATCTTTTTCAATCATCATTCTTCTTCCCGTTGCTCAGACCCCCATCACCCCATGGTGGGCAGGTCGTAGCTAGTCTCCTGGGGCCCTGATTTTGGCTGTCTCATGTTTGTGCTCTAAAACTTTAACAGGAAATTACTACTCTGGAAACAAAAACTCATTTTACTCATCAGTAAAATGGATCTAAAGATAAATGTTATAAAGCAAGTGGGGATTCAAGGACTCTGCCTCACTTCCCAGAGCCAGCCTGTCCCTTCCCGCTAAATATCTGGCTCAGTCCCACTAATAATCTGGTTTTACTTATCTTAGTATGCAAGAATTCAGTCCAGCACCCAGCACAGGAGGTACCTAGCAAATTTTATCAAAGGAATGGAAGAACTAGATGATCAGTAACATTGATGATGGTAAACCTCCTTGTATGTTCTCTCCCTTGTTCTACAATAGAAAGAACTTAATCTATATAAGCCAGTTTAATTTTTTCTGCCCTGTATCCATTATTCATTCAATAACAACAAATATTTATTGGGCAAGTCCAGTGTGTCAGACATTGGGGATAAAGCAGTGAACAAAATAGGCATAGTCCCTGTTTTCATAGAGCTTACACTGCAGTGGGAGGTGATGGAGCAAGTTATCAATTTTGATTAATTAGTTTTCAAAATGTGCTTTTGGATGTAAATAAGCACTATGAAGAAAATAAAAGTGGTTACATGATATGGCCTGACCAGCAAGGACAGCCATAGCTGCCAGGGAAGGTCTTGCTGACGATGTGACATTTGAACTAAGACCTAAACAATGAGGCCTACAAACACTAAATCCACATAGCTTTTCTACATTTGCAATATTTTAATTGAGGCAAAATGTGTATATGGTAAAATGCACATATTGTAAGTTTGTAATTTAATGAGTTTAGTAAAGGTATACATCTATGTAAGCATCACCATCAAGATATAGGACATCTCCATTATCCCAGAAAGTTCATATGCCTCCTTCCCAATCCCCTACCCTCCGAGGCATCCTCTGTTCTGATTTCTATTTTCATAGCCTAGTTTTGCCTGTTCTTCAACTTTATACAAATGAAATCATGCAGTGGGCATGCTTCGTATCCATCTTCTTTCATCAATACAATGTGTTTGAGATCTATCCTTGTTGTATGTAGCACTAGTTTCCTCTTTTTTATTGCTGAGCAGTATTCCATTGTATAACTGCACCATGATTTATTTGTTAATCCATTCTCCTGTTGACAGACATTTAGGTTGTTTTCAGGTTTGGGCTATTATGAATAAAACTGATATAAATGTTCTTGTACAAATATTCTTATATGGTCTTGTTATAGACACATGGTTTTATTTCTTTTGGGTAAATACCTATGAGCAGAATTTCTGGGTCATGTAGGTAAGTATGTGTTTAGCTTTTTAAGAAACAAAGTAATGAAAATTTATAATTTTTAATTCACAGTTCATCTGAAAATTATAAGAATTCCAGTTACTCTACATACTTGCCAACATTTGTGTGGTCAGACTTTAATTTTAGCCCTTCTAATAATTATCCAATATCTTATTGTGATTTTAATTTGCATTTCATGATGACTGATGATATTGAACACCTTTTCATATGCTTGGAGCCATTCTGATAAGTTCTTTTATGAAATGTCTGTTCAAGTCTTTTGCCAATTTTTGTTGCAAATTTTTATTTTGTTATGGATTTGTAGACATTTTTTATATGTCTGGATATAAGTCCTTTCTCAAATATATGTCCACCCCACTCCCATCATCTATGAATTACCTTTCATTTTTTTAATGGTAACTTGGTAAGCAAATATTTAAGTTTTTGGTGATGTCCAATACATCAATTTTTCCTTTTATGTTCAGTGCTTTTTGTGTCTTCTCTAAGAAATGTTTATCCACCCCAATTTGAGATTTTCTCCTTTTTTAATAAAAACTTTGCAGCTATAGCTTTTACATTCAGTCTTTGATCTATGTTTAGTTAGTTTTTGTGTGTGGTATGAGATAGGTATTGAGATTCATCTTTTTCACACATTTATTCAGTTATTACAACATAATTTGTTGAGAAGAGTATGTTTCTCCACTGAATTACCTTGGTACCTTTGCAAAAATCAATTATCATATATGTACGGGTCTATTTCTGAACTCTTGATTCTGTTTCATTGGCCCATATTCTTATACCAATACCACACTTAATTAGTTATAAAATTAATGTACATTTTGAATCAAATAGCGAGAGTCCTCCAACTATCTTTTTTTTTGTCAAGATTGTTTTGGATATTCTAGGTCTTTGGATTTCCACATAAATTTTAGAATATCACTTCGGCTGTATTCTATTGATCAACACAGTCATACAGCCATCCTAGATTCAAGGGGAGGGGAAACAAACTCACCTCTTAATGAAGTATTGGCATGAACATACAGAGAGGGAAGTAATTGATGACAAGTATTTTTGAGACATTCCACCACCTAACCATAATAATATGCACCCCTTCCGAATGCAAAATGCATTCAACCCCTTTCAAGGCCTCCAGAATCTCATGTCATTATGGCATCAACTTAAAGTCTATGACCTGATCACCTGAACCCAGATGAAGATGGGCTTTCTCAGCTGAGCAACTTGAATATGATCCTTTAAAAGAATTTTTATCTAATGTGACAAGTTATCTGCTTCCCAAATGCCCAAATACATTGTCAATGCAGGGATAAGATAACCATAAGAGACCCTAGTGTTCAGAAAGAAAGGAAGTGAGAGGCCCATAGCCGTCGCCAGTCCACAGAAATTCACCAAGACTGCAAAACCAGGGGTAATTATATATGCCCTCCTGCCATTTCCCATCACATACTAGCCCCAAATTCTCATTGCCAACCTAGAACAGAGCTTCACAATGGGTGTGCTGAAGTGTAAACTGTGAATGGGTCATGGTGTGCTGCTGGACTTTTGACTTGGAGCAATCCAGTCCAGGAAAGTGGGCTCTGATGGAGTGAGCACGAGGGACATGAGGGACACCCAGAGTCTTTGTTCCGCCATAATAGGATGAGAGAGACCAAGGAGGTGCCCTACCATCTGGCTATTTCAGCAGCCCCTGCCACACACCTCTTCCATCATCAAGGACTGTTGCACCTGCTAGGGAAGGAGCAGAGCATGCATGCAGCAGGTCTAGGAAGACTGAGCTAAGGCTGCTGACACACCAGCTTGAGGTCCCCATCTTTGTCTTCCTATCTATCCTGTACTTCTGCCCGTGTGTAGCTACTGTGCTCTCTTAGTGGTGTCCAAGCAATAACAAAACGTCATCATTATTCTTAAACACTTGTTGTGAATAACTTCTATGGGAATTGAAATCCATTCACATTACCACAAGAAATTCCAACATCACATTTAGTCAATGTTAGATTCTTTAAATATGATTTCAACTATTGTGAGTTTTAGAATGGCTGTAAAAATAGATTGGACATTTTTAATCACTGGCTAGTACAAAGTTTCAATGGTGACTATCATTATTTTGAAAAGATTGTCATTTAAAAAAAGTCTGAGCCAGGATTTTCTCACAGACATTTTAAGCTTATAAATTAATATTACAAAGTTTTGTTCTTATCAATAAAAAGGAGTGAAGTAGTGACACATGCTACAACACACATGAACCTTAAAAACATTAAGCTAAGTGAAAAAAGCCAGACACAAAAGACCATATATTGTATGATTCAATTTATATGAAATGTCCAGAAGAGGCAAATCTATTGAGACAAAAGTTACTACTATTAGTAGTCACCTAGGGCTTCAGGAGATGGGGGGATGGGGGTGACTGCTAATGGGTACAAGGTTTCTTGTGGAGTGATGAAATGTTCTCGAACTGATTGTGGTGAAGGGTGTACAGCTCTGTGAATATACTAAAAACCATTGAATTGTACATTTTAAATGGGTGAGTCGTATGGTACATGTATTAGTTTCCTGTGGCTGTTGAAACATATTAGCACAAATTTGGTAGCTTAAAACAACAAAATTTATTCTTCCACAGTTCTGAAGGCCAGAAATCTAAAATCAGTATCATAGGGCTGAAATCAAGGTGCTGGTGGGGCCGTGCTCCCTCTGAATGATTAGGAAGAATCTCTCGTGCCTCTTCTAGCATCTCAGGTCTGCTCGTTTTCTTTGGCTGATATCTGCTTCATTCTAAACTGGCCAGCATCTTCAGATCTCGCTCTGCTCCATCTTCACATGACCTTCAGTGTGTCAGATTTCCCTCTGCCTCCTTCTTATAAAGATACCTCTAACAGTGACTGCCTTTAAGACCCACTCTGGTAAAACCACAATAATCTCACCATGTCAAGTTCCTTAACTTTATTGCATCTGTAAAAACCTGTTTCCATATAAGGTAACATTTATAGATTCCAGGGATTAGGACCTGATATCTTGGTGGGGATAGGAATGAACACTTTTTCAGCCTAGCACAGTATGTTAATTATATCTAAATAAAACCATTTTTAAAAATAGGGTGTAATTTTTGAATAAATAAAATTTAGTGTATGCAAAATAAGTTATGTCCATGTTATAGATGCAAGGAGGTTTAAAGGACATATTAATCAATAACAAAGTTTGTTTTGATCTTGACTCAAACACACCAACAGTAGAAAGACATCTTTGAAACAAATGAATAAAATTGAACATGAACTGCATATAATACCGAGAAATTATTCTTAACTTATTGGAAGTGAGAATGGTATTGTGGTTATCCTTTTCAGTTTATCTGCTAGAGATTTACACTGAAGTATTTTCAGATGAAATAAAAGAATGTCTGGGTTGTGCTTTTAAAGATTCTGGCAAAACAGGAAAGATGGTGTAGACAAAATGTTAAAGACAAAATACTGATAACTGTTTAATCCTGTACTGGATATGTGATGGAAGGGAGTTTATCATTCTACTCTTCTCCTTATTTTATGTGTTTAAATTTTTCCATAATAGAAGAAAAAGTTATATTCTTCAAAACAAGATCAATTTTCTCATTTAAATTTTTGAACAGATTTTATTTGGAAGTTTTAAATATAGTGTCTTCTCTAATACTTTATGCTTATTTTCTCAGCATAATTCTATAACATAAAAAGCCACTAACTTAATGGAAATGCATCCCATGCTCTTGGCTAGGAAGAATAAATATTGTCAAAATGGCTATACTACCTAAAGCAATCTACAGATTCAATGCAATCCCTATCAAACTACCAACAGCTTTCTTCAATGAACTGGAACAAATAATTCTAAAATTCATATGGAACCACAAAAGACCCCGAATAGCCAAATCAATCCTGAGAAGGAGGAATAAAACAGGGGGAATTACACTCCCTGACTTCAAGCTCTACTACAAAGCCACAGTAATCAAGACAATTTGGTATTGGCACAAAAACAGACCCACAGACCAGTGGAACAGAATAGAAAATCCAAACATTAACCCAAACATATACAGTCAATTAATATTTGATAAAGGAGCCTTGGATATACAATGGGGAGATGACAGCCTCTTCAGCAGCTGGTGTTGGAAAAACTGGACAGCTACATGTAAGAGAATGAAACTGGACTACTGTCTAGCCCCATACACAAAGGTAAACTCAAGGTGGATCAAAGACCTGAATGTAAGTCATGAAACCATAAAACTCTTAGAAAAAAACATAGGCAAAAATCTCTTGGACATAAACATGAGCAACTTCTTCATGAACATATCTCCCCGGGCAAGGGAAACAAAAGCAAAAATGAACAAGTGGGACTAAATCAAGCTGCAAAGCTTCTGTACAGCAAAGGACACCATCAGTAGAACAAAAAGACATCCTACAGTATGGGAGAATATATTCATAAAAAACTTATCTGATAAAGGGTTGACATCCAAAATATATAAAGAACTCATGCACCTTAACAAACAGAAAGCAAATAATCCAATTAAGAAATGGGCAGAGGACATGAATAGACACTTCTCTAAAGAAGAAATTCAGATGGCCAACAGGCACATGAAAAGATGCTCCACATCGCTAATCATCAGAGAAATGCAGATTAAAACCACAATGAGATATCACCACACACCACTGAGGATGGCCAACATCCAAAACACAAACAACAACAAATGTTGGCGAGGATGTGGAGAAAAGGGAACCCTCCTACACTGCTGGTGGGACTGCAAATTAGTTCAACCATTGTGGAAAGCAGTATGGAGGTTCCTCAAAAAACTCAAAATAGAAATACCATTTGACCCAGGAATTCCACTCCTAGGAATTTACCCTAAGAATGCAGCAGCCCAATTTGAAAAGGACAGATGCACCCCTATGTTTATTGCAGCACTATTCACAATAGCCAAGAAATGGAAGCAACCTAAGTGTCCATCAGTAGATGAATGGATAAAGAAGATGTGGTACATATACACAATGGAATATTATTCAGCCATAAGAAGAAAACAAATCCTACCATTTGCAACAACATGGATGGAGCTAGAGGGTATTATGCTCAGCGAAATAAGCCAAGCCGAAAAAGACAAGTATCAAATGATTTCACTCATATGTGGAGTATAAGAACAAAGAAAAAATACTGAAGGAACAAAACAGCAGCAGACTCACAGAACCCAAGAACGGACTAATAGTTACCAAAGGGAAAGGGACTGGGGAAAATGGGCGGGAAGGGAGGGATAAGAGGGAAAAAGGGGCATTACGATTAGCAGATGTAATGTTGGGGGGGCACGGGGAGGGCAGTACAACTCAGAAGACAAGTAGTGATTCTATAGCATCTCACTACGCTGATGGACAGTGACTGTAATGGGGTTGGTGGGGGGGACCTGATGAAGGGGTAGTTTAATAATCGTAATATTGCACATGTAATTGTAAATTAATAATAATAAAATAAATTATATTATTTAAAAAAAGTCACTAACTTTTTAATAAGCCCCACACAGATGCTCTCAAATTCCCTCTGGTTTTACCCCAAATGTTCTTCAAATAATGTCATTTTCTGTGTCATGATGTAAAGAGGTTGGGAAGCTCTGCCCCAGAGGAACTGATTTTTTGTAAAAGGCTGGGATAAATACAGGCTTTCGAAGTCCTCTCTTGCCAAAAATGCTCAGGGCTTTTTCTTTGGCATTTTTCTACAGTGCTTTCAGAAAACGAAATGCTTGAGATTGAACCAGTCCCTGCAGCTGCAGCAGTGGTTTCAAATGCCCCCTATATTGGAAGATCTACACACAAGCTCTTTGTGCTGCTTTTTGCTTCCCAGAGGGAAAGCTCAATTCACCCCAGTGTTTTCACAAACAGAAAATGAATGGCTTGAGGTCTGCCATCGAGCAAGAGTGGAAGAAGACATGGGAAGACAGGCTTTTGGGGGACTTTTGTCCCCTCAAAACCTCAGTCAATTAGCAACCTGCATGACGTGGCCACCAGCAAGAACACAGAGGCAAGGCTCCCATCCCCAGGGTCGCCCAGCCTGGGGAGAGATGCATGGTGTTTGGGAGCAGGAATCCACTGCAGGTCCTCTGCAGCGAGGAAGCCCAGCCAGCTGGGGCACCCCTCCTCCTCAGACCCCCCACGGTTATGCTCCACAGTGCTCTTCCTCTGCGTGGCTGAGTATTTGCTTATCTTTGAATTTGGTTGTTTGTTAGTTTATTTAAATCTTTAATACACAAGTAAAACATTTCAAAGAGAACAAAAATGTATGCTCTGGAAATAGTCTCTCACAAGCTTATCTCGCCCATACAGGCAACTAGTGAATCCTTCCAGAGATTTCTATACCTACATACCTGTGTATACACATATATTCAAGTAATCATACACACACTGCTCCTTTCCACCAAACACCATATACTCCATTCTTACCATCTCATGGTTCTTACTTTTTTACTCTTAACTTTGTATCTCGGGGATTATGTCATATCAGTATATAGAGCTTTGTCTTGCATTGTCTTTTGTTGTGTTGATTCAATTTGTTTAAGTCTGTGCACTTCCTGGTAGGGATGTGCTGTAATTTACCTAAGCAATTCCATATTGGTGTATACTTGGGTTGTTTCCAGGGTCCTGCTATTCCAAACAAAGCTGCAGTAAATTCTGCACACCCTCCAAGCTTTCATGCAAGACTGTCCTAATTTCCTTTAAAATAAAGTTATATATGCAGTGCTGACATAAAGAGTAGGCAACAACAAAAATCTCCCTGCCAACACACAAAATCACTGTTAGCATCTGACATTGTTTTCACAGAAGTAGCTGCTCCCCTGACAAAATCAAAACAATGTGGTAAGGATTCTGGCTGCAGAGCTGGCTCCCTTCTCATAATTCCTACTCCCATCCGAACAGATGGCTTTGTAGACAAACCATTGAGGCTCCAGGGTATAAGGATTTCCATCAATGATATGTTTTCCCTTCACCTCTGACCCTGAGGCAATCCACAGAAAACCCAGCTCCATTGTTTTCGCAGCATTTCCTTCTCAACAAATCAAGAAATGCAAGCAAAGTTCTTTTGACTGTAGAAACCAAACTGACAGATGACAAAAGAGCAGGGAACAGCCTGTTCATGGAGGGAAGTGAAGGGTTTGGCTCATGCATGGTCAAATCACCTTTTGCCAATATTTGACCAAGTCAAAAGGGACTGAAAGTTTCTCTCAACAACAAACAAAAGAAAATGCACCTGACAATCAAATCCTCCAGTAGCAAGTAGTAACATCTTACAGCTAAAAAAAAGCTTAATTCCTTGGGGCAGATCTGGGAAAAAGAGGGCTTAAATTAATAAAAAGTCAGGATGACAGACTATTTAAGGAATAGAAAATGCAGTCCTTGGGAGCACTGAACTAGAGATAAGTGCACCATCCACAGAGATGCCTTAAGAAAATATGCTTTGTATGAAACCTGACTTAAGTCTTTAAAAACAGTTCATCCTATCAAGCAGATTAAACATTGCCATCTGAAATCCTGTTCATTAATTTGGTCCACCAAACATCTTTCCTGCCCATTTTATATCCACGAACTCATGTTTCAAATTTGAAAATGCACATGGTTTTAAAACCACAATATGGTGGAAACCTCCAAATTCCCAAGAGACAATTTACTAGTTTGGGGGACGTTTTCTGCATGAAAAGGTAAATATTTCAATCATGTGATTTACCAAGAGAAGGCAACTATTTTCCGAAAGGCTCCTTAGTACAAAGGCTTTCTTATTAGACACTGCTATCAGATGGATGCACTTTCCCCAGACTGCTCACAGGTTAATTCATAATAATGCTGACAAAAGATAGCGAAAGTCACACTGAAATAAAGACAGCATTTTCAGCCAAAAGGACTGAGGACTTAAGCCTGGGAGACAACTCCCCTGGGCAGAAGGAGTGTTTGAAGGGGCTACAGTCATGTGAAATCTTATATCCTCCAAGAGGCAGGCAGAAAAGATAGAATTTCAGAGGGGCACATTTCATTTACATAAGATATGCGATGCTAAAAAAAGTGTCCAGGGTTGGTATATATGATAGTGCCAAAGGGAATTAAGGAGAAGGGCAAACACTCTTGCTTAACTTATTGATGCCGACAGAAAATTCCTGATTGACTGGGGAAGGTTAAAACTGCAATTAGGTTTAGTATTGGTATTATTGCAATTAGGACAGGTACTAGGTTTGGTGACTTGGCCTAGCAGAAGTGACCCCATGTTGGGCCTGTGGCTTTTTTTATTTTTAAGATTATAAGTAAGTGTATGTATTATACACTGGGCTCTAGGAGTTCAAGTACATGGAATGAGGCCATGTCCTGGGCACACCCCAGGGTTCACACCAACTCGTAGGGGGGGCAAGAGAGGCAGCAGAGGCAAGGAGCACCAGGGCCCTGGGGTCCACAGTTCTCAGAAGGCTTCTGAAACGGCAGAGCAAGTCCGGACCTGCCAGGCTGTGATTCACAGCCTGTGGTTCACTAACCCACCCATGAAGCCCAGTAAAGGCCATAGCACTAGGTAGAGGCAGAACTTGAGCTTGAGCTAAAACTTAGGTAACTTGACCCCAAATTGGCAGTCTGCCTCTTCGCCCAGTGCTTTTCAACTTTGATGTGCATATGAATCACCTGGGGAGCTTGTTAAATGCTAATTATGATTCAGCAGGCCTGAGGTAGTAGTCTAAGACTTTGCATTTCTTAGAGCTTCCCTGTGATGTCAATGTTACAGGTCAAGAACTATTCTCTGACTAGCCCATTCTCACATCTCTATTCTCAGCATCCCTCAATTACAGAAAGGAGTCCCTCTTGCACTGCCTAGGAACTAGTTAATGAGACTCCTGTTCTTCAGTCTCTTCAGCAAACCTACCTCAAGCAACGAAACCCCAGCCTTGGCCTTTTTTTCCACTGGCCACCTCCCAAATGACTGCCCAGCTACTCGGTGGGAACAGGGAAAGAAACCATGAGACCAATGATCCCATACTCTTGTCAGGGGAGTTTTCGGTAAAGCGGTGGTTCCCGAAGTGTGGCCCACACACCACAACATCAGCACCACTTGGGATCTTGTTAGATCTGCAAATTCAAAGATTCTAGAAGCAGACCCAGCAAGCTATGTTTTAGCATGCCTGCCAGGCGATTCTGATGCAGGTTTAAGTTGAATCACCAAGGTAAGATGCACCGCCAAGAGCAGCCTATCAATACACACAGCTTTGTATCAAGAAATGGCATTTTATTTACACAAAAAAAGGCCTACAACACAATCATTCCTCTACCTGAAGCAAGAGATGACATATAATCAGAACCTAAAACACATACATGACTGTGGGGCCCACACATGGCATCTCTCTTAATGGAACGCAAAGAGAAGATTGCCAGAAAACCAGAGACTCAGATTTTCTCCCTGAAGCAGGATACCCTTCAAGCTTTCCTGCCTTTCAGGAAGAATTATTGTCAGGAAATCCAGGGAGATCTCCCATGAACACAAGGTGAGACCTCAACCTGGGAGAAGGTTCTTGACTCCAAAGGGGAAAGAATTCACAAGCAGGTTGAGCAGGTGCAAGCAAAGAGCAATTTAATAAAGCCGACGTACACACTCAAGGAGGGAGTGCAGGCCTGCCCCAGAGATAAGCAGCACGGTGATATTCAGGCTGGCTGGTCTCCTAGCTGGGGTCTAAGCAGGGCATGGGATAGACATCTGGATAGGTGGGGTTTTCTCTCAATAGGCAGGGGCTTGGGGGAAATGGGATGACACCCTCTTTTTGTTCTCAGATGGGTTGTCTCAGACCTGTCACGGCACTGAGGGGCATGATTCATAGCAGGCTGATGAATGTACAATGAGCCTTGGGGTGACTTGATGGTGGAACTGTCCTCCATATAGGAACCAGCCGGTTCAGACTGGTTATGACCACATCCTATTGATGTCGTCCCAGGTTAGCCGTTGGTTCAGCCAGCACTCTTCCAACCTCAGGATCACCATATGCCTTTGGAACTACAGGGCCAGTCATTTCACTCTCTGCCTCACACAAGGAACAGAATGATTTGTATACCTGACTCTTTCAACCAGTTAAGATGATCATCCTGCGTGTATGTGTGTGTGTGTGAACTCTTTGACTACATGCTTGAAGGAGACCATCCCAACCTCCATCCTGTCAAAAAGGCTGGGATGCCAGCAAACCTGAGGAGCAGATCTGTGCCCCAGTGCAGTACTATTACAGAAATAAATAAAATTCACAGCTTCTGGCAGCCTGTGCACTTACCTCATTTTTTTCATGAGGAACAATAAGAAAGTCTCATTAAAACGTTTGCTGTAATTTTTAGTTTTATAAAGCCACCCCTAATAGGGGGCCATTTGCTTCTTTGTCTTGCACATGAAGTCCTTCTTTATCCGTATGCAATTCTGCCTTGTTTGTTACAACGTTGCCATGGCAACATTTTTCCTTTCAAGTACCATTGAAATTGTGGAAGAACACAGACAACAGTATGCTCCTATAGGCAAATACTTCGTTACTATCTACACAAGCATTTCATTCCTTGTACCCACTCTCTCCTCTCTCCATACCCCCAGCTCCACCAAGACCCAATTTTTTAATTCTTCCCTCCAAGGACATGAGAAGCCTTCCTCCACCAGAGGAACCAAATCAAAGCAAATGTGGGTTTGGATATTTCAAAATACATTCCTTTTTCTTCTATAAGGGCTATATAAAAGACGTTTTAAAAAATCAAACCAAGAAATCAATAACAAAAGACCTCTCCATCCCAAATAGCAGAAACACCTGCCTTCCATCTCCACGCAAATAGTGGAAATGCCTGCCTTCCATCTCCACACAAATAACCCAACTCTCAGATACCTCAGCTGTACCCTAAGAGTGGTTTTCATAGCAGTTTATAACGGATTAAGTTAATTACTATATCAGGACCCACAAAATGAAGGCTGCCCCAGTGGCCAGGCCCATGTCGCAGACTTAAAAGTAAGTCAGCCTGCACGTACAGGAAACACCTGTGAAGGAAACCTAGCATACATCGGTCACAATCCTCCAGCTCAGCTTAAGCCAGCTCCCCTTACCCTAGCCCAACTGGCCTTAGCAGGGAGGCCCTGACCTCCTAGTCAATAAGGCCCTGTTTCTGAGTTGCCTCTTCTAAACTCTGGAAAACTAAGCAAGGATGTGAAAAAGGAACCCTCCACACTGTTGGTGGGAATGTAAATTGATGCAGCCACTACAGAAAGCAGTATGGAGGTTCCTCAAAAAAATAAAAATAGAAATACCATACAATCCAGTAATTACACTTCTAGGAATTTACCCGAAGAAAACAAAATCTCTGATTCAAAAAGGTATATGCACACCTGTGTTTATTGCCACATTATTTATATTAGCCAAGATGCAGAAGCAACCTAAGTGTCCACCAGATGAATGGATAAAGATGTGGTGCATACACATAATAGAATATTATTCAGCCATGAAACTGAAAGAAATCCTGCCATTTGCAACAACATGGATGGACTTAGAGGGTATTATGCTAAGTGAAACAAGTCAGGCAGAGAAAGACAAATACCATATGATTTCACTTATATGTGGAATCTAAAAAGAAAACAAAATGAACAAATAGCCAATAGACCATAGACATTGAGAAGTGACTGCTGGTTACCAAGGGGAGGATTAGGGTGTGTGGGGTTGGGGCGGATGGGCGAAACAGGTGAAGGGGATAAAGAGACACAAAATCTCAATCATAATGTAAATTAGTTACAGGGATGAAAGTACAGCATAGAGAAAATTGTCAAAACAAAACTCACTCTTGCCCCAAATCCCTCAGGAACACTACTCCACTGATGGTGAGGTCCTGCTCCCTCATCAATAGGTTGTTTTCCCATGAGTTAAGAACATCAGATTGATTGCTAAATCGTTTTAGTTTTGTCACTGACACACCTCTACTGGGCATCTATATACTTGTCTAACAGGCTCACCAGTTCTGTGCACCTAGAGGTCAGGATGTCTGTGTCACACATCACCACCTCTCCTATGTATTGACAAACACAATGGTTCCCGAGCACCCAATTGTGGACAGCAGGACAACCATTTTATCAGAACACCCTGCTAAAAAAGGAAGAAGTATGGCACTCCTACCAGAAATCCTTCTTCACACTTAATTAAATACACCTGATTAGGTTTTCACTGATGACGCTGGCTGCTTAACATCTGATTGTATCATCCCTTTGGATATGTTGATGAAAACCTGATTTCCCAACATGGGCATTTATACTCTGCAAAATGTATGAACTGTCAGCAACACAAATTGTCAAAACAAAACTGAGTTGATTGCCAGCTGAGGTAAGGGAGAACACCCCACTCTGCCCTACTTTGTGTCTGGGATGCAGGATGGCAAGTTTGGAATTTACTGAAAATTATCAGGTTAAAGTTGGTGGGGATGTTGGGGGTGCTTGATTAGGATTGAGTGAGAATCATAATAAATACTCCAGGAGTGGTGAGAACAGCAAGGTGAGGCGTTTGAAGCAAGGAGTCAAAGAATATTAGGGTGCTCCCTGCGGAAGAGTTGATACCTCTTACAGAAGTTCCTGTAATGAACAAGCAACTCATTTGCCTGGGCAGAAGTCTCTTGCAATAGTAAAATCATGATAATGAAGAGAGTAGAATAGCTAATAGTTAATGTAGATAGTGAACTGTACAGTTAGTTTCAATCATAAGTATCCAAGTTGTGTGGGGTGGATTGTTTTGAATCTCAACCTTTATGGAAACCAGTTTGGCAACATGTAGAGAGTCTTTAAAACATTCCCACCTTTTACACTGTAATTCTATTTCTAAAGTGTTAAGGAATTAATCTGAAACATACAAAGATTTATGTAATGAAGATGTTCATTATAAACTAAAATTATTTAATAACCCCAAACTAGTAATAACCCAAATGTCCAACAAGAGGTAAACAAATGTGGTATATACATATAATAGAATCTCATGAGCCATTAAAAGTTTATGGAAGGAAATGTAATAACAATGTAATATACACGTACTATATTTGCCAAGAGAAAAAAAGTAGATTACATACTCAAATAAACAAAGGGGAAAAATTCCTGAAAGAAAATATACCAAACATATCAAATGCACCAAAACGATACCTCTGGGTTGTTAGTTCATAGACTGTTTCAATGTTCTTCCTTATGCTTTTCAGTGTTTTATATATGTATATGTGTGTGTGTGTGTGTGTGTGTGTGTACATATATACATATAAACATTAACAGAGAATGTATTGCTTTTTATAATCAGAATGTATTTGCGTAAGCAATACTATGGCAGAAAAAAAACAAGAAATAGAAGCAAGCACAAAAGACAAAAATGTAAATAAAAATCATCTGTATTGGACTAAAAATGGCAGCGTGAGAGGTGAGACAGAGGCTTCCTCCTAAAACCTCATATAACATGAAAATAAAGCTACATCAACTACTCTTGAAAGAGCAACGGGAAAGAGGATGGCAACAAACTGCATACACCTGGAGACAAGAGCACCCCTCACAGAAAAGGGTAAAATACTAAAGCTGTGGTCCTGCGGGATCCAAGCCCTTCTCCCACCCCAGCTCACCAGCGGGAGGAACAGGAATGCAGCAGGGAGGGAGTGGAGATGTGGGACTGCTGAGTACCTAACTCTGGAGATCTGCTCTGGGAACACAAACCTACATTACATGGTGCTTGCATGATACTCTTGTAATTAGGGGGTTGGAAAGCTAAGACAGGCAGAATTCCTGGAGAGACTAAGATTCCAGCTGCATGGGAAAGCAGGGATCCATACCCAGCTGCTTGGGGACAAAAGAAGGGCGGGCAGTCTGAGAGACTTCCTAACAAAGAAGCCCTTAGCAAGAGGGCTGCTAAAGGGGCAAGGATTGCACAGAGCTTACTGCTCAGGAGAAAGGACAGGCAGACAAAATTATCCAGGTGCACTCTGCCCAGCAGGTTGGGAGCTTTCACGATCTTCAGGTACTCCAGCTCCCTGGCTGCCTACACAGCTCCAAGAACCCCTTCTGTGACAGGCAGACTTGTGCGACTTTCTTCTGGCCAGCCCCACTGGGCTTGCAAACCGGGAAATCCTTCCCTGGTGTTAGGCCAGCCAGAGGGAAGATCTGTCTATAGCAACTAAAAACGCAAAGCACAGAGGCTTATACCTCTGTGCTCAGCCCACTGGTTCAGGCAGTGGAGACAGGCATAGCAGCCAGGAACCAGCAAACAGCCCTTCCCTCCCAGGAGGCACCAATACCACTCCCCTACAATCCCCACATTGCTTCAGGGGCTGAGCAGCTCCACAGTAGAGCTTCTGGGCACTAGAGGGCGCCATACACAAACATGAAACGCCAAAGGAACCTGGTCCAGAGTAAAATTATGAACACAACTCCTGAGAAAGATGTAAATGATATGGACCTTATGACTCTCCCTGAAAGTGAGTTCAAAATAAAAATCATTAACATGCTCATGGAGGTTTGTAAAGATATTCAAGAACTCAGGAATGGATTCCGGTCAGAGATGCAATCATTGAAGAACACAATGGAATGGTATTAAAAGCAGATTGGATACGGTGGAGGAGACAATAAATGAAATAGGAACTAGAGAAGAGGAATACAAAGAAACTGAGGCACAGAGAGAAAAAAGGATCTCTAAGAATGAAAGAATATTGAGAGAATTGTGTGACCAATCCAAACGGAACAATATTCACATTACAGGGGTACCACAGGAAGAAGAGAGAGAAAAAGGATAGAAAGTGTCTTTGAGGAGGTGATTGCTGGAAAATTCCCCAATCTGGGGAAGGAGATAGTCTCTCAGGCCATGGAGGTGTGCAGATCTCCCAGCACAAGGGACCCAAGAAAGACAACAGCAAGACACATAGTAATTAAAATGGCAAAGATCAAGGATAAGGACAGACTATTAAAAGCAGCCAGAGAGAGAAATAGGATCACATACAAAGGAAAACCCATCAGGCTATCATCAGACTTCTCAGCAGAAACCTTACATGCCAGAAGGGAGTGGCATGATGTATTTAATGCAATGAAGCAGAAGGGCCTTGAACCAAGATTACTTTATCCGGCAAGATTATCATGTAACTTTGAAGGAGGGATTAAACAATTCCCAGATAAGCAAAAGCTGAGAGAATTTGCATCCCACAAACCACCTCTACAGTGTACTTTGGAGGGACTGCTATAGATGGAAGTGTTCCTACAGATTAATAGCTGTCACCAGAGGTAATAAAACCACACTAAAGAAAATAGAACAGCTAATTACTAAGAAAATGCAAAATTTAATTAACTATTCCCAAAGTCAATCAAGGGATAGACAAACAGTACAGAATATGATAGCTAATATACAAAAATGGAATAGAAAGAAAAAGGAGGAAACAAACAAACAAACAAAGAACCTTTAGATTGTGTTTGTAATAGCATATTAAGTTAGTTGGTGGACTTTTAGATAGTAGGGAAGTTAACCTTCAACCTTTGGTAACCACGAATCTGAAGCCTGCAATGCCAATAAGTACATACCTATCCATAATCACCCTAAATGTAAAGGGACTGAATGCACCAGTCAAAAGACATAGAGTCACTGAATGGATAAAAAAACAAGACCCATCTATATGCTGCCTTCAAGAGACTCACTTTAAACCCAAAGACATAGACAGACTAAAAGTGAAGGGATGGAAAAAGATATTTCATGCAACCAACAAGGAGAAAAAAGCAGGTGTTACAGTACTTGTATAAGACAAAATAGACTTCAAAACGAAGAAAGTAGCAAGAGATAAAGAAGGACATTACATTATGATAAAGGGGTCAGTCCAACAAGAAGATATAACCATTATAAATATATATGCACCCAACACAGGAGCGCCAGCATATGTGAAACAAATACTAACAGAATTAAAGGAGGAAATAGACAGCAATGCATTCATTTTAGGAGACTTCAACACACCACTCACTCCAAAGAACAGATCAACCAGACAGAGAATAAGTAAAGACACAGAGGCACTGAACAACACACTAGAACAGATGGACCTAACAGACAGAACTCTACACCCAAAAGCAGCAGGATACACATTTTTCTCAGGTGCGCATGGAACATGTTCCAGAATAGACCACATACTAGGCCACAAAAAGAACTTCAGTAAAGTCAAAAATATTGAAATTCTACCAGCCAACTTCTCAGATCAAAAAGGTATAAAAATAGAAATAAATTTTAGAAAGAAATCAAAAAAGCTCACAAATACATGGAGACTTAACAACATTCTCCTAACTAATCAATGGGTTAATGACAAAATCAAAACAGAAATCAAAGAATATATGGAGACTAATGATAACAACAACACAAAGCCACAATTCTGTGGGACGCAGCAAAGGCAGTTCTAAGAGGAAAGTATATTGCAATCCAGGCCTATTTAAAGAAGGAAGAACATTCCCAAATGAATAGTCTAAAGACACAATTACTGAAATTGGAAAAAGAAGAACAAATGAGGCCCAAAGTCACCAGAAGGAGGGACATAATAAAGATCAGAGAAGAAATAAATAAAATTGAGAAGAATAAAACAATAGAAAAAATCAATGAAACCAAGAGCTGGTTCTTTGAAAAAATAAACAAAATAGATAAACCCCTAGCCAGACTCATAAGAGAAAAAGAGAATCTACACACATAAACAGAATCAGAAATGAGAAAGGAAAAATAACGACGGACCCCACAGAAATACAAAGAATTACAAGAGAACATTATGAGAATCTATATGCTAACAAGATGGAAAACCTAGAAGAAATGGACAACTTCTTAGAAAAATACAACCTTCCAAGACTGACCAAGCAAGAAACAGAAAAACTAAACAGACCAATCACCAGCAATGAAATTGAAGCGGTAATCAAAAAACTACCCAAAAACAAAACCCCCGGACCAGACGGATTCACCTCTGAATTCTACCAGACGTATAGAGAAGAAATAACACCCATTCTCCTTAAAGTCTTTCAAAAAATAGAAGAGGAGGGAATACTTCCAAACTCATTCTATGAAGCCAGCATCACTCTAATACCAAAACCGGGCAAAGACCTCACCAAAAAAGAAAATTACAGACCAATATCCCCGATGAACGTAGATGCAAAAATACTCAACCAAATATTAGCAAACCGAATTCAAAAATACATCAAGAGGATCATACACCATGATCAAGTGGGATTCATCCCAGGGATGCAAGGATGGTACAACATTCGAAAATCCATCAACATCATCCACCACATCAACAAAAGAAGAACAAAAACCACATGATCATCTCCATAGATGCTGAAAAAGCATTTGACAAAATTCAGCATCCATTCCTGATTAAAACCCTCAACAAAATGGGTATAGAGGGCAAGTACCTCAACATCATAAAGGCCATATATGATAAACCCACAGCTAACATCATACTTAACCACGAGACGCTGAAAGCTTTTCATCTAAGATCGGGAACAAGACAGGGATGCCCACTCTCTCCACTGTTATTCAACATAGTACTGGAGGTCCTAGCCATGGCAATCAGACTAAACAAAGACATACAAGGCATCCATATTGGTAAAGAAGAAGTCAGATTGTCACTATTTGCAGATGACATGATATTGTACATAAAAAACCCTAAAGACTCCACTCCAAAACTACTAGAACTAATATCTGAATTCAGCAAAGTTGCAGGATACAAAATTAACACACAGAAATCTGTTGCTTTCCTATACACTAATGATGAACTAACAGAAAGAGATATCAGAAAAACAATTCCATTCACAATTGCATAAAAAAGAATAAAATACCTAGGAATAAACCTAACGAAGGAAGTGAAAGACCTGTACTCTGAAAACTACAGGACACGCCTACGAGAAATTAAAGAGGACACTAACAAATGGAAATGCATCCCATGCTCGTGGCTAGGAAGAATAAATATTGTCAAAATGGCTATACTACCTAAAGCAATCTATAGATTCAATGCAATCCCTATCAAACTACCAACAGCTTTCTTCAATGAACTGGAACAAATAATTCTAAAATTCATATGGAACCACAAAAGACCCCGAATAGCCAAAGCAATCCTGAGAAGGAGGAATAAAACAGGGGGAATTACACTCCCTGACTTCAAGCTCTACTACAAAGCCACAGTAATCAAGACAATTTGGTATTGGCACAGAAGCACACCCACAGCCCAGTGGAACAGAATAGAAAATCCAAGCATTAACCCAAACATATACAGTCAATTAATATTTGATAAAGGAGCCTTGGATATGCAATGGGGAGATGACAGCCTCTTCAGCAGCTGGTGTTGGAAAAACTGGACAGCTACATGTAAGAGAATGAAACTGGACTACAGTCTAACCCCATGCACAAAGGTAAACTCAAGGTGGATCAAAGACCTGAATGTAAGCCATGAAATCATAAAACTCTTAGAAAAAAACATAGGCAAAAATCTCTTGGACATAAACATGAGCAACTTCTTCATGAGCATATCTCCCCAGGCAAGGGAAACAAAAGCAAAAATGAACAAGTGTGACTGTATCAAGCTGCAAAGCTTCTGTACAGCAAAGGACACCATCAGTAGAACAAAAAGACATCCTACAGTATGGGGGAATATATTCATAAATGATGTAACTGATAAGGGGTTGATATCCAAAATATATAAAGAACTCATGCACCTTAACAAACAAAAAGCAAATAATCCGATTAAGAAATAGGCAAAGGACATGAATAGACACTTCTCTAAAGAAGAAATTCAGATGGCCAACAGGCACATGAAAAGATGCTCCACATCGCTAATCATCAGAGAAATGCAGATTAAAACCACAATGAGATATCACCACACACCACTGAGGATGGCCAACATCCAAAACACAAACAACAACAAATGTTGGCGAGGATGTGGAGAAAAGGGAACCCTCCTACACTGCTGGTGGGACTGCAAATTAGTTCAACCATTGTGGAAAGCAGTATGGAGGTTCCTCAAAAAACTCAAAATAGAAATACCATTTGACCCAGGAATTCCACTCCTAGGAATTTACCCTAAGAATACAGCAGCCCAGTTTGAGAAAGATAGATGCACCCCTGTGTTTATCACAGCACTATTTACAATAGCCAAGAAATGGAAGCAACCTAAGTGTCCATCAGTAGATGAATGGATAAAGAAGAGGTGGTACATATACACAATGGAATATTATTCAGCCATAAGAAGAAAACAAATCCTACCATTTGCAACAACATGGATGGAGCTAGAGGGTATTATGCTCAGTGAAATAAGCCAAGCCGAAAAAGACAAGTATCAAATGATTTCACTCATATGTGGAGTATAAGAACAAAGAAAAAAACTGAAGGAACAAAACAGCAGCAGACTCACAGAACCCAAGAACGGACTAATAGTTACCAAAGGAAAGGGACTGGGGAAGATGGGTGGGAAGGGAGGGATAAGAGGGAAAAAGGGACATTATGATTGCAGATGTAATGTTGGGGTGGGCATGGGGAGGGCTGTACAACTCAGAGAAGACAAGTAGTGACTCTATAGCATCTCACTACGCTGATGGACAGTGACTGTAATGGGCTTGGTGGCGGGGACTTGATGAAGGGGGTAGTTTAATAATCATAATATTGCACATGTAATTGTAGATTAATGATCCAAAATAAATTATTAAAAAAAAGAATACTTAGGAGAAGCTAATAAAAGAATAAGTGATTTAAAAAAAAAGAACATATGGGATGTGAACAATTTCCAGGGATGTGTTGTTTTAATTTGTCTGATTTTTCACATAGTATTCAAAATCAAATAGGCAACATTCACCATGTTATTGATAAGTTTTCACAAATGCCTGGATTGTTAAATTGGTTTTCTTTGTTTCATTGGATATGGCCTATAATTGTAGGTCTAATATAATGCTCTTATGCATTTGTATTCCTGTTCTCCTAGTGTGTGTGCGGAAGGCAGTTGTTGGTCTTTTAAAGCCAATACAAGCATATGCTACTTTTCAAGAATTAACTTCAAGAAATAAGTGATTCCTTTTAAGCAACTTTGTGAAATCATATACTGATTCCCCACCTGCATTTGCTGCAAGAAAATAATCATGTATATTGTGATTTTATCCAGAATTATAGCTGCTGGCTGTCCTCTCTTTCGTATTTTATCTCCCTGTTTGGTCCCAGGAGATGGCTGGTTAGCCAGAGACAGGTAAGATTCCTCATGGGAGGAACAACCTAAGACAGGCACAGTCGCAAGGGACCTCAGGTGAGCAACGTGGGGGCCAACTGAGGTGAGGCATAGAACCTCACCCCTCCAGACGAGAGAGACATTGCCTGTGACAAGCTATGTCACAGGCCGAGCCCAGCTAATCATTATTCTGGTACCTTCCACAAATATATGCATATGCATTTGCGTCAATTAAAACAAAAAAGGGGGAAATGTGGGATTCACTTATAATTTAAGTATAAAAATCATATGAATAATCATAGTTGACTTGATTGATTGTAGTAACTGAATTAGTTTCTCTGATATGACTGCCTTTGCATTGTTCACCTTGTGAGAACTTGTTCACTGTGTTCCTTGCATTGTTCACCTTGTGGGAGCTTGTTCACTGTACTGGAACTTGTTCGTTGCATGGTGAGCAATAATGTCTTGTGTATTGAAAAGTTGTTAAGAGAAAAAACTTCAAAAGTTCACACTACAAGAAAAAATAATTTGTAACTATGTATGTTGAAGGATGTTAACTAAACTTACTGTGATAATCATTTCACATATTAAAAAAATGGAAAAAAATTCATCTGTAATCCTCCCTCTCAGAAATAATTGCATTTAACCTTGTGATGCATATATTCTTCCACACTTTTTTCTGTATGAGAAAGCAAAGTGGCATTTGCCTACTGCTATTATGAGTTGCAGGGCAAGGGGTGGGGGGCACTTTTACCTCTGAAACAAATAAAAATCCAGAATCATTAATTAGCAATAGTCCCCAAAATACATGAAACCTTTATCCTTTTCCTGTATGCTACCATTAGGGAGGGAAAAGTTTTCCTCACTCCCCTTTGGATCCCTGGCTGGGTACTAAAATTAAACTGACAAAGACAGATTGGCAGGAGAAAAGCATACAATTGTGTTTAATACAAGTTTTACATGACAGGGGAGCCTTCATAAGGAAATGAAGGCTGAAAAAAACAAACCTCAGTATTTTCATGCTAAGTTTGATGAAATGCAGATGGTTGAGGAGGAACATGATAAGTTAAATAGTATGAGGTAAGTGTAGTAAACTGGGGGAAATTTTGCAAGTCCTGTTTGTTAGATTCTCCTCAGTATCCCTTTGTGTTGAGAGATAAGGGTGTTCCTTTTCTCTAGGTATAAGAAGAGCATCTCGCACATGAGGGTTTATGACCTGTTTTGGGGGCAAGGGCAAGAAAAAAGTCAGGATGACCTTTTTGCCTCCACTATTTTCTTCAACTCCTTCAGCTTAAAATATTTACTATGCCAAAGTGCCATATTTTGGGGTATCATGTCCCAAACCCCATCACTACTGATTTTTAACAAAAATAACTTTATCCCTGCCTTTTTCAATACTGACATCTACAAACATATGATACTCTGCAAATACGATAAATGTATGAGCAAACTATTTTCCCTCCACAATTAGACTATCGGCAGCCTTGGCAACCTTGTGGGATTTTCTTTAAATATATGCCCTATTTTTTATTTGGCAAGACAATTCTTCTAAAGTCTAACCTACTTTGCAAACTCATTTATTTTGCAAATAAAACTTACCTTTCTTTACTTTCTTGTCTAGTTCTCTTTTCATGTGCACCTAATAAACATAAGCATTTAGACAAAAGGGATATATCGTGATCATGTTTTTCAATTAACAATATACCAAGAATATCTTTCTATGTCTATAAATTTAAAATAAAAGTGCCTTTTTAATGACTGCATAATATTCCAATGTTTGGATATATTATCACTTATATAACTAGTGCCCTACTGTAGGGTTTTTATGCTTTGTGTTGTTGGTATTATAAAAAAGCTGAAATAAACCTTATTCAAACATTTTTATGTCCTAATCTAAGTTAAATTCTTTGAATCAGATTTTTAACTCTGAGAGAATGCATCTATTTTAAGGTTTTTAATATATATTTCCAAGTTGTTCTCCAGAAAGGTTGCTTACTTAAAGTTCTACCACCCGTGAGGGAACATTACTCACTGCCCTCCTCAACACTAGGTATTTGTGTTACTTGCTTTGTTATTGACCAATAAGCTAAGCTAAAATACTATCTCATTTAAGTTTGTACTTATTTATTAGAATGTTAGCTATCTCTTCATCTTTTAACTAGCCTTTTGTGTAATTTTATGAATTGGATGTTCATAACTTTTTCCATATTCCTATTGCGATGTTCATCTTATTCTTATTTATTTGTGACAATTATTTATATTTTAAGGCTCTTGGTTATTTTGTCATGTGTTGTTACCCAGTCTTCTTTTGTTTTTTTCAAAATCTTATTTTAAATGTTTTGGGTAGCTGGCATAGGTCGTTGTCAAAAAGAAGTTTTAAATCTATGCATCATTTCCATTATGGCTTTCTGCCATTGGTGTCATACTTAGAATGGATTTTACACTCTTAAATTACATGAGTTTTCACTGACCCTTTTTCTTCTATGAGTTTTAAGGTTTACCTGTGAATTTGAAAATCTTTATTTCTAAATACCATATCTATGCTGCATTTTGTTCTTCAATTTTAGATATATGTGGCACACATTTCATGCACCTCCTCAGTTACTTGGCCACTTCTTCACTTGGCTACCACCACTGACCAGTTCTGCTACTTGGAGCTAACTGGTCACTTGCCCTAGGAATGTTGGACCCTCCACTGACCACTGTTACACACACAGCCAGGCCAGGGTTTCTGGTTCCTCCCTCCACTTCAGGACTTAAATGAAACACCACACTGTACTGGATGTACACAGCATAGTATCTATGCAAACTTTTGTAGCTTTCTGGTACTACCTGGATATGCTGAAGGGTTTACTCCCATGCAAGATATGGGAGGGATCTGGGCAGAAAAACTCCCTCTCCTTTTCCTTCCCATAGATTGCTCCAAAATGTGGTTGCTCCTCACAGCCCATATGGAAACACTCTTGCATGCTGAGTGGACCTACCTACCCATCAGCCTACTTTGTCTCTTCGGCATGTCATGAAATGGTAATGCATCATTTTACATCTCTGGACATCTTCCCTTGCCCCACATACCTTTGGTCATCACTCTTGCTTCCTTAGGTTTATGAATGAAATAAAGTTTCCTTCTTGCCTCAGATCTTGTTTTCTAAGAAGCTTCTCACAGCTTCTCCTCCTCCTCTTTAAGTTTTTCTTCTTCCTCGGAGATTCATCAGCTTTCTCTTCCAACCCTTCAACTGATTTTTTTAAATCATGTTACCATATTTTATTCCTAAAAGGCTTTTTGATCACTAAATTTTCCTTTCCTATAGTATGCTGCATTTATTTCACTAATGCAATCTCTTATCTCTCTGAGAATGTTATAGCCTTTTTTGAACTTTTATTCTGCTTTCTGCCCTGTTTCTTTTTCTGCTTTAACATCTGTCTTTCATATTAAATATTTTCACATTAAGATACTTCCTTAAATATATGATAATTTCTAGTTATACATTTCTTTACTCTAAAAGTGCTTTGTGTTCATGTTTGTGGATAAGGCCTATAGAATGACGGCCCTCACCAGAGAGTAACTGAGAGACCCAGCCATGCCAGTGGGGCACAAAAATATCTATTTCTATAGGTCTTTTCTCTTACCCTGTTCATTTTTCCCAGAGAAGGATTCTCTACTCTCCTCAGGGCCATAAGCCTGGCTATCAGTGTCCTGGACACTGAGCAGGAGAGGGAACCTGGGGTCTCATCATTCTTAATTACCCAGTTTTCAATACGGCACCCCTGCCTTCAACTACTGCTGGTAGTTGATGTGGTAGTCCCCCCCTCTCTGATTCAGCATCTCCAGAGAATAAAACTCCAGTCTTCTTCCATCCAAGATGGAGAGTTGTTTGGCTATGGGAGGTCAGGAGGGAATCTGAAGATCTAACGGTTTTGATATAAACTTTCAGCAGAACATCTTGTTTTCAGCCTGTCCATTTGCCATTACCATTCCTGAGCTGTTCTGGGGTGAGGTGATGCAGACCTGAGCTGTTCTGAGGCAAGGTGATGCAGACCTGAGCTGTTCTGAGGCGAGGTGATGCAGACCTGAGGCTGGTCTGAGGTGAGGTGATGCAGACCTGAGCTGGTCTGAGGTGAGGTGATGCAGACCTGAGCTGTTCTGAAGCGAGGTGATGCAGACTAATTTGTTTCTAGTTGGTGTCCCCCCGCTCTTCCATCTTTTTTCCAGAACTGCATTGACTTCTCTAGCCAGCTATAGTCTGTTCTTCAGTTTTCTTTCTCCTTTAAAGTTTCTACCTGTTGCCTTCCCCGACTGTTATTCCCTTACTATTACAGAGGAGTCTGGGAGTCTTTGAGCTAACATGCATGATCTATCTCATGTTTAACCAGAAATCCTCAATGCCTACCCTACCACATCTACCAAGATAATCAAGTGTTTGGGGATTTTTGTTGTTGTCACCTATTATGATAATGAATCATATTAATAGGTTTTTAAATACTAAACTAGCCTTGTAATCCTGGGCTAACCTCTATTTGGTTATTATGTATTATTTTTTATTAGATATATGGATTCAGTTTTACATTCAAGTTTTTTGCACCCATAAATGAAATTCATTTGTTTTCTTTTTTGAGTATTATATTGATTGATTTTGGTATTGGAGTTTTGGTACCTGAGTAAAACAATTTAAATGGTTTTCCATCTATATCTATGCTATGAAATAATTTAAACCATGTAGAAATTATCGGTTTGTTGACAGTCTGAAATCACTTGCCCCCAAAACCTCTAGACCCTCATGACTTTTTTTAAGGTAAATATTTGACCAGGTTTTTTAAATTTTATAATGACATTTTTCCAAAGGAACTATTCATTAAAGTTTTCAGATAAATCTCAAAAACATTATTTTTAATGAAAGCAGCTTTATACAATAGAGTGCATATTATGTCATCCATTTATATGAATTTCTAGTACAGGCAAAATTAATATGGGGAGTAGAACAATGGTTTCCTCTGGGGTGTGGGGCTGGAACCGGAAGTGACTGAGAAGGAACATGAGGGAACTTTGTAGGGGATGGACTTGTTCACTAATTATTGTAATATGGGCTTGGGTTACACAGGTGTATGCATTTGTCAAAACTCAGTGAATGTACAGCTCAGATTTGTACACATAATTGTATGTAAATTTTGTACCAAAAGAAAAAATATTAAGAAATGTTGAATTCTAGTTCATGATATGCATGCTGCAATGTGTACAGAGGTCAAATTTTACTTTGAAATGCACCAGGAAGTATGATAGATTGATAGATGGTAGATAGGTCATAAAGCAAGTACAGTAAAACATACTGAAAAATGAAAATAAAAAATCTTTAAACATAAAAAACAATCAGTATAGAAATGTATGTAGATGACATTTGTATTAGTTTTCTATTGTGGAGGAACAAATTACCTATTTTTAATTTAGCATTTTTAAACAACAGTCATTTTTTTGTCCCACAGCTTCTGTAATCAGGAGTCCAGCCAAGTATTAGCTGGGTTGTCCACTGTAGATCACACAAGGCTGCAGTCTGCTTTTTTGGGGGTGGGAGAGCAGGCAGTGTTCTCAGTTACAGGCTCAACTTCGGAAAGATCTGCTTCCAAGCTTACTCATTTAGGCTTCTGGCAGAACTCATCTCCTTGCAGCTGTATGGCTGAGCACCCTGGTTTCTTATTGACTGCTGAAGAGGCTACCCTCAACTCCTAGAGGCCACCCACAGTTCCTTGCCACATGGTCTTCTCCACAGGCAGTCCATATGGCCACTTGCTTCCTCAAGGCCAGCAGGAGAATCTTTCCCTTTCATCTGCTAAGATAGAGTCTTATATAACATAAACTAGTCAAGGCAATGACAATCAGATCACTTTTGCCATATTCTATTGGTCAGAAACAAAGCAAAGTTTCCATCCACTCATGGAGGGAATTGGGAGGGGTGGGATGTTATACAAGGGCATGACCCATTGGGGGTCACCTTAGGGTTCTGATGAAGACAAAGCAGACACTAGTTACAGTGGTAAGGACATTTTTTAAGTAATAATATTCTACTGCAATAGGGAAGAGGGCCCAGCATGACCTGAACTCAGTTTGACTTTGAACAGAGGTGACTGGAAGTTTTAAAGGGAGGATGAGGGAGTGGGGGCGTGGGGCAAGCGGGGTCTCAGTAGAGTCAGGGAAGTGACAAATTATAAAGGGGTAAATGCAGTGATGCCAGCTGTGTCTGTTAGCTCTATTATCCAAGTTAGGATTCTATCCTCTCACAGAGACTGGGAGACAGAGGCTCTATCCTTCCAGATGATCACATTTTTTATGAATGGCTTTCATAAAAGACTCTTGAGTTATAGGAGATATATATACATCTCAAACCGGCAGAGGAAAGATTCACAATTGTAACCACTTCTTAGTAAATGCTTTATGAAATAATAGTCAGGGATCTATTATCAAGTGCTGGCTAGAACAAACAGTAAGTTCTTTTGCTGCCTTGAGCTTTCTTAGAAAGGCACTTTAAGCAGGTAAGTGTCGTCCTAGGGATGTGGCCTTGAGCTATTAGAAGAGGGAAAGGGAATGGACAAGATGATTGTGCAAAGAGTCTGTAGTTTTTATAGGCCAAAGTCAAGGCCTCTTTTAAAGGGCTCAGAGGAGTCCGCCTAGGGTTAGGACCAGGAGACGCTCTTCTTCAGTTGGCCACACGAACCTGTCACTCTGCCTTTTCATCTCCTTATCTATGGTTAAATTTCCTTTCTCTTTCCTAAAGAGGCTTGTTTTCAACCTCATCTTTTTGCCCATATTCTTTCCTCTCACCAAGATTTATGCTTCTGCTTAGAAACAAATGAGACTGGAATAAAGAGCCGGTTCATTAAAACAAAAGTTAAAGAAATGCAGCAGTAAGCTCAGAAAACAATTTACATTGTATACTCTTTCCCCCAACCCTGTTTTTTCTTTAAAATTTTTTAGAAATGAGATTTTTAAAGTAATCAAGTTACTCTGCTTCACAGAGCATCATAAGAGCTACAACTTATTAAAAACATTACAAAGAAGAGCTTACAGTGAAAAAGGGTAGAGGGAATCAAACCAAAGAATTTGAAGCCCTAAGCAAATTAATCACCTTCTGAAGCCCTCAGTGAAATATACTGTCCTTGAGAAATCTGTTCTTATCTTGAGTTGAAAGGATAGCAAAGCAATTTTAAAATAATCTATTTACTGGGCACAACAAACAGGATTAAGGTTAAATTCGCCAATCTCAGAATTAAATTTCTAATCTGTAGAGTGTGGGTTAACAGTCTAGTAAAATGAAACCTGTATGTCACAATAGATTCCTTCTCTGTTAACAGTGGAGGTCACACGAAATACAAAGTCAGGTTCAGCAATGAACATAGCTTTTGGTTTCATCTTTTCCAAACCAGAGCACTGCTCTTGGAATAGTAACTTGCATATAGTAAGTATTCAAATGTTTGTTGACAATAATGATTACAGAATAAATGCTCATATTCCCTAATAAAAGTATTGGTTCCGGAATCTTAGACTTTAAAAGCACTCACATTTGCCATCCCTTAGATGTGCATAGTTACTTGGTGCATTATTTGTCATTAGGACCATCTTCACTGGAGAAGCAGCAGAGCTGCAGAGGGTACGGGCTGGGGCGGGGCAGAACTGGCCTTCAGACTCCTTCCTGTCCCCCTCCAGCTTCTAGCCTCTTTGTGGCATACCATCTGCCACCCACCTCTTCACACACTGTTTCATTATAATTTCATAACTTTCTTGTTTCTTTCATTTCTATACCAAGAAAGAAAGAATCCAAGCATGATTTCTAACGGACACTAGGGTTTTAAAAGACTGCCAAGGTCACTTCCCTCTGGAAATTAATTTTCAGTAAATGCCAAGAGAAGGCTTAAGTGAGGCTTCTGGCCACAGTTGTGTGTATGTGTGTGTGTATAAGCAAGTACATGAAAAGAAGACCATCACCTGCCTGATAGAAAAATATGAGTAACAAAGGTGATAAATCATGTCACATGTCAAAGTGGACTGAATGTAAAATCTTCCTAGCACACCTCTTCCCTGTCAGCCTGGCCACTCATCATAAACACCACACCCCACAAAGGGGCCTCTTTCTGAAAATAGTTGTTCATTATTGGTTTTACAGGAGGGCTATAAATAAACTTAACATGGCATCATGAACTTACTAAACTTGATGTAATTAAGAATTCATATTTGTTAACTTCTAGTCTAATGTTGTCCAATAGAAACAATATGAGCTCCACACACAATTTTAAATATTCTGGTAACCACATTTAAAAAGATAGAAATAAACAGGTAAAATTTACTTAATAATACATTTTATTTAACCCAGTATCTCAAAAATGTTATCATTTAAGGATTACTATAAAGATATTAATGAGATATTATCTTACACTATTTTTGCATTAAGTGTTCAAAACCCAGTATGTATTTTGCACCCACAGCACATCACAATTCAGACTAGTCACATTTCAATATCCCCATATGACTGGCAGCTACCATATTAGATAGCTTAGGTCTAGCCTCAGAGTTAAGAATAGCTCTCATGTGAAATATAATACTAAAACTCATGTCTCAAGTTTTAAAAGAAACTGAGGGCTTGAAAGTGCATTTCCTGCTAATTACAGTAAAATTTATATTGGTAGCAGTATTCCAAATCCCTCAGATACCTTCAATGCATATGTAAGTATTCTCTGACCCATATGTAGCTTTAAAAAAAAAAGAAAGAAACTTTTTTCTGTGTTGAGGCAAAGTCTCTGCCTGTAGCCAAGGAAGCGTTTAACAAGGGCAGCAAGCTAAATTCATTTAGAAGCAGGCAAGTCACCTAAGTGGGAACCAACATGTTGTACGTAAGACAACAGGAGTCGTGGCAATTGTGCTGACCTGGAAAGTGCATGCTTTGTCTGGATGTGCTCAAATCAAAAACGTGCGTAAACACTACACATGTCAAACAAAACCCATCTCTGAACTAAATGTAGCCTGTGGACTACAGTTCGCAACACCTAATTCAATGGGACCAAAAATGGGAGCCTCATGAAGGAGAGGCTGGTTTTATTCCCCGAGTGGAGGAGTCTGTCTCCCTGGTGACACCATCAAAAAAAAAATATTTCTCCTTCCAAAAAGGTTTCTATCATGTCAACATATCTCTTGCTTAAAGTTGTCTGTTAGAAATGCAGTCTTCAATGTTCAACAAACAGGAAAACAACTAGATGTAAATTCTCCGTCAGCAAGATTCATTAGCATGGACTGGTACGACACACACACACACATCCTTGCTCGCTCTTCAGACAGTGTCATGAGGCCGCCTGAAGAACATGAGACTGACTTGGCCACTGATACAGATCAGAACAGCCTGAATGCTGAGGGCTGGCCACTGTTCTTTTGTCCCTGCTGACCAGCCAGGCAGCACTCATTGTAAAACTATGCTATTCGAGCCAAGTCGTCCTTTCCTACCTTCAGTCTTTCTCGAACCAGAATCTAAAGATAAGAAATATTTAACAAAAAAGAAAAATTTTAAGTCAGCTGTCTTCAAACAAAAAAATGTTTTAGTTTCAAAAAATCTTGAGAATATGTATATAATAACAGTTATATTTGCATGTTAGAAGGTTTACCCAGCAGGTAATCCAACACACTTCTCCTAAGAGCACAAATGTCTGACAGACTCGCCTTAATAAGAGAAATTGATTCCCCTTTAAAAACTCACAGCACCACACAATGAGATATCACCTCACACCAGTAAGGATGGCCAGCAACCAAAAGACTAAGAACAACAAATGCTGGCGAGGATGCGGAGAAAGAGGAACCCTCCTACACTGCTGGTGGGGATGTAAGCTAGTTCAACCATTGTGGAAAGCAATATGCAGGTTCTTAAAAAAACTAAAAATAGAAATACCATTTGACCCGGGAATCCCACTCCTTGGAATTTACCCAAAGAATACAAGTTCTCAGATTCAAAAAGACATAAGCACCCCTATGTTTATTGCAGCACTTTTTACAATAGCCAAGATATGGAAGCAACCTAAGTGTCCATCAGTAGATGAATGGATACAGAAGAGGTGGTACATATACACAATGGAATACTATTCAGCCACAAGAAAGAAACAAATCCTACCATTTGCAACAACATGGATAGAGCTGGAGGATATTGTGCTCAGTGAAATAAGCCAGGCAGAGAAAGACAAGTGCCAAATGATTTCCCTCATCTGTGGAGTATAACAACAAAGCAAAACTGAAGGAACAAAATAGCAGCATCCTCAGAGACTCCAAGAAGGAACTAGTGGTTACCAAAGGGGAGGGGTGTGGGAGGGTGGATGGGGAGGATGGGAGAAGGGGATTGAGGGGTATTATGTTTGGTACACATGGTGTGAGGGACTACGGGGAAAACAGTGTAGCACAGAGAAGGGAAATAGTGAATATGTGGCATCTTACTACACTGATGGACAGTGATTGCATTGGGGTATGGGTGGAACTTGATAATATGGGTAAATGTAGTGACCACATTGTTTTTTCATGTGAAACCTTCATAAGAGTGTATATCAATAATACCTTAATAAAAAAATAAAACTCACAGCACCATTATCTGAGTATTAGGAGGTCACTACTTTGGACAGAGTGACTCTAATATGGATGTTGTCATCATTGCAAAAGGAACACTCTCCAAATTCTCTTAAATTAGGAGGAAACAGTTTGGGTATCATTGGGCTCATTCATTTTAGGGAGTATACAGTCTGCTGGGGCTGCCATAACAAAATACCAGAGACTGGGTGGCTTAAACAACAGAAATGTATCTTCTTACAGTTCTAGAGACCAAGTAAGACTTCCAGCTAAGTGGACTTAGTGGTCATCCAACTAAGGCCGGACACCCAAGATCAAGATGCGGGCAGGGTTGGGTGACCCCGAGGCCTCTCTCCTTGGCTGGCAGATGGCCACCTTCTTGCTGCATCTTCCCATGGTTGTCCCTCTGTGCACATGTGACCCTGGTGTCTCTTTCTCTTCTTAGAAGTATACCAATCATATTTGATTAGGGTCCACCCTAACAGCCTAATTTAACTAAATTGCCTCTTTAAAGGCCTTATCTCCAAATAACTGTTACTTTCTGAGGTACTGGAGGCTAGGACTTCAGTATATAAATTTTGGAGAGACGCAATTTCATCTATAACAGGAAGCAATATTTCTTGACAGCAAAAATAGCTAACATTCACTGAGCCATTTTTATATGCTCCTAACCTTAATAAGCACTTTACATATTTTAAGTCAATTTATCCTCCTAACAAGCCCAGAAGCTAGACACTTTTATAATCCCTGTTCTGCAGATGCAAAGAGTGGGCAGAGAGAGCATAAGTAACTTGCCCCAGGTCACACAGCTAGTAAGTGGCAAAGCAAGGATATGAACACAGATGGCTTCACTCAAAACCCAAGCACTTAGACACTTTATAACAAACAGACAGAAATGGTTTTTCATCAGAGACTCTGCTATTCTGAATCGGTTACAATTATTCAATATTCCGTCTGTTGTGAACTGAATTGTGTTCCCCCAGAATTCACATGTTGAAGCTCTCACCACCAATATGAGTATATTTGGAGAAAGGGACATTGAAGAGGTAATTAGGGTAAATGAGGTCATAAGGGTGAGGCCCTCATCCAATAGGCATAGTGCCCTTACAAGAAGAGGAAGAGACGCCAGGGATATGCACACAAAGGAAAGGCCACGAGAAGGTGGCCATCTGCAAGCCAAGGAGAGAGGCCTCAGGAGAAACCAGACCTGCCACACCTTAATCCTGGATCTCCAGCCTCCAGGACTGCATGAAAATATATTTCTTTTGTTTAAGTCACCCAGTCTGGGGTATTTTCTTATGGTAGCCCTAGTAGACTCATACACCGTCTGAATACCTTTGCCAAAAACTAGTGTGGAGAGAGGCTGTGATCATCACAGATAATCTACAAAATTTTGATCACAAGAGATTGTCAAATAAGTAAAAAGTCCCAGGGAAGTGGGCTTGTTCTCAGGACTCGGGATCCTGGAGGTTGAAACATTTTACACAACCCTCTGGACTCTGCTTTCCATCCCCAGGTGAAGATGTCGGCTTCTAGATTTTACATTTGGATTAAGAGCAAGGAGAACATGAGGCTTGTTGATGTAATGAAAATAGGATAGGAGCACTTAGACTGGGAGTGAGCACATAGTGGCAAAACAAGAATTGAGTTTTTCAGTCTTGTTAAGACCCTACCTCCCAGGAACCTGATGCCTGAACTCCTTGTGCTTCTCTCAACTGACCCACCCCTCTAGGGCCTCTGGGGTCCAAGGGAGCTACGCTGAGATTAACTGCATCTGATCTCACCCAATGTGATGACTTCACTTCGAATAGGATTTGTATCCTTCGATGATTAAGCAGGGTATTGGCTCTAAAGCTTCCAAGGCTAGTCGGTGTGACAGCCTGTGAAATCAAACTGTATGTGCTTGTGTGTGTCTTAAACAACAGGCCTCACAATTGTTAGAAAGCAAAAGACAAATTATCTGGACAAGAATGCAAAGTTGCACAACCTGCTGGAAGAGAAAAATGCTCTATACCTTGTCACCTACAAACATCTATGATCTTGATAAAAATCTTGTTTAAATGGTCTAGTAACCTGATTTCCATTGAAAGTATAAATAAACCAGAAAAGACCAGGTGTAGATAGAACAGAAAGGTGCAGGCTTAAGCAAAAGAATATTCATTCAATGCATTTTTTCAGTAAAACTTGATAGCAGCATGTTATGTGCCTCTGTTGGGGATTGGCCAGCTTGAGTTGAATAAGCCAAGGGAAAAAGAGGGAAAAAAAAAGACAGTGATTCTTAAAGATATGGGAGCGAGGGTAGCAAGACCTAGCAGTAGTAGAAGTAAGCTTGACATTAAGGTACTTCCAAAGAAGTCCTTGCGAATTCTTAAACAGCACAAATTAACAGAGAGAGCAGACAGCTGGGCTTGCAGAACACAGAAGACAACATGAAATATGGAAGAAAATCAATCCAGACAAAAAGGGAAAAATGGGCTGGGGCATACCTAACCCTCCAGGCTAGAAAACTTCGCCAATTTGAGGGCAAAAAAGGATTGGCATGCCTACTTTGTTGTGTACACTTTAGTTAGTTACCGGAGATCTCTGTAGTGAGTTCTATAGGTTTCTTACAGCTGCTTTGTAAATCTCTATTGTGTTTTGAGCAATGCAATAATTTGCTTTCATTTAAGATCTCCTCACGACTCCAAAGAACACTATATTGCTTATTACAGAAATATGTAAATCCAGGTATGTCTTACCAACTTGCACACTTCTGGTACAAGTATGCCTGTAGAGGTTGGCAATCAACTGTGCTGTATTAGTTGTGCGTGCAATGAAAATAGGAGCTGTAAATGAGAGCACATCATTGTGTCATATGGACAGAAATAATAATGTTTTGAGTGGTGTTGACAAGTCATGAGTCACTCAGTACACCCAGGAAGATAATAACTTTCTGGAGGCAAGAAATCCCTTGGGGGAAAAAGCTGCTTTGCTTTTGCCTTGGTAATTAGTTTGCTAGGAAGGCAGGCACATCACCCAGCCAGGGGTCAGACAGCTGTGCGTGCCTCACTCTACCTTATGAGAAGGCAGAAAATGACCACAAGGCTGGTTGACATCAGGGACTGGTCAAGAAAATAAGTTCCAGACCCAATGGGACCAGCACTCCATTGGTTCCATTCCCCAAAGCTCATGTCTGGCATGCACAGCACAGCGCTTAACTAACTTAGGGCTCTGGAGAAGGCCTTGAAGTTGAAACAGCAGTGAAGGATGCAGGCGGACCTGCAGAAAAGTTAGAACACACCAGAGGTACCATAGGAGCCTGATGTCTCTGTCTCTAGAAGAACAAGTTTATTATGTTTGCAAAAAGACAAAGAGAATAATTATTTAATCAACCCCCCCCCCACCCCATTTCCAGTGTTTCGTTTGTTTTGGTTTTATTTGGGTTGGGAGGAACCTAACAAGAGGTACAGCACATTCACATCAATAGCAATAGTTCTAAAGTGGGCAGGGAAGATAAATTGAGTATGAAAGAGCTGGCCCCTTCCCAGGGACTCCTTCCCACCACTAAGACTCACAGCTAGAAACCAAGAGCATTAAACTTTTCATAAGGACCCTGTCCACCCAAACAAGTCCAAGTCTGTCATGTACATTTAATTCTATGCATTTAAGAGATGCTTGGAAAAGGGTGGTGTGCGTGAAGGAAAGGCACTCTGGGAATGTGAGGCAACAGCCTGAGAAAGAGGGAAGCTCAGTGTCTGAAAGAGGCTCAGGAAAAAGGATGGCTGTCTGAAGTTTGGAAAGGAGGGAATGAACTCAGTGCCGCAACACATTAGGAAGCCAGCCACTGGAGTCTGACTAGACTTAACAAATGTAAGACATGGTCAGAGCTGGCCAAGACCTGAAAGAATGTACCACTTCAAGTGGAGGGCTTCCCACAGAACCACCAGGCGTCTTTCATCAAGAACAGTTTCATGATGTGTCTACTCAGTTTGAAATATTTTAACAGAATTTTTTTAAATTAATAGTTGGTTGAAATTAAAAACTGCTCTGTGAAACACAGAGTCAAGAGAACAAGAAGACAAACCACAAACTGGAGAAAATATTTGCAAAAGACTCATCTGGTAAAGGACTATTATCCAACGTACACAATGAACTCTTAACACTCCTCACTATGAAAACAACCCGATGGAAAAACAGGCAAAAGATCTTAACAAATGCATCACCAAAGAAGACATGCAGAAAGCAAATAAACATATGAAAAGATGCTCCACATCATATGTAATTAGGAGAATGCAAATTAAAACAATGAGATAGGACTATACACCTGTTGAAATGGCCAACATCTGGAGCACTGACACCACAAATTCTGGCAAGGATGTGAAGCAACAGAAACAGTCACTCGTTGATGGAAATACAAAATTGCACAATCATTTTGGATGACAGTCTGGCAATTTCCTACAAAACTAAACACACTCTTAATATGGGATGCAGCAATCATGATCCTTGGTATTTACCCAAAAGAACTGAAAATTAATGTCCACACGAAGGACCTGCACACAGCTGTTTATAGCAGATTTATTAATAATTGCCCAAATCTGGAAGCACCCAAGATATCTCTTAGTAGCTGAATAGATAAATAAACTGTGGTATATTCAGGCAATAGAATATTATTCAGCACTAAAAATAAATGTGCTACCAAGCCATGAAAAGCTATGGAGGAAAATGAAATGCCTATTACTAGGTGACAGAAGGCAATCTGAAAATGTTTTATACTGCTTGATTCCAACTATATGACATTCTGGAAAAGGCAAAACTGTAGAGATATAAAAGGATCAGTGTTCCCCAGGGGTAGAGGAGTAGGAGGCAGGATTGAATATGTGGATCACAGAGGATTTCTTAAGGACCCTGTATGATACTATAATGATGGATACATGTCATGTATTTGTCCAAACCCACAGGAAGGGCAACACCAAGAGTGAACCCAAATGTTAACTGTGGACTCTGGGTGATTATGATGTGTCAATGTAAATTCAAATAAACTGTTTCAGATAGTAACAAATGTACTCTTCCAGTGAGGGATATTGATAATGGGGGAGGCTGCACATGTGTAGGGGCAGGGGATTATGGGAAATCTCTGTACTGTCACCTGAATTTTGCTGTGTAACTAAAAGTGCTCTAAAAAAATTGTCTTTTTTTTAAAGTAATAGTTGTCTAAATGAAATGTGTTTTCCTAGATTGTGTCTTGGAACAGAAAAAGAACATTAATGGAAAAACTGATGAAACCTCAGTAAAGTTTGGAATTAATAGTAGTATACCAATGTTGGTTTCTTGGTTTTGACATATGTACCATGGTAAAATAAGATATTAACATTAGAGGAGGCTGGGTAAAAAATATTCAGGAATTCTGTACTATCTTTGCAACTTTACCATAAATCTAAAATTATACACAAAATTTCAAGTTTATTTTTAAAAATTAATATTTGGCACTTTTGTGGTTAAATCCCAAGGTTACCTAAAAAACATCCCCAGGAAAATTCATTCATAGCATCCTAATTGTTTAAATATTCTGAAGGATTCCAGAGTACCTGTAATAGACCAACAAAGCCAACCATCTTATTATAATACTCTTCTGGTAAATTTTTTAACACTACTATTCCCACCAAAATTCAAGAAACCTGTGTTCAACCACAAAAATGGCCACAATTCTTCACCCTTCCCTGTATCCACAGCTCTCGGCAGGGTGGCATAACAGCTCCTACCATCAAGAAACTATTTCTCTGCCCTGTGAATCTAGGCTGGCTCTTACCACTCCTACTGAATGTGATTTAAGTGATGTGTAATTTCTTAGCCCAGGCCTCAAGAAACTTTGATATTTCCATTGTTACCATCTAACTCTTCTACTACCATATGAACAAGCCCAAGCTCACCTACTGGAGGATTGGAGACAACATGGAACAGGGATGACCCACCCAGCTGGGCCCTCCCCTGACTAGCCAGCCCCTAGCCAAGCCAGCTGTTGGGCACACCTGTGAGTGAGCTCAACCAAGACCAGAGAGCCCCCCGGCTGACCCTACTCTAAGCTGCCACCCTGCAGATTCAAAAGCAATAACACGATTGTTGTTTTAACCCCTAAGTTTTGTTTTGCAGCTACAACTTACTAATGCAACTTCACACATACTATTTTAAAAACAAAGCAAGAAAGAAAAGAAAAAGTGTTGGCAATTATGCAGAGAAGTTGGAATGCTTGTAAACTAGAAGGTGGGAATGTAAATTTGTGCAGCCACTATGGAAAACAGCATAGCAGTTCTTCGAAATATTAAAAATAGAATTACCATACAGTCTAACAATTCCACTTCTAGAATATACTCCCAAAGAATTGAAAACAGGATTCAGAAGAGATATTTATACACCTGTGCTCTTAGCAGCATTATTCCCAATAGTCAAAAGGTAAAAGCAACCCAAGAGATCATCAATAGCTGAATGGATAAACAAAAGGTAGCATATCTGTACAATAAAATATTTTCAGCTTTAAAAAGAAAGGAAATTTTGACTCATGCTATACCATGGATGAAACTTGAGGACATTATGTTAAGTGAAATAAGCCAGTCACAAAAAATAAATGATGTATGATTCCACTTGTATGAAGACCCCACAGCAGTCAAATTCATAGAGTCAAAAAATACAAGTCTGATTGCCAGGGGATGAAGAGAAGGGGCAAGAGGGAGCTGTTTTGTGGGTATAGAATTTCAGTTTTGCAAGATAACAAGAGTTCTGGGAACTGGTCGCACAATAATGTGAATGTACTTAACAATACTGAATTGTACACTTAAAAACAGTTGTCTTGCCAGTGGGTTTCAGCCCCAGGCAAGTTCGCTATGGATTCAATGCAACCAAAGAAATTAACAGCAGAACGTTCTTTGGGGTGAAAGGGTTTATTACCCAGCTTGTTCTCCCAGCAGTAAGTCGAGCACTAGCGTCTCTGCCTCCACGAAGAGCACTGAGCTGAGCTCTCTATATAGCACAGTCATAGCTTATTGCCTAAAGGTGTGGAAGCAGTAGCCTAGCAACAGGCCAGTTACATCATCAGGTGGTTTAAGTTCAGTGAGGATCCTGGCCATAGGAACCCCAACTTCCCCACAACAGTTAAGGCAAATTTTTTTATGTATATTTTACCATAATTTTTTAAGCTTATGGTACAAATTGCATACTCTCTGTTCAGTCTTCCCATCCCTTCTCAGCTTATGGTACAAATTCCATACTCTTTGTTCTGTCTTCCCATCCCTTCTCACCCAAACTTAGCCTCACAACATGAAGATTTTGTCCTGAATTCCTCAGAAATCTCTGCTCTGATACTAAATTCTAAAGTAGGAAAAAATAGAATACATAAAAATCATCCTCTGTCATTTAATTGACTAACTTAACAGGAAGAAATTAAAGTTATTCTAGAAGCTTCCCTCCCTCATTTATTTCACTACTATGGGGAAACTATGCCCCCATAGAAACTTCTTTACTATGAGCTTCCTGATTATGTCATTTCCCCCTTCTCTATTGCTAACAATCTCTTTTAAACTTCACCAGTGAACTTACTGAATTCTAAGACTGATGAAGGTAACTTTTTCTGAAGCTTGAATAAAATTATGTTTATATGACCCATCACTTGCAAGAAATTGGGAAGCACTGCCTTTTCCATATAGTTTCCTGTAGTTCAGTGCTTGATAGAGACACATTCTCAGAAACTCAGTCCAACAAAACAAAAAAGGCAATTAAAATCTTCATGGGTTTTTATCCCATAGACTAAAGGTTCCAGGAATGAAGGAGAATACATTCTTATGCATAGCAAAACATCTTTAAAATCCATTCCCCCCATTTCTGTCACATCCTCCCTGTAAATGGCAGCTCTCAAATCCCAAACAAAAACTTCTCTCTTATTTAAGCTCTTCTAATATAAATCTCATAAGCTCTGCAGCTGCTGCTTCTCTCCCCACTCAGATTTATAAAATAAGGCCCAGAGGGAAAGGGAAGTAGAGGAAACTCTCCAGCAGTCAAGGCCCCAGTTTTCTGTTTGGAGAAGATGAAATGTCTCTTTAACCTGATCAAAGGTCTGATTCTAAGAAAAAACAAACATATATAGGGAAATGAATAGAAATATTTAAGTTACATAGTTCTTGAAAGGGTATCTCGCCACGACCCTCCCTTCCCAGAAATAACTCAGGGAGGCACAACCCACACAAGGGACTTTAATGGCTGTCTCTAAGCAGAGAGCAGCAGCTCCTGGGTGAGGAAGTGCGTTTTTGAGGAGTTGGGGTTGGGTGTGTCCTGCTACAGGGATGTTGGTGATTGGGTCTTGGGGGTGTGTGATCATCTGATCATTAGGGATTGGGTCTTGGGGGGGGTGTGATCATCTGATCATTAGGGATTGGGTCTTGGGGGGGGTGTGATCATCTGGTCATTGGTGATTGGAGGCTGCGGGAAACAAAATGGCGGCTCCTGATCCCAATATGGCTGGTGCTTTAGCGTGACTGAATTGCCTTCAGTTCTCGTGAAACAGCTTTTAGATGAGATTTATATTTAAGTTTGTATCTGTCCTACTTCCCAGAAAGTGTGGCTCTTGGAATGAAGGCCCAGATAAGTTTGATCAGAGATGTTTTCAATGGAACGAGGGTTGACATTTCTCATCCCTCACAGAGAAAATGCATAGCAGAGCCATCTTCATTCATGGAAACCGTGATTTCCGGCACTGTCTCCATTGGATTCTCACCTTCTGACTGCAAAAACATACAGCCTCCCTCCAGACCAAAAGAGGGAAGAAAACCTCTCTCCGTGACAAAGCCAAAGGAGCAAGAGAAAGTCCCTCCAGCATCTTACCTGCTAGAGGAGAAGCCATCTGTCTCCCGGTGCCTTGTAAGAAATGTAAGCTAAAAAAAGTAAATTTCCTTTGAAGTAGAAGATCTCATTTTATACATTAAAATAATTCTTGAGATGATGCATGCCACCTCTCCCACTCCCAGCTTTCCAAACCTTCCTCTCAGCCTTGTCTGTACACTCTGCTTACTGTGAATGGTTTACACTCCCTAAAAGAGAGGGCCAAGTTGTGGGCTGCCAGTATATTGCAGTACCTCACAATGCCTTGAAAATATTAACTTTTTCCCAAGAGCCATCACTCGCTAGAAATTGGGAAGCACTGCCTTTTCCATACTATTTCTAGATTCAGCTGCCCCTTCTGAATGCAAAACCTTTATCTGTGTAATTTATACCCAACTTTTTTGACTTCCTCCACTAGGAAGTCTTCCCGGATTTGATCTTCCCCACTATTTCGTATAAGTTAGGTACTTTTCCTCTACACTCTGAAAAATATCCCCTGTGCCTAGATCCATGTACATTGTATAGTGTTATATGCAGCCACTAATAAGTAGTTCCCCCACTGGATCTTGCTTTGAGGGCAAAATCCTCATAACTATTGTAATTCTACTTTAAATGAAGCTAGTCTGAATCTTTCAATAAGCTTCCACTAACCATCTCTGTCTACGGCAAGGCTCTTTATCCTTCAAGGCCCACTCAGGTTTCACCTTGGTGGCAACTCCCTGCACGGTCACAGCTCCAGCGAGAGTGCCCCGGGTACGCTCCGTCAATGTTCTGCCTAAACCGCATTCTGGTTCCATGCACCCATCTTCTCCTTCTCACTGGACTGCAATCTCACTGGCACCAGAACTATGTCTGATTTATATTTGTATGTCCAACACCAGCAGTGCCTGGAAAAGAGGACCCTTCTGTTCCTTCAGTGAACACCCTCTGTCCCAAGATCATCTGCCATTCTGGCTTAAATCACCAGGGAATAAAGGCATGTCGATATTTTTATTGCATTTATAAACTCTAAAAAAAAGCTTTTCAACCCCATGCTCTAAACCAGTGACTCTCAACCCGACGATGTGTCAGCATCACCTGCACAGATTGTTTAAACAGATCACTGGGCCCCATGTCCAGAGATTCTGGCTCATCAGTCTAGGGTGGGCCCAAGAATTGCCTTTCTAAGAAGCTTCTGGATAATGCTGGTCCTGTAAGTCCACAAGTCACATTTTGAGTAGCCCTGGGTGAAGCAGGCTGTCACATAACCCACACATCTCTGCTAGGTCTTACCAAGCACACACATCTGACCCTGGACTGAATGAATAATCTAACAGAGAAATATACCATATAGTGCTTACATATTCTGAATCAAAAAGAAAAAGTTCTCATTTCCCACCCAGCGTTTTCATCAGCTTTTCTTGCTGTTGTTCTTATAAACTGGTACAGAGACAAGTAAATTTGGTAAATACCTCCTATGAGAGACAGCCCGGTAAAGAGGTGAGGGGCACAGCCCTGGAGCTGAACTCCCTGCTACTGAACCCTGGTTTAACTTAATCTCTGCTTCAGCCTTTTCTTCTATAAATTAGGAACAATGTTGGCCCTCTCTTATGTGGTTGCTAGGAAGCTTCAGTGAGTTGAGACATGCATTGTGCTTAGCAGTGTGTCTGGCACATTCTGAGAACTCAAAAAGCACTAGCTTTCATCGCTATTAGTACTCTTAAACATTACTGTTTTTACACACACTAATTTAATCCTCACTACAACCCTATAAACAGCTTGCCTAAGGTAATTTCAATTAAAAAGGGCTAAAACTGGGATAGGTATCAAGGTTTGATTCCAAAATTCATGTTTCTCCTTCTAATCATTTATATACTTGAGAGATTATTAAAAGGCAGTTTCCCAAATCCCGTCTGACATCCCAGACTCCTACCCCAGTCCACAAGGAATACAGTAATCTGCATTTTTAAACTAGCACCCATTTCTAAACTCTAAATGTGATGCTGGTAGCTAAAGATCATCTTTTCCAAACACTGCCCTGCAGAATGGATGTCAGAATTAGTTAGAACAAGTGTAGAGCAAGGCTTCAGAAACTAAGCAAATGTCTCTTGTTAATATGCAAATAGTTTTTCTCCAAATGTTAGAGCTACATCAAAATAAGACAAAATTGTGTTAGAACACAGTTGACAACCAAAAGTTATTGTTCTGATTTGACCAGGTAAATGAAAGCTAAAAATTCTCTGGAATCAAATTATTTAATGAAGATTGAGAACTCAGTTTCTGGAGTCAGAAACATTTAAGCTTGATTTCCAGTTTTGGTTCTTATTACCATGTGATCTTGGGCAACTTATCTTACCTCTCTCGACCTTCATAATAAAAACACCCAACCTTATAAGATTGTTTTAATGAAATAATGCATATGAAGTATTTAGCACTGTGTCTGGATGTGGGGAAAATGGAAGTTCCTATGGCCAGGATCTTCACCTAACCCTAAGCTACTTGATGGTGTAATTGGCCTGCTGCTCGGCTACTGTTTCCACACCAATAGGCAAGGAGCTATTATTGACTGAGTCACTATGTAAAGAGCTCTGCCCAATGCTCTAGGCAGAGGCAGAGACAGAGGAGGATTATGGACTTGCAGACTGCTGGATGTGGACTGCTGGATGCAGATGTGATTCTGGTGCTCAACTTACCACCGGGAGAATAGAGCCAGGTACAAATCTTTCTACCCCCAACAACGTTCCAGTGTCATTTCTCTGTCTCACTGAATCCATAGTGAACTTGCTGGGGACTGAAACCCTCAGGCAAGACACTGGAACAGAACATATACTCAGTAAGTTGTACCATGATTATTCCTATTAATGTTGACAATCAGTTACAGGAGTTGAACAGGAAAGGGAGCAAGCGGTATTTGACAGTACCGTAACTTTATCCACTGGCATATTTTTTTTAAAAGCAGCTGAATGGTATTTTAAAATTTTAATCATATTTAGGCATTTTGAGTGCTCACCATCATCCCTAACTTGTGTATAAATCTCAGCATCACAGTATCTTTATAATACGTGGAGAAATGTAATGAGTGTGCACTACAGTTCCTCTTCCCCCCAAAAAAGCTCTTCTTGGTCCCCAGAGTCTGAGTCAGAAATGGACACTGGCACTTGCTGAACAACTGCAGAGAAATGAGAAATAGCCCTTTCCCACAACTACCATCACAAGCCCACACATTTGAAAATGCCTCTTAAACCTTTGGAAAGAGCCTGCAGTCCACCCAACTCCAGTGTCTCCTGTCTTGGGACACAGGGAAAGAACGGGAATAAAAGAACGCTTAAATAAAAGAACTCATTACACCTGTTTCGTTAACATTGCCTTTGAGAAAATTCTGAAGCCAGGATTAGGGGTGTGTGTGTGTGTGTTTGGAAAACAGAAATGGGGAGGTTAAAAATTAATTCTAAATGCTTTAAAAGGCATGAGTTGAAGTCCCCTACACACTATATGCTGCTGGTGTGTCATCATCGTGATTTGGCATGAAGTAACTTTACAAAAACACTCCACCACAGAAAGAACAGAAACTGCACTTCTCTGAAAGAAGACAAAGAATCGCTGCTCGAGGGCAGGCTGTCAAATCTGAGATGCTCAGTGGCTACAAAGGCCCCTGCCAGCCCCACTGTTCCAGAATTCTAACATTTTAATTGTTTGTATCATAGAAGCACATATACAGATTTATATATATGTACAATATACATTTCAATTGGTTCGAAGCATATGATAGAATGGTGTAATACTACTTAAAACTCACAAGAATTCCTCCTTAGCATTAAACTCAATCATACACCAAGAAATATCCTACCAAACGGTAAAAGGAATTTTTTCAAACGTAAAACCACCGCCAAGGACTATCACTTTGTTAGTTTAAATGTTGTGTTGAAAGCCTACAAGTGCTGCCATCGTGAAATTTGAAAAATGTTATCTGATTTTTAATTTCATTTAATATGCCATGCAATTTATTTACTTATATTTCACATGTGGATTTGGTTTTGTTTTGTTTTGTTTAAGCAAATATCCCTCTTCTAAAACCACACAAATTGAAAATGTCAGCTGAACGAAAAGGAGAGGGTGGGCTCTGAATCGGCTTTCCCAAAAGGCGCGCAAAAACCGCTTATCCGTAAACCTGCGGTAGCCATAGCTCCCTAAACAAGCCCTCTCTGCCTCCCCCACCCGCAAACCCAACCCTACCCTCCGTCTTTATTTGCTGTATAAAAGTATTTTTCTTTTTTAACCCACGAAAGGGGCTGATGAGCGTCGGGGCGCCCGCTTTGTCCAGGGCTCCTGTCTGGTGGGGTCCGACCTCCGGCGCACCGCGCACCCCGGGGAAGGGGGCGCTCCTCCCTCCTCCTCCCGCGCCCCCTCACAGGCCACCCATCAGAAGAAAAACAGTGACACGAGGGTCCCATCGTGGCCGCGGTCCCCGGGCGCTTTCCTTTGGGGGCCGCAGTAGGTAAATATCACGGTGGGAAGGGCCAGCCTGGCGTCGGCCCAGAGTGAACTGTGCTCGCGCGCGGCCGGCAGGCACCTTGACCTGGGCTCAGAAGGGGCAGGAAAACTGGAGCGCTCTAGCGGGACCACTCGAGACCTGGTTTTGTCCTCCAGAACTCGAAACTACAGCACAATCCCAGTGATTTCCAGGGGAGTTCACGGAGCGTCGCCCTCTTTCTGGGGTTCACCTAGTCCCTGCGTGGTGCGCGCGCGGCGGGGAACCAGGCTGGGGGTCGGTTTCCAGGTTCACGGCGCTTCCTGTTTGGGGAATGTTTACAATCGCGACGGTGGAGAGACACTTGTAGTTCGCCTCGTGAAGTTTCTAGGCTCTGTGGTCAACTGTAATGTTGAATCAACCGCCTGCCCCACCACCTAGCTTCCTGCTGATGGGGTGAGAGTGGAGAGGAGGCGCTGGACAATAATTTTAGTTACTCTTTTAATTTTTTAATTAACCAAGGAGAAATACAAAATAAACCTTGGTGTTGAGGGGAATTAAATTCTCAAGGCAAATATCAACCTGCTCCTTTTTCAATGATCTGCACCAAGGTTCTGACCTCAGCAGGTGCCTATGCTACCAGAGATTTTTTTTCTGGGAAAAAAGGAAGGAAAGAACCTACAAAACAAATAGAAGCCGTAGTCTTGCTTGGCAGATGAATAGTACAAGTCTTTGTTTTATATTTTTTGCACATTTTCCATGAAACTTTCCATACCGCCACCACTCCGAACTCCCCCACCTCCCATTTCTCAGTAGAGGAAACATCTGAGCGAGGCAATGACAATGAAAAGTCATTTCTTAATGTGGGAAACTGGTTCTGTTTATGAACATGCGCACTCAGTATACCCTTGCCCTGGGGGATACTTGAGTCTGAAATGTTTAATGAAAGATAACCAGGTCTTTAGGCAGGCATGAATTGGATGCAAATAAAATTTGACTCTGTGTGTACACAGCCTTAAAAAGAGATTGTTAAAGAAAAAATGTACTGTTCCATTACACACGGATTTGGGACCTTCTTTTCATTCCTGATTATCATTATCATTCACTGTGTTTTCTGGAATATTCTTGATACATCAGTGGGGGCCATTTGCAAGATTATTTCATTAAATATTAACACTGGAAGGAACTCGAGAAGGTCATTTATTCAATCAACTTTCCCATCTTTGCAATCAGGAAATGGAGACCCTGAGAGGATGTGACTTGGAACTAAATTCAAAAGATTTATACAACCCTTGAAGCCAAGGAAAGCCTGGAAGCCAACATTCAGGTCTAACCAGAAAGTAGCGGGACCACCATGTAAAACTCCTCTAGGCAACCCTCCTTCCACAGGGACAAGATTAAACTAAGGTCCCTAAGTCTGCATAAAGCCCTGTGTTTGGGAGTCCTTCCCTCAGTCTTTTCTTTTTCCCCCACTGCCTGAATACCACCCCTTCTGTTTTCTAATGAGGCCGCTCTGGGTGGCAGCGGAGGACTAAAGTAATAGGATAGGGCAGCTCAGGCAAGCCCATATGCGCCAAAGCACAATGTCCACTTCAGCTAAACCCTCTTAACTTGCAAGAGATACGAAGCTTTATTTGAGTGTTAATAACATATGTGGCCCTAGTAATGAGAGGTTCCTCCTGAAGAGGGGGAATGGAGCTCAAATCAAAGCAAAAACCACTGCCCCTTCCTCTCTCTCTTTAGGCATAAGCCGGCACATAAATAACCCCTTTTGGAGGCACAAGGGGAGGTCAGAGAGAAAACACAATACGGGAGTTCTCTCTGATGGAGTTCTATTTATTTATTTTATAAAGGTTAAAGGATTTCTTTTGACATGGGAGCCTAGAATTTAAACCTCTACGCTAAATAAGACATGATATTATTTGTAACTATGACCTAATCCTCTGTGATAATTAACATATATCTAAAAGAGGGAGTTTACTTTTAAAGAATCAACTCTTCTTAACATTTTTTGAAGTTTAGATGATTTTGGTTTAGCCAACGAGAAGAATTAGAACTCATCAAAAATTTTTGGTTTCAAAATATTTTTTGTTCTCTGCTAAGATTTTTTTGTTCATAAATTTGGACTCTTGCAGCTTAAGAAGCCTTTGACTTTGAGAAGCCCAACAATGTTCACCTGATTTGGAGCTGCGAGTGAAGTTTCTTCTCAAATGAGGCGAAGGTTTCTCAGCCTACAACCCTGTTCCCAGCACAACCTGCCTGAACCCCTCACAAACCCCTCGCCTCTGCCCTTCTGCTCATTCTTTCTCCCCTGTCCTTCCTGGAAGCCCTTTCCCCTGCTCCTCAGTGTTTTCCTAATGAAACCAGTTGGGGTAAGGTACAGTTTAAAGGAGTCTACTCTTGTAGTTTGCACTATCTCAAATTCATTATTATACTTTGTTTAGAAGCATCATTCATTATTCACTTTTTTAAACCACAGAGGGTCCTAATGGGCAAAGTAGAAATTAGTACAATGTCCCTTTCCTGACAACAGTTGTCTGTTAATTTATGCTTTGAGAAAATTAAGAATAATAAACTTTCATCTAAGCACCCCCTAATGTTACATCCTAGGACAATTACAAAGCAGAGGGGTTGATCACTCATGTGATTCAAATGCAAAGATTACAAAAAGTTCAAAATTAATGTTCTATCTGGTAGGGAAACCTCTCTTTAGAGCATTACAGTCATGAAGTGGTACATTTCTAATTAAGTTAATAAGAGTCCAATTTTATTTAAATGTAGATTAATTCTCTTAAAAGCATTAATCAGTTTGGCAAGGATACCTCAATAATAATGCAGTCTCTTTATTGCTCCCATAGTAAGATTGTGCCCCATAATTAAAATCAGTTTAACGCAAATACGTCTTCCCTTCAGTTAATTCAAATAGAACATTTCATAGGTACTTTCAGTTGACGGGATAGTAAATAATTTTTAGACTAAAAGTTAAAGTGGATTGATTAGAAGCAATTTTTTCTGTTTTGCACAATAAAAAGATGAACTACATGGTTCGCCAAGCCAATTTGCAGAGCAACCTCTCCTCTCTAATCTTCCAGGCTAATGTAGTAGAAGCTGAGTCCTAGGAAGTAGAGAAATCCATTTATTCAGCCATGACATTTAAGCAGCAAACACAAGCACTGGATTTTTCCATTACCCTTCATTTCAGCCCTGCTATGTTCCACCTGTGACCCTTATGTGATGAGGACAATGTGCTTTCATACAATTTGGTAACTATAATAAAGGTCCACTTCAAAATGGTTGAGAGCAGACTAAAAACATTTTTCAGAAAAGCATAATTAAGTCTCTAACCAATCTCACTAATTCCTGATAATGTATTGGAAAATCAAATTATTTGACAAATGCTCTAATAAATGCACATCCTACCAGAGGAGGGAAAAATAGCATATTTTCTCTATCACAAATAACACAGTGTTTGTCACCAAGAGTCCACAGCTTTGCAGGATGCTTTTACTTTATATAAGACTTACTTTCAACAAGAAGCAGGCAAGTTCTTCAAAAACAGCCTGGGCTCAAGGGGCATTACGATTAGCACACATAATGTAGTGGGAGGGCATGGGGAAGGCAGTATAGCACAGAGAAGACAAATAATGATTCTATACCATCTTAACTACGCTGATGGACAGTGACTGTAATGGGGTATGTGGTGGGAACTTGATAATGGGGAGAATCTAGTAACCACAGTGTTGCTCATGTAATTGTATATTAATGATACCAAAAGAAAAAAAACAGCCTGGGCTCCTTTTGGGGTGTACATGCCCAGTAAGAAATGGGAAAGCATCTTCAAATAGAATCCATATTGAAATGCATATAGAAGAAAAAAAAGACTCTGTACCTTTATTTTTCACAACTCTCCTAAGATGTTCAGTCTCAGCCAAAGTTTCTCTAGGTAACTTGCCATCAAACTGGTACAGAGAATCTCCCAGAGATGTCCTTCTGGGGTATGGTCACTATACTTCCTGGTGCTGAGAACAGTAACTGGGATGTTGTGGATAACCCATAAATGTTTGCTAAATGAAAGATGAATATTTACAGGGCTCTTGGACTTTGGGGGTGGGGAGATGCGACAATTTTTAATGTTTTAACATTTTTAAGCAAGTCAGTTTATTTTGTCTTTTTTTTCCCCCAGAGAAGATACTCTTGACCTCCAAAATAAAAAATAATAAAATAGAATTTAAGATTTTTACCTCCAATTGAAATTCTTTGGTGATTCATCAACACCACACTTGAAGCCAAAGCATTGGCCTCAGGGCTGAATTCAGAAGCTGATTTCACAGAAAGTCAACCTCAAATACAGCATCTTTAGCTTCAAACAACTTTGTGCAGTGCCATGAAAATGAAGCACAGTCCTTGGAGTACATGTTTTCTGAAAGCTAAATACTTTACCCTTTTCTTTATTTTTGTTGTTTACTTAAATTGCTTTGGTAAAAGACTTATCTGCCAGAGTTCTTCCTGGTGTAAATTTAATAGCCTAGATGTTAAAACCATGGAGTCGAGGTTAGAAAGGAAAATTCCAACCTTGCTTCTTAATGACAGCAGTCCACCCAGAGGCGCTTAAATACCAACAACAATATTCTTGATGCTTTAACGAGTGTATTTAAAGAGCAATTAGGTATGCCAATCTCAGGCTGAAAACGATTTTAAAATAACACAAGCATTAAGTCCCTGATTCTTGACAACGTAGTGATTTGCACTGACCTGACTTAGATACTGCACATTGTTTCTGCAAAGTAATTTCCACAAGGCAGGGAGTGCTTAAGAAGATTCATGTTACTGTAGGTTCGGTTTTTTCTCCCTCATTAAAAAACAAAATGCCATATAATCGAATCTAACAGAGTTGAGCAACTACCAAAAACTTCACCGCTATAGAAAGTGTTGGTATCAGTTGCTAAGAGCTAAAACTTAATATTTATTGATCTGATTATTTATTGACACTGACTGATTTAAGATACAGGAGAGTTGAAGAGGGTATGCAGCACGATGGAAAAAGAAGTGGAGATAAAGAACTTGCACTGAGGAATTTTCTTTTGAGAGGGCAACCTTAAGTTGGGACTACCCCAAAGGTCACAGATGGAGTCAAACACCACTGAGTTGTCAGCAACTATAATTGAGGAGGACAAGTAGCTGCTAAGTCCAGGATGACAGTGACCAAACAGCTGCCATCTGGACAGCTGGGCCTGTGCATAGGTGTGCTGTAGTCCCCCCATGTGGCACCTCCCATCCTAGGGCTAAGGTGCAGCCCATGGTTGATTGAAGACCTGTATTAGAGGGAAATCATTTAGCAAGGGATAACAAAGGCAAGGGATGCAATGGCGAACAGGAAGGTGTAGTTCTGGGAGAAGAGTCCCACAGCTAGGCCCTTTGGTCATGCCAAACCCATGTGGTATAAAGCTATCTCAAGAGTTCACACTTGTCTGGAACCAGTGTGTCTGGGCAATCATCAGAGGTTTGGGGTTCCACTTGTTTTCTCAAAATCTCCTGGTAAGATGAATACAACCCCTTCCCAGATGGGATAATTTGACATTAACAAAGCCGGCCTCCTTCAAGTTCAGTGTAGATAGTGCTTCAGGCTCTGAAGTCCACTTTAGACATGCCAAGTTGTTTTTCTCCAGAAAGCGGTCAGAGCTGCATAGCTAACCATCAACAAAATCAGAAGCATCAAGAAAATGAAGATGTCAGGAACACTGGCCTCAGAGCAATGCAAGCTGGGTTCCAAGTGATGCTTCTGCCAGGTACTCGTCACCCAAAGTGCAACTTTGAACAATGTAATTAGCCTCTTGGAACCTCATCTGTAAAATGAGGACAGCAGGTATTCTGAGGATTAAATGAGATAAACCATGTTAAGTACTTAGCACAGTGTTTGTCACTGTGGGCCATCCAGGAATGATTACTCTTGTTTCATCAGAGGACCCAATGCTACACTGGACAAAGAACTGTAATCTTACATTTGGACCTCAAAAGGCATAATACTCCCAGTGTGAGCCATAGCTTCTACTGCGCCTCAAAATCTCTTTGGGAATATAGCAAGGGATAAATAAATAATTGGCTAAATGTTAGCCTGAACATCTTTCATTTCCCTTTAACTTCTGCCCATGTCCCAACTATTTCTAGATTGCCTCTCCTGAGAAGCAGTTTGGTGTGTACTCTAGAGAAGTATTTATACTAATCAGATAATTTATCCTAATTTATCCTAATCAGTCCAAACCAGATATAATTAGGAAAAGAAGCTTCTGGGAGAAAAATAGCGTATCATGCGTTCCAGTGCCAAATATTTTCAAATTATTCATTTGGTCAATGCCTCTTATGCAGATAATTGAGAAATAACTCAATGCATGCTGAGCAGTGTAGACATTCAGGAATTAGAATGTGTATATTGTCCATGCAAATGAGATAATAACTACCCTTAGAAGAAAAAGTCACTCCACTTGAAATACGCATAACTACTTTAACTGGGGTCATTCCTCCACTTATAAGTTATTAAACTCATCAGTGCTGGTTCTGACAAAATGCTTTTTTTTTTCTCAGAGTAAGATGACATACAAAGGAAAGGTCAATTTTGTATAGGAAAATAAAGAGAAGGAAAGAAGGTCAGAGGCAGAGAGAAAAGGAACAGGAGGATGAATGAGGGAGAAGGTAGGTGGTGGTCAGGCCTGATGGGGTCTATAGGTCCCAAATACACCAACTGGGAAAGCTAATCAATGCTCAGCCTTATGCAAGTATCTGTGCTGGCTCCTAAAAATGCTGAATAATATCCAGGGGCTGCACATCAAAATAAAGTCCCAGATGTCTAGATCCCAGGAAGGAGGACTTTCTTGAATGGCCCCGGAGATTCCAGGTTTAGGAAAAGTTCTGTGATAATTATCCAAGAAGATATATTATTACTCTGGACCCTGAATGCTTCATACTCCTAGACTTTGACCTTGGTTCTTGGTTTTGTCTGTGTCCAACTACCAAGGTTTGGGGGTAGAAGTGAAAGGGAGACTGCTATAGCTCCTGAAGAGGTAACTAGAGCAGTAGTAGGTCGGGTAGGAGAGTAAGGAAAAAGGCAATTTGGAGGCCTCTAATTTTCAGGGTTAGGGGACAAAGTTTCAGTTATGCTTTGTCCATTGTACATAATTTTAATAAGTTTTTGGAAAATGGTTGTGTTTCAACAACAGCGTTGTGGAAACATACTGTACTCTCTCAGTGATGGTACATGCAGGTAGAGAGGACATCTATTTTTAAATGTTCAGCCACATAAATTAGCCTGAGCCCCAGACTTTAATTTTGAAGGAAAATTAGATTAGATCTAAGTAATTGAAGACAAATGGAGAAAACATTTTAATAAAACTTCATAATTTGACTCAGAGTTCCTTGAGCCATTAGTGCTCTCTCTCATTAGATCCATGATTACCAAGTGGTTAGTAAGTATCAGTTAATAACCTGAACATTTGTGGGGCCTTTTTACCTAGCTAAAAGCTGATTATGTTTATTAGAACTACTTTCATCCATCTTCCCCGATCTGAATTGCCCACTCATTCTCTATGTCATTTTCTACCTTTTTAAATATATTATTTTTATCTTACAATGAATGCCAAAAAATAACAATATCACACATGTATGGTGCACTTCACAGAGAACTTCTGCAATTATTATTGAATCTACATTATGTAGCTTCAATTTTAAATTAAATCTTTCTTTGTAAACCCCTAGAAGACGGTGCCTGGATTTATATAAATTCTCTTGATATAGTTCACAATCAAAAATACTTTCTGATAATGATGCTCTTTTTGATAATGATGAAGTGTTTTCTCAAAATGTATCATAAGCAAGCTTTATCAGCTCTGTTTGCAATATAAATTTAAAAGAAAATGACTTTTACGATCACACAGGAAAGCATGTTAATATTAATGAGGAAGATGTCCGAACCAGGCCACGGCCAAGGCAGCTGAGCCAGCTCAATATTGGCAATTCTATATACTTGTCAACAAATTTAATTATTTTGGTGAATAAATGAGCTGTGGGCAAGTTCACTTGTTAGTTCTCTGGAACTAAATTAGCTTGGAATTATTAAGAGATATTTAATTGATACAATTTGGACTGAGAGGACAAGGCTGAAACACTGCACCAAAACAGAAGCTTCGATAAATGATTTGATGTTCACTGAGCATTGTAGCCTATGAAGAACAAAAGCACTTTAGCCCTAACTGCCTGCTCAGGAGTGAGATGGGATCACATACAGGGACATCTGTGTCTGATCCGGCTGCTGCTGCACCGCCTTTCATGTTATTTCTGCAGACACAGAACAGGGACAGCAAAGACACCAGTTCCCCTAAGGGAAATTCGAAATAATTTGCCTTTCTTTATGGTACCAGTGAACACATAGAGAGTATTTCTCAGATAAAATAGAATAATTATCTTCATTTATATTTTATATTTTAATTTTTAAATGGCAGTATAGTCACATGGTTCAAAAATCAAACAATATGTAAAAGTATACAAGTGTCACACTTACCCAAGTTGCCATCACTGTTCCAACAGGTAACCACTTTTATTAATTTCTTTTAATCCTTTTAGTTTCTTTATGGATCTAGAAGCAAACATTAATATGTATTTTTGTTTCCTTCTCTTTTTCCAAAAGGTTACATATCACATAGTCTGTTCTGCACTTTTTTTTATGTAAACATCCAGTTTATCCTGGAGATCTTTCCATATCAATTCTTCTCTTGATTTTATTTTTGTTTTTTTAACAGCTCTATGGTAGTCTATTGATGAATATACCATTGTTTGGGGCTGGATTTTTTTAACTATTTCCCTATTGATTTACATTTGGACTGTTTCCAATCTTTTGCTACCACAAACAATGCTGCAGTGAGTAACTGTGTGTGTGTGTCACAGTAATTATTTGACAGCTATGCTTGTGAATGTTTTAATCATCACTGCCATATTACACACCGTATCTCCATAACAATTCGGGATGGCTGTATAAAGGCAGCCCTGGGAACCCAATGAGAGCCAGAAGAAATAAGCACCCTTATGTTGTGATGTACATCTCACATATCATGTACTAGATGTGAATCGCCATTCTCATTAAAGGCAAGAGTCCTCATATTGATTCTTTCATTCTCTAGACACATATTTATGATGGATCTGTGATGGATCACATTCTCTTCTAAGCACTGGAGATACTGCAGTGAATAAAGCAGGAAAAATCCTAATTTTATGGTACTTATGCCCTAGTGGAGAAATGCAGAAGATTAATAAATAAATATATTACAGCTTCCCTGTCTCCCTCAGTCAGATACAGTCACCTTCCATACTGCTGTTCCATCATTTTCAATACATAGCTCCCCATTACTCCCTGGGGGTTGATATCCTTTATGGCCAACCAAAAGGAAAAAGAGCATAAAACATCACACAGGCAAGTCCCAGAAGATGACAGTCACATTCCATTAGCCAGACTCAATAGCATGTCTACACCCACTTAAAAAGAAGGTTGCAGAGGGGCTCAAGATGGTGGCATGAGCAGGGTGGAGGAAATCTCCTCCCCAAACCATATATATTTTTGAAAATAAAACAACTACAACTATTCTTAAAAGAGAGACCAGAAGATACAGTACAACAGCCAGGCTACATACATCTGCGAGAACTCAGCATATCACGAAGGTGGTAAGATACAAAGCCGTGACCCGGCAGGACCCGATCACTCCCCCCACCCCAGCTCACTGGCAGGAGGAAAAGAATCAGAGTGGGGAGGGAGTGAAAGCACAGGACTGCTAAATAACCAGCCAGGTGATCTGCACTGGGAGCACAGACACACATCGTGTGGTGTACTAGATATTAGAGATACAGAAGGGTAGGATCCAAGACAGGGAGACCACGAGCGGGTCCCCACAGCCGGCTCCCCTGGAACAAAAGAAAAGCGGACGCTTTTTAAAAGTCTTAAAGGGACAAGGGCCCAACAGCTGAGCAAAATCATCCCAGCACACCCAGCCCAGTGGACTGGGAATCTTGGAGAGCTTTGGGCCTCCTAAACCCCAGTGGGGTGAAGCAGCCCCGAGGCCCCTCACAGCAATAAGCAGCCTGCAACTCGTTTCCCCTGGCCACTGCTGCAAACAGACTGGCTGACCCGCCACACCGGCAGAGCAGCCGCCGGAGAGTGGCCCCGCCCACAGCAACCACACAGAATCTCCTCCCGGTGGGCATGCAGCTAACCGGGATGAGCTGCGGAAGCCTTAGCAAGGTCTGGAAAGCATGAGTGGGGGCCAGCCTTGTTGCAGAACGCAGCTGGCATTGCTGCAACCCTCCGCAGTGCTCTAGGCTAGCCTGAGGGCAGCCCTGCCAATGGCAGCTCAGGGGATTATCCCAGAGAACTGCCTCCCACTCTGCAGGTAACTGCCACAGGCTGTGGAGAAGGGCAAAACAAACAACAAGCAGGAAGGCACTTTGTTCTCCCAGCAGACACACATGCCACCTGCCTGAAACCAGTTCTATCGCCATGAAAAGACAGAAGAATCTGGCCCAGTCAAAAATCACTGAGACAACTCCAGAGAGAGGCTCTGGTGGGATAGATTTAAACAATCTTCCTGAAAAATAATTCAAAATAAAAGTCATAACATGCTGATGGACCTACAGAGAAATATGCAAGAGTTAAGGGACGAAGTTAGGAGGGAGATTACAGAAATGAAATAATCGATTGACAGGCTTAAGAGCAGACTGGATGAGGAGCAAGGGACAGGTAATGGAATAGAAATCAGAGAACAGGAGTACAGAGAAGCTGAGGCAGAGAGAGATAAAAGAATCTCTAGGAATGAAAGAATATTAAGAAAACTGTGTGACCAATCCAAATGGAACAATATTTGCATTATAGGAGTACCAGAAGAAAAAGAGAAAGAAATAGGGATAGAAAGTGTCTTTGAAGAAATAATTGCCAAAAACTTCCCAAGCTGGGGAAGGAAATACTTTCTCAGACCATTGCAGCCCACAGATCTCCCAACACAAGGGACCCAGGAGGACAACCCCAAGACATATAATAATTAAAATGGCAAAGATCAAAGACAAGGACAGAGTATTAAAGGGAGGAGAGAGAGAAAAAAATCACCTACAAAGGAAAACCCATAAGGCTATCTTCAGACTTCTCAACAGAAACCTTACAGGTCAGAAGAGAATGGCATGATATATTTAACGCAATGAAACAGAAGGCCCTGGAACCAAGAATATTGTATCCAGCACGATTATCATTTAAATATGACAGAGGGATTAAACAATTCCCAGACAAGCAAAAGTTGAGGGAATTGGCCTCCCACAAACAACCTCTACAGGATATTTTAAAGGGACTTCTATAGATGGAAGCACTCCTAAGGCTAAATAGATGTCACCAGGAAAAACAAAATCACAGCAAAGAAAGCAGACCATCCAAATACCAACTAAAGGCAAAAATTAATAGATGTCACCAGAGAAAATAAAATCACAGCAAAGAAAGCAGACCATCCCAATACCAACTAAAGGCAAAAAATAAAATCAACTATCCACAAAAACAGTCAAAGGAAACACAAAAGTGTACAGAATAAAACACCTAACATATAAAGAATGGAGGAAGAAGAATAAGAAGGGAGAGAAATAAAGAAACATCTGACTGTGTTTACAATAACTTAACAAGAAAGTTAAGTTAGACTGTCAGATAGTAAAGAAGCAACCCTTGAACCTTTGTTAACCACGAATCTAAAGCCTGCAATGGCGATAAAGACATATCTATCGATAATCACCCTAAATGTAAATGGACTGAATGTGCCAGTCAAAAGACACAGAATAATAGAATGGATAAAAAAGCAAGACCCATCTATATGCAGCTTACAACAGACTCACCTCAAACCCAAAGATATACACAGACTAAAAGTGAAGGGATAGAAAAAGGTATTTCATGTGAACAACAGGGAGAAAAAAGCAGGTGTTGCAGTACTTGTATCAGACAAAATAGACCCGAAAACAAAGAAAGTACCAATGGATAAAGAAGGACATTACATTATGATAAAGGGGTCAGTCCAACAAGAGGATATAACCATTATAAATACACATGCACCCAACACAGGAGCGCCGACATATGTAAAACAAATACTAACAGAATTAAAGGAGGAAATGGAAAGCAATTCATTCATTTTAGGAGACATCAACACTCTACTCACTCCAAAGGACAGATCAACCAGACAGAAAATAAGTAAAGACACAGAGGCACTGAACAACACACTAGAACAGATGGACCTAACAGACATCTACAGAACCCTACATGCAAAAGCAGCAGGATACACATTCTTCTCAAGTGCACATGGAACATTCTCCAGAATAGACCACATACTAGGCCACAAAAAGAACCTCAGTAAATTCTAAAATATTGAAATTTTACCAAACAACTTCTCAGATCACAAAGGTATAAAACTAGAAATAAATTGTACAAAGAAAACAAAAAGACTCACACACAAATGGAGGCTTAACACCATGCTCCTAAATAATCAATGGATCAATGACCAAATTAAAACAGAGATCAAGCAATATATGGAGACAAATGACAACAACAGCAGAAAGCCACAACTTCTGTGGGACACAGCAAAGGGAGTTCTAAGGGGAAAACATATTGCAATCCAGGCCTATCTAAAGAGGGAAGAACAATCCCAAATGAATAGTATAAAGTCACAATTACTGAAATTGGAAAAAGAAGAACAAATGAGGTCCAAAGTCACCAGAAGGAGGGACGTAATAAAGATCAGAGAAGAAATAAATAAAATTGAGAAGAATAAAACTATAGAAAAAATCAATGAAAGCAAGAGCTGGTTCTTTGAAAAAATAAATAAAATAGATAAAGCCCAAGCCAGACTTATTAAGAGAAAAAGAGAATCTACACACATAAACACAATCAGAAATGAGAAAGGAAAAATCACTATGGACCCCGTAGAAATACAAAGAATTATTAGAGAATACTATGAAAATCTATATGCTAACAAGCTGGAAAACCTAGAAGAAATCGACAACTTCTTAGAAAAATACAACCTTCCAAGACTGACCAAGGAAGAAACAGAAACTCTAAACAGACCAATTACCAGCAATGAAATTGAATTGGTAATCAAAAAACTACCCAAGAACAGAATTCCCAGGCCAGATAGATTCACCACTGAATTTTATCAGACATATAGAGAAGACATAATACCCATTCTCATTGAAGTTTTCCAAAAAATAGAAGAGGAGGGAATACTTCCAAACTCATTCTATGAAGCCTGCATCACTCTAATACCAAAACCTGGCAAAGACCGAACAATAAAATAAAATTACAGACCAATATCCCTGATGACCATAGATCCAAAAATACTCAACAAAATATTAGCAAACCGAATTCAAAAATACATCAAGAGGATCACACACCATGATCAAGTGGGATTCATCCCAGGCATGCAAGGATGGTACAACATTCGAAAATCCATCAACATCATCCACCACATCAACAAAAAGAAGGACAAAAATTACATAATCATCTCCATAGATGGTGAAAAAGCACTCGAAAAAATTCAACAGCTCTTCATGATAAAAACTCTCAAAAAAAGAGGATATAGGGGGCAATTACCTGAACATAAAAAAAGGCCATATAGGACAAACCCGTAGCCAACATCATACTTAAAAGGGAAATGCTGAAAGCTTTTCCTTTAACGTTAAGAACAAGACAAGGATGCCCACTCTCCCCACTTTTATTCAACATAGTTCTGGAGGTCCTAGCCATGGCAATCAGACAACACAAAGAAATAAAAGGCATCCAGATCGTTAAGAAGTTAAACTCTCATTGATTGCATATGACATGATATTGTACATAAAAATCCCTAAAGAATCCACCGCAAAACTACTAGAATCAATAACTGAATTCAGCAGAGTTGCAGGATACAATATCAATACACAGAAATATGTTGCATTCCTATACACTAATGATGAACTACCAGAAAGAGAAATCAGGAAAACAATTCCATTCACAACTGCATCAAAAAGAATAAAATACCTAGGAATAAACCTAACCAAGGAGGTGAAAGACGTGTACCCTAAAAACTACAAGACACTCATGAGAAAAATTAAAGAAGATACCAATAAATGGAAAGACATCCCGTGTTCATGGCTAGGAAGAATTAATATTGTCAAAATGGCCATCCTGCCTAAAGCAATCTACAGATTCAAAGCAATCCCTATCAAAATACCAACAGCATTCTTCAATGAACTAGAGTAAATAGTTCTAAAATTCATATGGAATCACAAAAGACCCCGAATAGCCAAATCAATCCTGAGAAGGAAGAATAAAGCAGGGGGATTATGCTCCCTGACTTCAAGCTTTACTACAAAGCTACAGTAATCAGGACAATTTGGTACTGGCACAAGAACAGACCCATAGACCAGTGGAACAGAATAGAGAACCCATATATAAATCCAAGCATATATGGTCACTTAATATACAATAAAGGAACCATGGATATACAATGGGGAAAGACAGCCTCTTCAACAAATGGTGTTAGCAAAACTGGACAGCTACATGTAAGAAAATGAAACTGGATCACTGTCTAACCCCATACACAAAAGTAAACTCAAAATGGATCAAAGACCTGTTATGTAAGTCATGAAACCATGAAACTCATAAAAGAAAACATAGGCAAAAATCTCTTGAATATAAACATGAGCAACTTTTTTCTGAACACATCTCCTCGGGCAAGAGAAACAAAAACAAAAATTAACAAATGGGAGTACATCAAATGAAAAAGCTTCTGTACAGCAAAGGTCACCATCAGCAGAACAAAAAGGCATCCTACACTATGGGAGAATATATTTGTAAATGACTTATCAATAAGCAATTAACATCCAAAATATATTTTTTAAAACTCCCATGCCTCAACACTCAAAAAAAACAAATAACCAGATTAAAAAATGGGCAGAGGATCTGATCAGACACTTCTCCAAAGAATAAATTCAAATAGCCAACAGGCACATGAAAAGATGCTCCTCATTGCTAACTATCAGGGAAATGCAAATTAAAACCACAATGAGATATCACCTCACACCAGTTAGGATGGCCAACATCCAAAAGACAAGAAACAACAAATTCTGGCAAGGATGCGGAGAAAGGGGAACCCTCCTACACTGTGGGGAATGTAAATTAGTTCAACCATTGTGGAAAGCAATATGGAGGTTCCTCAAAAAACTAAAAATAGAAATATCATTTGACCCAGGAATTGCACCCCTAGGAATTTACTCAAAGAAAACAAAATCCCTGATTCAAAAAGATTTATGCACCCCTATGTTTATGGCAGCACTATTTACAATAGTCAAGATATGGAAGCAACCTATGTGTTTATCAGTAGATGAATAATAAAGAATATGTGGTACATATACACAATGAAATATTATTCAGCCATAAGAAGAACACAAATTCTGCCATTTGTGACAACATAGGTGGAGCTAGAGGGTATTATGCTCAGTAAAATAAGCCAGGTAGAGAAAGACAAGTACCAACTGACTTTCCTCATTTGTGGAGTGTAACAACAAAGCAAAACTGAACAAACGAAACAGCAGCAGACTCACAGACTCCAACAAGGGAGTAGTGATTAGCAAAGGGGAGAGGTTGGAGAGGATGGGTGGGGAGGGAGGGAGAAGGGGATTGAGGGGTACTATAATTAGCACTCACAATATGGGGAGGTTCCAGGGAAGGCAGTACAGCATGGAGAAGAGAAGTAATGACTTTATAGCATCTTACTACGCTGACAGACAGTGACTGCAATATGTGTGTGGTGGCAGGTGGGAGTGGTGCGGTGAGGACTTGATAATATGGGTCAGTGTTGAAACCACAATTTCGTTCATGTGAAACCTTCATAAGAGTATCATTAATTATATTTTAATTAAAAAAAAACAGAAAGTCACTGGGATATAAAGGATAAATCAGAGATGGAAGATTGACTGTACTTGTAAATAGGGGAAATTTTTCTGTGTAGTCCATTCATGGAGAGAATGTCATGCTGATATCAATGTTTGTTAAACCACTGATCAATCCTTTGCAGAAGCACATTTTTAAAAAATATTTCTATTGCTCACTTTTGCCTTGCTCTGGTAGGGCTATTTCCACACTGAGTGAGAGAAAGGAAAACACAGCTGTACCATGTCTCTTAACCATGAACCCTAGTAGGCACCCATTTTGCTAAAAAGAAAAAAATCAAGTTTTAGTTTCACAAGAGAGAAATAAGGCCCATTTAAAGGGAAATATTAAGAATGGCTAGTTAAATGCAAATTGAACTACAGCATTTATGTGTCAATTAAAGTCCCCTGAATAATTTTCTTGAAATAATAGCATTTGCTTATGTGATTTTTTTGTTGTTGTTTTAAAGAATGAGGTTCACAAATTAAAGTTGTTTTGAATGTCTTTTTTAGCAGTTGTTAAAAAAAAGTAGATCACTGTTAGCTCTGATTACATTTGGCTTAAGAGACTGATATAGTTTCAGCATAAAAACATGACTTCTTTGCCCATCCAAAAAACATTATCGCCATGATTTTGCCTCTCTTTGTACCCCATTAGACAGAAGAACTAAGGTGAGCAATGACTGTTTGACACCCACAACACAATCTAAGAATAATAAAAAGCTAGCATTTGCTAACTAGTTACTGCCTGTGTCAGGCATTTTCTTCAGATTATATCAGTTGGTTTCCACAAGAACCCAGAGAGGGAAGTGGGTAAACATACTTATCTTACCTTACAGATGAGGAAACCGAGGCTCAGAGATGTAGCAATTTACCCTCAGTCTCACAATTAGTAAGTAAGAAATCCAGGATTCAAAGCCAAGGTTGTTTTGTTCCAAAGCCCATAGTTCTAACCACTCCTAAACTTGCTCACATATGTCCAGGTCAGTTAGGCTTTTCCCAGTCAGATCCTATTCCCCTGCCTGCACGAAGGCCAAGTGTCCTTGGGCTGCATTTGCAAACTGTGTCTTTTTCAATATAGTAACTTGGAGGAAAAAAGGAAAAGCAGCCATGGACCCTCCTAAGGAATGCTACTTAATACCTGGCACAAAATGCCTGGCCTGCCCTTTGAGCCTGTCCAATCCCTCTTCCAATCAGGGAAGGTTCCCATGTTATTACACCCAGATGGACATTATTGGCCTTAATGGATGTGTACATAATCAAGACAAGTTTCAAGGAAAATTTTCCCACCAGTTCCCACTAATTTCCGTCCCCCAAATTTTTCCTGCAGCTACTCACTAGTCCCAGAAATCTCTTAAATGATCAGGCCTTAAGTCCACACTTAGAAAGTGAAATAATGGTAGAAAGGATGTGAAATCAGGGAAGCAGATTACCCTAAATTTGTACAAAAATATACTTGATAATAGCAGATCTTATGCAGATAAGATTTTTATGTGAGAAGAGGAGGAAGGTTGGCAAATAACACAACACAGTATCTGCTATCACTGCCCTTTTCCAGACCATACAGGCATTATTAATAGAACCCACTGTAATTTTATTCTGAACTTAGAACAATCCTCTCAACATAGTGCCTCTAATAAAGGTTGACACATGTGAGTGAACCTGATTTATCTACCTCAGGAATAAAGGGATTCAGGAATCCTTCTGCATGAAGAGGTGAGTGTCATGGGGCCACTGAGGTTGGGAAAGGCTGTGAAAATGAGAGGCTAGGATCCTCATGACACATTTGACCAACTTCCCAATTTTGCCTGGTATCTATCAGAACCACAAGATTCATAATTCTGCTCACAAAAGACATCACTGGCAGGTATCATAGGAATACAAATGCAGTGGGAGAAGAATGAGTGTTGTCTCCTTTCTGAATTTCTTCTATAACAGCTCAGGCTTGCATTGCCATTGGAATAGAACTAATAGAGCAAATGTATTTCATGTACTTACTACTAAGACTGCTATGCTAGTTAATTACCTGCTCTAGACCTTGTAGATCAAACTAAAGAGAGACATATAAGAGTTCCAGTTCCAAGTAAAGTGAAATAAGCCCACTACATTCTGTCTTACCCACAGAATGGAGATATGAAACCTGGATACAATGCATGCAGCAGCTAGGTTGAGGACTCTGAAAAGTAAATAATAGCAGGTAGATTGGGAAAGATCAGAATTTGAATGACCACCAGACAATAGGGGGACCTGTAGGTGAATTCTGTTTTTTCCATGGGTATCTCTCCACCTAGATACAAGGCAGACCAAAACCCAGAAGTGGGCACAAGGGCATAACCAAAGACAACTCCAGGAGAAGCCCTCTAGTTTTGGCTCAAGAAGTGAAACAAGACTCTTTATACTGAAAGAAGGTGGGAGAAATCCCCTATATTTCTTTTTTCTTTTTCAATCTCCACTCCATCATGTCCCAACCAAAGGCAATCCCACATTGGTGGCAGTGGTGGTGATGGTGGTGCGAACAGCAGCAGCATTGGGGCCCAGAGAAACCTAAAATTCTGTAGAGTGGAAACTTTCCTCTCCTATCAGAGGAATATGGTCCCAAGAAAACAGATGGATCCTATTGATTTTTTCTTTCTGCTCCCTATTGTTTGGCCCCAGATATGGGCACGATAATGAGAATTATGTGGCAGACTGTAATAACTAAAGCCTTATATTTCTGCCTAGAAAAACAAAAAGAGGGCTAGGGAACTGGAAAGGACCAGGGAGATTACAGAAAGGAAGGTGCTCAGGAAAGTGACCACATAGAGTTGTTTATGAACTCCTGGACACATCCCAAACTACATATGCAGCATATCACAGACTATGAGAACTAAACTACAGTATAGACCACTGCCCAACTCCCAGATAGCCCATTGGATGGTTCACACATGAGACTGTTCCAAATAGCCTTCAAAAACAGAACTAACACTGAGACCATAACCCACAGAAGACAGATCAGAATTTACAGCCTGAACCCAAATGTGTCAATAGCCTACTAAAACAAAAACATCAACATTTTCCATAAGATTTAAACAAATCTTATGGAAAGTCTCATAACATAATATTTAAATTTTCCATGATACAATCCAAAATTATTTGACATTCAATGAGCTAATACCTATCCTTCTTAAAGTATTCCAAAAACAGAAGAGGAAAGAATACTTCCAAATGCATTCTACAAGGCCAGCATTGCCCTAATATCAAAACCAGAAAAAAAAGAAAATTATAGATCAATATCCCTGATGAATGTAGATGCAAAAATTCTCAAAAAAAATTAAAGAACAAAATTCAAAAACACATCAAAAGGATCATTCACCATATAAAGTAGAATTTATTCCAGAGATGCAAGGATGATTCAATATCAACAAATCAATGTCATACATACATTAACAAAAAAGAAGAATAAAAACCATATGATCATCCAATAGATGCTGAAAAAGCATTTGACAAAATTCAACTTCCATTCATGATAAAAACTCTCAACAAGGTAGGTATACAGGGAGTATAGCTCAACATAATAAAGGCCATATATATGACAAATCTATAGATAACATCATACTCAATGGCAAAAGGCTAAAAGCTTTTCCTCTAAGATCAGAAACAAGATAAGAATGCCCATCCTCACCATTTTATTCTACATAATACCAGTAGTCCTAGCCACAGCAATCAGACAAGAAAAAGAAACAGAAGGCATCCAAATTGGTAAGAAATAAATAAAACCATCACTATTTGGAGATGATAAGATACTAAGTATATTAGAAAGCCTTTAAGACTACACCAAAAAACTGTTCGAACTAATACATGAACTCAGTAAAGTAACAGGATATAAAACCTATATACAGAAATCAATTGTCTTTCTATATACAAATAACAAACAAGCAGAAAGAGAAATTGAGACAATCCCATTTATAATTGCATCAAAAGTATAAAATACCTAGGATTAAATCTAACCAAGAAAGTAAAAACCTGTACTCTAAAATATGTCAGACAATGACGAAAGAAATTGAAGAAGACACAAATAATAGATATTCCATGTTCATGGATAGGAAGAATTAATATTGTCAAAATGACCATACTGCTGCCCAAGGCAATCTACAGATTCAGTGCAATCTCTATCAAAATACCAATGACATTTTTCACTTAACTAGAGCAAATAATCCTAAAATTAATATGGAACCACAAGAAAACCCAAATAGCCAAAGCAATCTTGAGAAAGAAAAACAAAGCTGGGGGGTATCACACTCCCTTATTTCAAACTATACTGAAAGCTACAATGATAAAAACAATACAGTAGTGTCACAAAAATAGATACATAGATCAATAGAACAGAGTAGAGGGCCCAGAAATAAACCCATACTCAATAGTTAATTAATATATGATAAAGGAGGCAAGAATATGCAGTGGAGGAAGAACAGTCTCTTCAATAAGTGGTGTTGGGACAACTGGATAGCTAGCTACATGCAAAATGGAAAATGGGTAGATGTCTTACAACATACACAAAAATAAACTCAAAATGGATTAAAGACCCAAATATAAGACCTGAAACCATAAAACTACCAGAAGAAAATATAGGCAGTAAACTCTTGAACATCAGCATTAGTAATTTTTTCTGGATATGCCTCCCCAGGCAAGGGAAACAAAACCAAAAATAAACAGGTGGGACTATATCAAACTAAAAATCTTTTGCACAGCAAAAGAAACCATCAATGAAACAAAAAGGCAACCTACAGGGTAGGAGAATACATTCACAAATGATCTATCTAGTAAGGGATTAATATCCAAAATATATCAAGAATTCATACAGCTCAACACCAAAAAAACAAATAAACCAATTAAAAAACGGGCAGAGAATCTGATTTCCCAAAAATGATAGACAGATGGCCAACAGGCACATCAGAAGATGCTCAACACTACTAATCATCAGGGAAGTGCAAATCAAAACCACAACGAAATATCACCTCACACCAGTCAGGACTATCCAAAAGACAAGAAATAACAAATGTTGGTGAGGATGTGGAAAAAATGGAACTCTCCTGCACTGTCAGTGAGAAGGCAAGTTGGTGCAGCCACCACAGAAAGTAGTGTGGAGGTTCCTCAAAAAACTAAAAATAAAGGTACCATACAACCCAGTAACTCCACTTCCAGGAATTTACCCAAAGAAAATAAAATCACCAATATGAAAATATATATGCACCCCTATGTCTATCTCAGCATTATTTACAATGGCAAGATATGGATGCAACCTAAGTGTCCACTGGATAAAGACGATAGGATACATATATACAATGGAATATTATTCAGACATAAAAAAAGAATAAAATCTTGCCATCTGCAACAAATGGAGAGACTTAGAGGACTTACACTAAGTGAAATAAGTCAGAGAAAGATAAATACCATATGATTTCAATTATATGTGGAATATAAAAAAACAAAACAAATAAAGCAAGTAGAAAAAGACTCAGACACAGAGAAGAGACTGGTGGTTTCTACTGGAGAAGAGGGGAAGGCAATGGATGAAACAGGTTAAAGGGATAAGGAAGCACATTTCCAATGATAATATAAATTAGTCTTCACAGACTCCAAGAAGGGACTAGTGGTTACCAAAGGGGAGGGGTGGGGGAGGGCGAGTCGGTAGGGAGGGAGAAGGGGATTGAGGGGTAGTATGATTAGTATACATGGTGTGTGGAAGGATCATGGGCAAGACAGCATAGCACAGAGAAGACAAGTAGTGACTCTGTGGCATCTTACTACACTGATGGACAGTGACTTCAATGGGGTATGTGGGGGACTTGATAATATGGGTGAATGTAGTAACCACAATATTTTTCATGTGAAACCTTCATAAGTGTATATGAATGATACCTTAATAATTATATATATATTATAAATTTATATATACATTAGTCTCAGGGCTGAGAAGTACAGCATAGGGAGTATAGTAAACAATATTGTAATATCTTTGTATGTTGACAGATGGTAACTTCAGTTACTGTGGTGAGCAGTTAATGTAGATAACTGTAAATCACTATACTATACACCTGAAACCAATACAATATTGTATACCAACTATACTTCAATTCAAAAACATCAGGAAAATATAAAGTCACATGAGAAAACAGACACCAACATCAAGATGATATAAATATTGGAGTTATCTGAGAGAGGCTTTAAAGTAGTGATTGCAAAAGTGTTCCAAGATGTAAAGGCAAACACTCTTTTTTTTTAAATGGAAAGATAGAACATTTTTGCAAAGAATTAGAAAATATAAAGAGCCAAACAGAAACTTCATAACTAATAAATACAATAATGAAAATGAAAAATTTACTAAACGAGCTAAATAAAGTGAAGATGACAGAGGAAAGAGCAAGTGAACTCAAAGGTAGATTAATAGAAATTAACCAATGTGAAAATAGAAAAAAGTATTAAAAATATAAATAGAGTCTCCAGAATTTGTGGGACAATACTATAAAATTCTAATATTTGTGTCAGTGGTGTCTCAGAAGAAAAAATGAAGGAATCTGAGGCTGAAAAAATATTTAATAAATATTGCTAAAAAATATAAAGTTACAAATTCAGGAACTAATAAGGCCAAAACAGGTAAATCCAAAGAAATTCATGCCCAAAAACATCATAAACTGCTGAAAGCTAAAGACAAAAAAAAATCTCAAGATAGAGAAAAAGAATGCATTATTTATAGGAGAAAATAATTCAAATGATTGCAGATTTCTTATCAGAACCCACGGAGTCCAGAGGAAGTGAAATAACATTTTTTAATAATGAAGAAAAGACTGTCAACACAGAATTGTATATCCAGTGAAAATATCTTTCAGGAATAATTGTTTTTATTTTAAGATATCTCAGATTGGAAAATATGTAAGAACTCTCATTGCCAACAGACCCACTCTAAAAGAATTGTAAAAAGAAGTTCTTTATAGACAAAAGGGAAATGCTACTAGAAGGAAACCTGGAATATTGAGAATAAAGAAAAAGCAAGAGAAACATTAAACATGCAGGTAAATATAGAAAATTCTTCCTTGAGTTCCTTAAAAAATGTGACAGCCAAAAGCAAAAATTATAATTTCTGATGGGTCTTCATTGTTTCTGGATATATTACATAGGGCAATTATAACACAGAATGGGAAGAGTGAAGAGACCCATATGGCGGTAAGTTTCTACATTCCACTTTGTGTTAGGAGTTCCCAAGACTACACTCAGGTTCAGTAACTTGCTAGACTCACAGAACTCAGAGAAGTTGTTATGCTCATGGGTAAAGTTTATTCCAGCAAAAGAATACAGACTAAAATCAGCAAAGGTGAAAGGGCAGAATTCAGGAGAGACCAAGCACAAGCTTCTAATGTCCTTTTCCAGAGAAGCTGTATAAACAGTACTTAGTTATCCCAGCAATGATGTGTGACAATAATATAAAATATTGCCAACCACAGAATTTCACCCAAGCCTTCATGTCCAGGATTTTTATTGAAAGGTGGTCACATAGGCATGGAACACGGACATGACTGTCCTTTACGTACTGAGTCTTCAGAGATCAGACTAATAAAGTGTGGTCCAAAGCCCCCACATAAATTGCATTGTTAGCATAAACTGACAAACCAAAGTACACAAAAACACTGTTCAGGCAGGATATTTCAAAAGCTTAAGGGTTATCTCCCATAAGCTAGTCAAGGGCCAGTCCTTTCTTGGTAATGTGCAGGGCTTGAACATCTCAAGCCTACTAAGTTAAACCTTTACCGCACACACTTGAAGTGGTAAAATATTGATTTGAAGTAGAATGTGACAAGTTACATATGTGTTTTATAATCCCTAGAGCACTTACTAAAAACCATATTTAAAATGGACAGAGACACAATGAATAAATTAAATAGAAAAACAAAACATGCTCAAATAACCCAAAAAAGGAAGGGAAAGGGAAAAAGAAGAATAAAAATCAGAGGGGAAAAAAAGGAACAGAAATAATAAATGTCATGCCCAAATCCAAATACATCAATAATTACATACCAATTAAATGACAGAGATTGCCAGATGGCTATACATGGATTTGAAAATGACAAAAACATGAGACTGTAGGCTGTCGAAACTCACCTAAAAATAATTATGTATTTAGCAAACTGAATTCAAAAACACATCAAGAGGATTATACACCATGATAAAGTGGGATTCATCCCAGGGATGCAAGGATGGTACAACATTCAAAAATCCATCAACATCATCCACCACATCAACAAAAAGAAGAACAAAAACCACATGATCATCTCCATAGATGCTGAAAAAGCATTTGACAAAATTCAACAACCATTCATGATAAAAACTCTTAACAAAATGGGTATAGAGGGCAAGTACCTCAGATCATAAAGGCCATATATGACAAACCCACAGCTAACATCATATGTAACAGTGAGAAGCTGAAAGCATTTCATCTAAGATTGGAAACAAGACAGGAATGCCCACTCTCACCACTGTTATTCAACATACTACTGGAGGTCCTACTCACAGCAATCAGACAAAACAAAGAACTACAAGGCATCCAGATTGGTAAAGAAGAAGTCAAATTGTCACTATTTGCAGATGACAAGATATTGTACATAAAAATCCCTAAAGACTCCACTCCAAAACTACTAGAACTAATATCTGAATTCAGCAAAGTTGCAGGATACAAAATTAACACAGAGAAATCTGTTGCTTTCCTATACACTAACAATGAACTAACAGAAAGAGAAATCAGAAAAACAATTCCATTCACAATTGCAGCAAAAAGAATAAAATACCTATGAATAAACCTAATGAAGGAAGTGAAAGACCTATACTCTGAAAACTATAAGACACTGCTAAGAGAAATTAAGGAAGACACTAACAGATGGAAATTCATCCCAAGCTCTTAGCTGGGTAGAATAAATACTGTCAAAATGGCTATACTGCCTAAGGCAATGTACAGATTCAATGCAATCCCTATCAAAATACCAACAGCTTTCTTCAATGAAGTGTAACAAATAATTCTATAATTCATATGGAACCACAAAAGACCCGAATAGCCAAAGCAATCCTGAGAAGGAGGAATAAAACAGGGGGAATAATGCTCCCTGACTTCAAGCTCTACTACAAAGCCATAGTAATCAAGACAATTTGGTATTGGCAGAAAAACAGACCCACAGACCAGTGGAACAGAATAGAAAATTCAAAGATTAACCCAAACATATACAGCCAATTAATATTTGATAAAGGAGCCTTGGATATACAATGGGGAGATGACAGCCTCTTCAGCAGCTGGTGTTGGAAAAACTGGACAGCTGCATGTAAGAGAATGAAACTGGACTACTGTCTAGCCCCATACACAAAGGTAAACTCAAGGTGCATCAAAGGCCTGGATGTAAGTCATGAAACCATAAAACTCTTAGAAAAAAACATAAGGCAAAAATCTCTTGGAGATAAATATGACCGACTTCTTCATGAACATATCTCCCCAGGCAAGGGAAACAAAACCAAAAATGACCAAGTGGGACTATATCAAGCTGAAAAGCTTCTGTATAGCAAAGGACACCATCAGTAGAACAAAAAGACATCCTACAGTATGGGAGAATATATTCATAAATGACATCCGATAAGGGGTTGACATCCAAATTATATAAAGAGCTCACACACCTCAACAAACAAAAAACAAATAAGCCAATTAAAAAATGCACAGAGTAGCTGAACAGACACTTCTCCAAAGAAGAAATTCAGATGGCCAACAGGCACATGAAAAGATGCTCCATATCACTAGTCATCAGAGAAATGCAGATTAAAACCACAATGAGGTATCACCTCACACCAGTTAGGATGGCTGCCATTCAAAAGACAAACAATAACAAGTGTTGGTGAGGATGTGGAGAAAGAGGAACCCTCCTACACTGCTGGTGGGAATGTAAATTAGTACAACCATTGTGCAAAGCAGTATGGAGGTTCCTCAAAAAACTGAAAATAGAAATACCATTTGACCCAGGAACTCCACTCCTAGGAATTTACCCTAAGACTGCAGCAGCCCAGTTTGAAAAAGATATATGCTCCCCTATGTTTATCACAGCACTATTTACAATAGCCAAAAGATGGAAGCAACCTAAGTGTCCATCAGTAGATGAATGGATAAAGAAGATGTGGCATATATACACAATGGAATATTATTCAGCCATAAGAAGAAAACAAATCCTACCATTTGCAGCAGCGTAAATGGAGCTAGAGGGTATTACGCTCAATGAGGTGAGCCAGGTGGAGAAAGACAAGTACCCAATGATTTCACTCATATATGGAGTATAAGAACAAAGAAAAAACTGAAGAAACGAAACAGCAGCAGACTCACAGAACCCAAGAACAGACTAACAGTTACCAAAGGGAAAGGGACTGGGGAAGATGGGTGGGAAGGGAGGGATAAGGGGGTAAAAGGGCTATTACTATTAGCACACATAATGTAGCGGGTGTGGTGGTGGGGTGGGGTGATACGTGAAGGCAGTATAACACAGAGAAGACAAGTAGTGATTCTATAACATCCTTCTACGCCGATGGACAGTGACTGCAATGGGTTATGTGGTGGGGACTTGATAATAGGGGGAGTCTAGTAACCATCATGTTGCTCATGTAATTGTATACTAATTATAGCAAAATTAAAAAAAAATACAAAACCAAAGCAAATGAAATACAGTGATATATAAAAAGAATAATACAGAACAAGTGGTTCCACAAGCAAAAATCAGCATAATCATCATTATAATAGCCTAAAGAAGAAAAACCATATGATTTTATCAATGTATGCCAAAAAAATTACTTGAAAATTTCAACATTCACTCATGACAAAAACTCTCAGCAAACTGAAATAAAACTTCCTTAAACTGATAAAAGGTACTGTCATAGGCTGAATTGTTTCCCCTGCCTCCCAAATTCATATGTTGAAGTCCTGACTGTATTTCTAGATAAGGCCTCTAGAGAGGTGATTAAGTCAAAATGAGACCATTCAGATGGGTCCTAGTCCAGTCTTATTGGTGTCTGTGTAAGAGGAGGAAATCTGGACACTGAGAGACATTTGTACACAGGGATATGCACATAGAGGAAACATGTGAGAACACAGAGAAGGCCTCAGAAGAAACCAAACCTGCTGACACCTAGGTCTTGCTTGGACTTCCAGCTTCCAGAACTTTGAGAAATGAATTTCTGTTGTTTTAAGCCATCCAGTCTGTGGTGCTTTGTTATGGCAGCCCTAGAAAACGAATACAGATACCTACAAAAGAATGCAGCTACCTACAGCTAAGATCATATTTAAGGGTGAATGAAAGACTGAGTGCTCCCCACCGCCCACTCCGAGATCAGGAACAAGTCAAGAATGTCTGCTCTCTCACTCTGTGTGAAAGGGCATTCAAAGAGGAGAGTTCAGTGATTAATCAGGATAATCTATTCTATAGATGTTATCTCATCCCCTCCCCTCAATACCCATCCAAAACCAACTCTAAAACCAGCTACACACACACACACACACACACACACACACACACACACACACACACACACACACACACACACACACAACTACACACACACCCCTATTACCTGAAAGTCTTCATTAAAACTAATTTTCAGCCAAATTATCAAAACAGTTGCTTCAATTCACTTTGAGTGTACAGAGGCAGACGTGTGCATAGAGGAAAAGGAGCAGGGAATCAAACTAAGAACCAGATCATGAAGTCTGCACAAAGGAAAATTTTAAAGAATTTCAATGTGCTCATATGTTAAAATTGCAGTCCACACATCCTGCCATGTTGTGGAAGGGCAGGGTATGTTCAATGGAACTTGCTAACAACATTACATTGTTCTCTGGTCATAATGTAATATCTGCATTCTAGTTAAAGAGAAATAAAATGTGACTTTAGTTATTTATTTAGAGGTTTATTTTCTCCCCACATACAATGTATCTGAGCAATTTAGAACTGTATCTCCCAAGCCCTACTTCATGCCCACTCTTGCAAGAAAACGCTTTCATGAAAAATGTGAAAATTACAACTGGAGACATTAAGTAGGCTACTTATGATAGGGGAGGTCTGCATACTATATGTTGCCCTAGAGGGACTGGGGAAAAGTAGTTTAAAAAAAATAAGGATCACATTCTGAAGTGTTTTTTTTCCCCTGAAACTCTTTAAACGACTTTGTTTCCCAATTTTCCAATTGTCTTCTCCATTGATGTGACAATAATTTAGCAGTACTATGTGCTGTCACTTCTGCATTAGTAAACACCAGGGCTTGCTAAGTAATTACAGAGTAACCTTATAATGAAATGCAGTGACGAGTTCTAATTAAATTTTAATGTTGCTTAATAACTATTCTACTTTAAAATGAGAATTTTTCATCCATGTATCCTAATGAGTTATCAGAATGTATTACCCTAAAAAATGTACAAATGGGAAGGTAAAATAGAATATTACCACCTGTGGACATGTGTGTGGGGACATTTATAATAAAAATTAATTAAAAACATCAAAAATTATTAAAAATATAAAAGGACATCAAATGCTGTAAGAACTATAGGGCAAGGTTTTTTTGAAAGCTCATAATTCACTTTGAAGGGAGAAAGATAGTAAGTTATTGTCCAATACAGGAGTTAAAGCTGTCTTCTCCTGAACATGGGACAAATACATGTTAAACTAAGAACATCCACACCTTATAAAATCACAAACCTAAAAGAAAACTCAATGTGTAAGCTAGGAAACAGGGCCTTCCTTTTACTTTATCCCTTAAAAGCCTGACAGAAAGGAGTATCCTTCCCATATTCTATTGTTCTACTGCCTTCATCTGTACAAAGTCCTTATGAGCACTCATGTAAATCCCTTTGATGCTGACCTAGTGAACATGGTGACATGGTGAAAATCTGTCACCCATTTCTCTCTTCATATCCCAGGAACTTGATATTAATATTCACAATCCTCCCTTCTCCCTTCACACTGCCAGAATGAGCAGGTCCAATCCATCTTGTTTTTGGACAAGACCTGTCCCCTCATGCTTCCACCACTATCTGTGGAAATCTGCTATTGCTCCTCCTTATGCTTCTGTCAAATGAGTTATATTGCTACTTATACCCATAAGGCCTAATTCATGCCCTTTCAGATAGAAAATTTTTAAATATAATCATGTTGATTCCAGTGAGGTCATTGCCTACAGAATTCCACAAAATGTGCTCCTGTCTTGCACTTCCTATCAGCTTTCTTTTTTTCTCCAAAATGCAGAGCTACTGTAAGAATTGCCACTGACAACCTTGAAATCTTTATTTCCATTATCGAGGCTCTTGTGCTATTATATGTGCCCACTTCACTGACCCTGAGTCTTGGCTATCTCCCTCCACAAAGCTGCATACCCCACACTCCCTTATAGTAGAAGTTGTTGATGCTATTGATGAAGACATTTGGTTACAGGTGACTGTCACAAGATATTCTGGGATATTTTCTTCCCTGCCCATACCAAATAAGTAGAAGAGGTGACATCTCTTAGCTTTTCCGGGATTCTCTTTAGCCAAAGCCATGTAAGGAACAAGGCTTAGAAGCTCTGGGAACTTCTGCTAAACCACATGTACGACCTGAGAGGAGAGAGAGAGAAGGAAGGAAACACCCAGGGCCTCACTCAGACATCTTGTGCTCCATTCCCATAATTTCGTAGTGCTACAAGAGCTTTCATCCATGTGCAGGGAATTATCTGTACCATGCAGAGCCAATATGGAGCTGGGCTCTGTGCAGTCACCAGACACCACAAATGGTTAAGAGTTAGCAACATGGCCCCTTCTGACCCTTGAAGAACATGTAAGAAATAAGTGAGCAATATATGATAAGCACTCAACATGATTATGGATTCACGTATCTAATTAGTGGTGGCTTCTATCATTAGTACTACTGCCCCTGATAACGCTCTTTCCCCACAAATAACAATATGTCCTGATCTCCGGTAACAGCATCATTCCTCCTGAGAAAAACTTTCAATACGTCCTTGCCTCTTACCTCCCAGTCCCCACATCCCAAGAATCACCAAGTTTTATCCTCCATCCTCTCCTTTGCATTTCCATTGTCATTCCTCTAGTTCACACCTTCATTACCCCTCAGCTGGACCTGTACTCAGTAAACATTTATTAAAGCATCTAGTATGTTCTGGCCTTGGCGAAAAATACAGATATGTGCTATACTTACCTCAAAATACTTATAATCTTGTGGTGGGATGGGGAAATACAGATGTTAGGTAATGAGAATGTAAGGCCAAATGAAACAGAATAGAATATATAGGAAGGCCTAACAAATATATGATTCAACAAAAAAATAAGATACATAAGAATGTTTCATGGAGGCATTGTCCCTTGAGGTGAAACTTGAACAGTAAAGAAAAAAAAGAAAAAAAGACATTGAAGTCTGAGAAAAAAGCATTTTAGATGCTATCTTTTCCCTCTGTCCTCACACAATCTTTCTTCTGTCTGTGTCTGTCCTAATCAAAGGACATCAGTTATACAGGTAAGGAAAGGCCTACCAATATGACCTAATTTTACTTGTTTAAATTAATGAAAGGAAACCTCATTTAAAATGGAGTTGGGAGGCCAGAAGGGGAAGCTCTCACACCCAACCACTTGTCATAAATTGCAGAACCAACAGGAAGAGACATACCTTGCAAGTGTATACTACTTTGGCTACTATTCTGTTATCCCAGCAGGAGAAAGGAAGGTTTTCACCTGGCCTGGCAAAAACCCAGCCAGTGAATCTAGCACAGCTTAGCCAATAAGAAACCGCATTACTTGGAGTGCCCAGTTTATTCCAATGGTCTTTTTGTTTAGAAGAGCCCCCCCCAACTCCTCCCCTTCTCTACAAAAAAACATTTCCTGTCCTTTCTTCTCCAACTTGCCTATGGTTTTGCTATAGCTTTCATGTCCCAAATTGCAATTATCTGCTATTCCCAAATAAATCCATTATGCTGATAAAATAACTGACAATTTTATTTATGAGGTTGACAATACTTGGTGATCAGAAATGGGATCCAGAAAAAAAAAACAACTTTGAGGTTGGTGCAGGTGCCCACAGCCAATTGAGGTCACTGCTTTCTTGCTGACCCTTAGTTGGAGGGTAAGTTTTCTCCTGGATTTCAAGTTCCACTCTTTTGCCTTTTTGGAGCCCTCCAAGCTTTATTTGGGATCTGTTTTAAGGCTTTCTTTCTTTCTGAGAGTACTCATAGATCTTTGGTCTGATTCCTTTTGGAACCAGGCTGTTCCTATTGAAACTGTGCTGTTTAGGTTTTTTTTTTTTTCTATAGAGAAAAACCTCTAAGAAATGCTATCCCAGTCATCAAAATGCTTTGAAAATGCCTTTCCCCCCTTCTGGGATCCCAGCTGATTTTATGTTTAAGAACTCTGGTCCTTCCTCATGTGTATTCCTAACTAAATGGGCCAATTTAATGAAAAGTAATTTAGAACTTCAATGGCCATCACAGGGAATTTTTGATCTCCCCAAACTTACTTTTCTCAAAAGAGAATTGGACAGCCATGGCTCTAAAATTGTCAGAACTGAGTGGAATGCCTATTTTAATTGGTATTTTGAAGCTTCCAAACATTATCAGGAATCTAAAATTTGCAACATAGAATTTCTAGACTAACAGAGGCAAACAATTAAAGAGAGAAAAAAGGGCTTCTGAGGCCTCTTCCCCACCCCCCCACCCTCATTTTCTTTGTCTCCAGATACATGGCGGCCACCTTGTGCTCAGGCCCCACTTCAGGTGCCATTTTCTTCTACTCTCTCTGAACAATCCCTACCTCCTCTATGTCTGCCACTCCTGTATTCTAATCCTTTTGCCGAATATCCCTTTTCCTCCAAAACTCCCTCTGTTCCCATCCTTTCCTGAACCTGTTAGCCCAACCCCTTTAAAGTTAAGTCTTCTAAAGATCTAAATAAACACCAAGTTTCTTATGTTCCCTGGACTAAGGCTAAACTATGAGCCACAGTTAAAGGGTTTCCTAAAGTAACTGAGGATCCCCATACCCCTACTGAAGAATTTAACATAGTTATTCAAGTTTACCAACCTGGTTTTTCAGATTTATATCAACAAACCCACATTTGTTGGTAACAGCCAGGCCAAACAATGGATGACACTAGCCCAGTGGGAACATTTCTGAAAGCGATTTAGAGAAACAGACCCCTATCTTTTGGAAAATGCTAGAAGACTTGCTGGCAATCAGCAATTACAGTAGCTTTCCTAAGCCTGTTGATTGGAACAAAATTCAGGCTTGCACACAAAAGCCTGATGGACCTGTTCATGATTATTACAATCAACTTCCGATTGTTTTCAAAGAAAATTCTGGTCTTCCTTTAGATGTTGAATCCACCAGGGTGACAATTAACTCTGTGTTTATCAATGGGCTGAATCAGGATCTTCTCCTTTAGTTAAAAGGGCCAGGATGGAAACTATGTCCACTCCAGATTTACTTAATTTGGCAAACCGGCTCACTCGTAACCACAGCTGAGTCACCTGCAAGAAAGACCACCAAAGTTCCTAATTTTCAACTCTGGCAAATGAATCCCCTAAACAAACCCAAAAACCTCCTAGTTTTGTGCTATTATTGCAAAGCCAGGACATTGGGGAAAAGATGGTTACAAATTTAAGCGCTATAGGCACCTTCAGCCCTCTACCCAGCCTTTCCGGTGTCCTCATTCCCGGTGACGGGTCTCTGAGAAGTACAGGGCTGTCCCCAGTCCTCCCTCCCACTCCACTTGGAGAAACCACGCTCCACACTGGCAATGAATTTCTGTAGGTCCTTACTGACACCACAGATACACTTCCAGTGCTCTCCCCTTCTGCTATAAAGCAGCCGCTGCCTCGGAGTACTAAAACAGTTCAAATAGTGGGATCTCTAACGAACTTTAACAAGTTCTTGTCTCTAAACCAGTTTTCTTTTGTCTAGGCCCTCTGAAAGATGCATACCCTTTTTTCTTAGTTCCTCCACCTTATTTATTTTGGGGGCTGATATTTCTTAGAAAAATGACATGTCAGAATTTCTTTCTCCCAAAAGGGGAAAATAATTCTAGAATTTCAGAGTAGTAATCAAAATAGCCAACCAGGAGAATTAAATGACCTTTCAGCATCTTTTATTTCCTCTGTCTCTGACAGCACCATAGCTGAGTCTGGGGACACTGATCATTTGTTCCTATTTGATTAGCTACTGTCTTCCCTATGGGCAAAATCTTCAACTGTTGAAGATGTTGGCAGAACCCACAGCGCACCTTCTGTCAAGATTCAAATAGGTCCCTCAAAACCTCTCCCCATAATTAGCCAATACCCTGTAAGTAAAGAAGTCCTTCAAGATATCAAGCCCATAACAGAAAAGTGCAAGCCTCAAAGTCTCATTACTCCCTACACCAATCCCTATAATACCCCTTATTTTACCTGTAGCTGAGAATGGAGGTTTGTCCAGGACCTCTGAGCCATAAATAATATCGTTATCCCTCGCGCCCTGTTGTTCCTAACCCCATATGCTATTGACATCTATTCCCACTGAAAGAAACTGTTTCACTGGATTTGTAGTATCCTAGTTGAGAAGGATAGCAATGCATTTGTAGTATCCTAGTTGAGAAGGATAGCCAACATCCCTCTTGAGAAGAATGGAAATACACCTGGACAGCAATGCTCCAGGGTTTCAGAGAGAGTCCTTTTCACAGACCCTAAAAGCTGATTTGGATGATATAAAATTTCATGCAGGCTCTACTTATTTGCAATACGTAGATGATCTGCTTCTCTGCTCTTCTTCACAAACTTCTTCACAGGAAGACAGCATCACTTGTTAAAGCCTCTGGCCTTAAAAAGATAAAATCTTCAGAGAAAAAATTGTTATTTGCTTAAATTCAGGTATGATCCTTAGGGCGTCTGATTTCAGAATAGGACTACATTTGGATCCAGATGAAACCCCATGACTGCTTAACACTGGTGGATCACTTTTTGTCTCCTCATTGCAATTTATCAAACACTATTCTAACCAATGCAGATTTTTTGTGGCTTTCTGAAGGTTCTTATTTAAAGAATGAAAATAGTAAATATCATGCTGGGTATACCACTGTGACTCTTTTTGACATCATTGACGCAGCATCTCTACCTTTGGCCATTGTGGCCCAACAGACATTTTACGCCCTTACCTGAGCTGTACTTTATCTAAGAGTAAAACTACAAGCATTTATACCAATAGTCAGTATGCTTTTGGGGTAGCTTTTGACTTTTTGGAAAATTATGGAAACAATGAGGTGTTCTTACCTCCAATGGGGATAAAACTTAAAATGTCTCCTATGTCCAAAAGTTATTGGATGTCATACTTTTTGCCAGCTGCTCTGGCTATTATTAAGGTTCCTAGGCATTCCCATCTGACTCACTGGAGGCCCAAGGAAATCACCTCACTGATATTTCCACCAGAAATGCTGTTCTCAAGGAAACTAATAGCCAAACCTCTGTCCAGACGGATGTTCTCCCAAATGATAATTTGGAAAAATTTATGAAAGATACCCAATAGTTGGCCCCAGAAAGGGACAATAATGGAAATCTAAATATTGTGGGTTTGATAAAAAGAGAGAACTCTGGTTTTGCCCAAATAACAATCCAGCCCTACTGGAAATTCTAAAACTACTACTACTTACCACTGTGCATGCATTGAACCATTGGCCTACTGACAGAATGATAGCATTCACAAACCAGTATCAGTGGAAGAATATTAATAAGGCTGCAAAAGTGACTACTATGCTTGTCCTACCTGCCCAAGTATAATCCAGGGAAACCTGTTTGCACAGAGGGATTTCATACAGCTTCCCCCATCTCATGGATGTAAATATGTTTTAGTAATGGCTCATATGTTTTCTCACAGAACTGAAGCTTTCCCTTGTAAAAAAGCCAAAGCTGCTTCTGTAGCTAAAATTCTGTTAGAAAAGATTATCCCTACCTCGGAAACCCTCCTTGAAAGTAATCAGGGAACCATTTTATTGATCAAGTTCTTTGACAAGTCCATGCTCTTCGGCCAGTTTTACAACACTTCCATTGTGCATAACATCCTCAATCCTCAGGGTCAGGTGAATGCACTGATGGCACTACTAAGACGCAATCGGCAAAATCTGCAGAGACCCTCCAAACACCTTGGTCAAAAGCATTGCCATTGGTCCTTCTAAATCTCAGATCTGCCCCTTTGGAGCTCACAGACTCGCAGCCTTTGAGACAGTTACAGGGCATCCAGCGTATTTGGCCTCTGCCTCCTTTGGCCCACATGACAAAAGGAGACATACTTCAATATTGTAAAGGCCTACATGCCTCTATTCGAAATAAAGCAGTCTTTACGACACACTCACTCAGGAGACAAAGACCTTAAGCATCACACCGTGCAACGTGGAGATTTTGCCTATTGGAAAGGACATCTCCAGAAAGACTCTTCAGCCTTGCTGGGAAAGCCCTTCGCAGGTACTGCTTACCAACCCTCATGCTATCAAACTCCCGGGAATAGATTTTTGGATCCAAGTGACATATCTACAGAAAGCACCAAACCCTGCCTGGGCCTGCACTCCATCTGGTGACCTGAAAGCAAAGATTTCCCAGAATTGAAGCCAATGACATCTAATGAGACAGCTTTTCCAGGATGTGCAGACCAGGTCTGTATACCTTTTTCTCAATGTTTGCACCTATATCTTTTGTGGAAAGAAAATGCCCTTGTCTATATTTGCCAAACTTTCAGGTAAGGGAGAAACCTCTTCTTTTGATCATGGCCTTTTCAGAAACAGCCTCCTCATGATCCTTTGAGCTTTTCCTGAAGAGTTGGAAGGTTCAAAATTCACAAAAGGTTTTCTTTCATCTGAACTTTATCTGACTTTGGAGTCTTATCCAAATTCATGGTCTCTGAATTTGCAATCTTACAGGCTGTATTATTAGGTGGCATTTGTTTCCAAACCATTCTTTTGAGATAACAATAGTGCTTTAATATATCTTTTAAGTTTTGTTATCCTTGCAAAGAGTTCATTCACCTGCACTGTATCTTCCCAAATGCACCCGTTTAATTCTTCAGTGAGCTCCTGCAGTATTCACTGATTTGCTCCCATGGTTGCTTTGAGTGGGGACTTCCGAGAAGGCATACATGACTCCGGGTTTGCCTCCGTAGGGAAAGCTTTTCTCCCCTAAGTTGGAATAAGTGCCATTAAGTATTTTCAGTTGGCTACTGTTAGACCTAGGGTTCTGGTTTAGAACCATCATACAAATAGGAATTGTCATGTTACTTCTGTTCTCTGTAATTATTTTAAGTTTTTTATCTTGTTGTATGTCAAAATTTTGTAAAATAATGTACCCAATAAGATGATCTCCAGTGCTTATGGTCTTGACAAATATGAATTATAGATGGGACGTGCTGAGAATTCTCCCTCCTTACCTTCTTTGTTACTCAAATGCGGCCTTAGGTGGTTTTCAACTGCTATGCACTTTTCTTCCGACACACAGGACATGAAAACCAGAAAAGGTCCTTCCTTGGCATTAAGGGACAAAACAACAAAATGTGGAAAATCTGACTCTTGATCACCAATGCTTTCGAGGAAGGACCTTGATAAAAAGTAGGAAATGTGAAAATTAATAAAAGAAAACCTCATTTAAAATGGAATTTGGAGGCAAGAATTAGGAGCTCTCACTCCCTACCACTGTGCCAACTACAGAAACAACAGGAAGAGACATACCTTGCATGTGGATACTACTGTACTGCCCCAGCAGAATGAAGAAAGGTTTTTTCTTTGCCTGACAACAGCCCAACCAATGAAAAGCCACACTTTGAATGCCCAGTTTATTCCAATGAACTTTTTGCTTAGAAGAGCCCTCCCAGTTCCTCCCTTACCTCTATAAAAACATGTTCCTCGCCTTTGTTCTCCAGACTTGCCTATGGTTTTGCCATAGCTTGAATGTCTCAAATTACAATTCTCTGCTATTCCCAAATATCCATTTGGCAAAACAACTGACTTTTTTTTAATACTTTGTTTTGCTATCATTAATCTACAATTACATGTGCAATATTATGGTGATTAAACTACCCCTTCATCAGGTCCCCCCCACCAACCCCATTACAGTGACTGTCCATCAGCGTAGTGAGATGCTATAGAGTCACTACTTGTCTTCTCTGAGTTGTACAGCCCTCCCCGTGCCCCCCCCAACGTTACATCTGCTAATCGTAATGCCCCTTTTTCCTCTTTGTCCCTCCCTTCCCACCCATCCTCCCCAGTCCCTTTCCCGTGGTAACTATTAGTCCATTCTTGGGTTCTGTGAGTCTGCCGTTGTTTTGTTCTGTCAGTTTTTTTCTTTGTTCTTATACTCCACATATGAGTGAAATCATTTGATACTTGTCTTTTTTGGCTTGGCTTATTTCACTGAGCATAATACTCTCTAGCTCCACTCATTTTGCTGCAAATGGTAGGATTTGTTTTCTTCTTATGACTGTATAATATTCCATTGTGTATATGTACCACCTCTTCTTTATCCATTCATCTACTGATGGACACTTAGGTTGCTTCCATTTCTTGGTGATAAACATAGGGGTGCATATGTGTTCTTCAAACTGTGCTGTTGCATTCTTAGGGTAAATTCCTAGAAGTGGGATTCCTGGGTCAAATGGTATTTCTATTTTGAGTTTTTTGAGGAACGTCCATACGGCTTTCCACAATGGTTGAACTAATTTGCATTCCCACCAGCAGTGTAGGAGGATTCCCTTTTCTCCACATCCTCGCCAACATTTGGTGTTGTTTGCCTTTTGGATGGCGGCCATCCTCATTGATGTGAGGTGATATCTCATTCGGGTTTTAATCTGCATTTCCCTGATGATTAGCGATGTGGAGCATCTTTTCATGTGCCTGTTGGCCATCTGAGTTTCTTCTTTGGAGAAGTGTCTATTCATGTCCTCTGCCCATTGCTTAATTGGATTATTTACTTTATGTTTGTTGATGTGTGTGAGTTCTTTATATGTTTTGGATGTCAACCCCTTATCGGATACGTCATTTATGAATATATTCTCCCATACTGTAGGATATCTTTTAGTTCTACTGATGGTGTCCTTTGCTGTACAGAAGCTTTTCAGCTTGATATAGTCCCACTTGTTCATTTTTGCTGTTGTTTCCCTAGCCCGGGGAGATATGTTCATAAAGAAGTCACTCATGTTTATGTCCAAGAAATTTTTGCCTATGATTGTTTCTAAGAGTTTTATGGTTTCATGACTTACATTCAGGTCTTTGATCCATTTTGAGTTGACTTTTGTGTATGGGGTTAGACATTAGTGCCGTTTCATTCTCTTACATGTAGCTGTCCAGTTTTTCCAACACCAGCTGCTGAAGAGGCTGTCATCTCCCCATTGTACATCCAAGGCTCCTTTATCAAATATTAATTGACTGTATATGTTTGGGTTAGTGCTTGGATTTTCTATTCTGTTCCACTGGTCTGTGGGTCTGTTTTTGTGCCAACACCAAATTGTCTTGATTACTGTCACTTTATAGTAGAGCTTGAAGTCAGGGATCGTAATTCCCCCTGTTTTATTCCTCCTTCTCAGGATTTCTTTGGCTATTCGGGTTCTTTTGTGGTTCCATATGAATTTTAGAATTATTTGTTACACTTCATTGAAGAATCCTGTTGGTATTTTGATAGGGATTGCGCTGAATCTGTCCATTGCTTGAGGTATTATAGCCATTTTGACAATATTTATTCTACCTCGCCAAGAGCTTGGGATGAATTTCCATTTGTTAGTGTCCTCTTTAATTTCTCTTAGGAGTGTCTTGTAGTTTTCAGAGTATAGGTCTTTTACTTCCTTCATTGGGTTTATTCCTAGATATTTTATTCTTTTTGATGCAATTGTGAATGGAATTGTTTTTCTGATTTCTCTTTCTGTTAGTTCATCATTAGTGTATAGGAAAGCAACAGATTTATCTGTGTTAATTTTGTATCCTGCAACATTGCTGAATTTAGATATTAGTTCTAGTAGTTTTGGAGTGGAGTCCTTGGGGATTTTTATGTACAATATCTTGTCATCTGCAAATAGTGAAAATTTGACTTCTTCTTTACCAATCTAGATACCTTGTATTTCTTTGTTTTGTCTGATTGCCGTGGCTAGGACCTTCAGTACTATGTTGAATAACAGTGGAGAGAGTGGGCATCCCTCTCTTGTTCCCAATCTTAGATGAAAAGCTTTCAGTTTCTCGCTGTTAAGTATGATGTTAGCTGTGGGTTTGTTTTATAAAGACTTTATGATGTTGAGGTACTTGCTGTCTATACCCATTTTGTTGAGTTTTAATCATGAATGGATGCTGAATTTTATCAAATGCTTTTTCAGCATCTATGGAGATTATCATGTGGTTTTCATTCTTCTTTTTCTTGATGTGCTGGATGATGTTGATGGATTTTCGAATGTTGTCCCATCCTTGCATCCCTGGGATAAATCTCACTTGATCGTGGTGTATGATCTTCTTGATGTATTTTTGAATTCGGTTTGCTAATATTTGGTTGAGTATTTTTGCATCTATGTTCATAAAGTATATTGGTCTGTAATTTTCTTTTTTGGTGAAGTCTTTGCCAGGTTTTGGTATTAGAGTGATGCTGGCTTCATAGAATGAGTTTGGAAGTATTTCCTCCTCTTCTATTTTTTGGAAAACTTTAAGGAGAATCGGTGTTATTTCTTCTCTATATGTCTAGTAGAATTCAGAGGTGAATCCATCTGGTCTGGGGGTTTTGTTCTTGGGTACTTTTTTGATTACCAACTCAATTTCGTTACTGGTGATTGGTCTGTTTAGTTTTTCTGTTTCTTGCTTGGTCAGTCTTGGAAGGTTGTATTTTTCTAAGAAGTTGTCCATTTCTTCTAGGTTTTCCAGCTTGTTAGCATATAGATTCTCATAATATTCTCTTCTAGTTCTTTGTATTTCTGTGTGGTCCATCGTGATTTTTCCTTTCTCATTTCTGATTGTGTTTATGTGTGTAGATTCTCTTTTTCTCTTAATAAGTCTGGCTAGGGGGTTATCTATTTTGTTTATTTTTTCAAAGAACTAGCTCTTGGTTCCATTGATTTTTTCTATTGTTTTATTCTTCTCAATTTTATTTATTTCTTCTCTGATCTTTATTATGTCCCTCCTTCTGGTGACTTTGAGTCTCATTTGTTCTTCTTTTTCCAATTTCAGTAATTGTGTCTTTATACTATTCATTTGGGAATGTTCTTCCTTCTTTAAATAGGCCTGGATTGCAATATACTTTCCTCTTAGAACTGCCTTTGCTGCGTCCCACAGAAGTTGTGGCTTTGTGTTATTGTTGTCATTAGTCTCCATATATTCTTTGATTTCTGTTCTGATTTGGTCGTTAACCCATTGATTAATTATGACAATGTTGTTAAGTCTCCATGTATTTGTGTGCCTTTTTGTCTTCTTTCTATAATTTATTTCTAGTTTTATACTTTGTGATCTGAGAAGCTGGTTGGTAGAATTTCAATATTTTTTACTTTACTGGAGTTCTTTTTGTGGCCTAGTATGTGGTCTATTCTGGAACATGTTCCATGCGCACCTGAGAAGAATGTGTATCCTTTTGCTTTTGGGTGTAGAGTTCTGTAGATGTCTGTTAGGTCCATCTGTTCTAGTGTGTTGTTCAGTGCCTCTGTGTCTTTACTTATTTTCGGTCAGGTTGATCTGTCCTTCGGAATGAGTGGTGTGTTGAAGTCACCTAAAATAAATGCATTGCTGTCTATTTCCTCCTTTAATTCTGTTAGTATTTGTTTCACATATGTCGGCGCTCCCGTGTTGGGTGCATATATATTTATAATGGTTATATCCTCTTGTTGGACTGACCCCTTTATCATTATGTAATGTCCTTCTTTATCTCTTGCTTCTTTCTTCGTTTTGAAGTCTATTTTGTCTGATACAAGTACTGCCACACCTGCTTTTTTCTCCTTGTTGTTTGCATGAAATATCTTTTTCCATCCCTTCACTTTTAGTCTGTGTATATCCTTCGGTTTGAGGTGACTTTCTTGTAGGCAGCATATAGATGGGTCTTGCTTTTTATCCATTCTGTTACTCTGTGTCTTTTGATTGGTGCATTCAGTCCATTTACATTTAGGGTAATTATCGATAGATATGTACTTATTGCCATTGCTGGCTTTAGATTCATGGTTACCAAAGGTTCCAGGGCTGCTTCTTTACTATCTATCTAACTTAACTTTCTTGTTAAGTTATTGTAAACATAGTCTGATGTTGCTTTATTTCTCTCCCTTCTTATTCTTTCTTCTCCATTCTTTATATACTAGGTGTTTTATTCTTTGCCTTTAGTTAGTATTTGCATGGTCTGCGCTCTTTGCTATGATTTTATTTTCTCTGGTGACATCTTTTTAGCCTTAAGAGTGCTTCCCTCTAGAGCAGTTCCTTTCAGATGTCCTGTAGAGGTGGTTTATGGGAGGCAAAGTCAGCTTTTGCTTGTCTGGAAATTGTTTAATCCCTCCGTCATATTTAAATGATAGTCGTGCTGGATACAATATTCTTGGTTCAAGGCCCTTCTGTTTCATTACATTAAATATATCATGCCTTTCTCTTCTGGTCTGTAAGGTTTCTGTTGAGAAGTCTGATGGGTTTTCCTTTGTAGGTGATCTTTTTTCTCTCTCTGGCTGCCTTTAATACTCTGTCCTTATCTTTGATCTTTGCCATTTTAATTATTACGTGTCTTGGTGTTGTCTTCCTTGGGTCCCTTGTGTTGGGAGATCTGTGGGCTTCCGTGGACTGTGAGACTATTTCCTTCCCCAGCATGGGGAAGTTTTCAGCAATTATTTCTTCAAAGACACTTTCTATCCCTTTCTCTCTCTTCTTCCTCTGGTACTCCTATAATGTGAATATTGTTCCTTTTGGAATCGTCACACAGTTCTCTTAATATTCTTTCATTCCTAGAGATCCTTTTATCTCTCTCTGCCTCAGCTGCTCTGTATTCCTGTTCTCTGGTTTCTATTCCATTAACAGTCTCTTGCATCTTGTCCAGTCTGCTGCTTAGCCCGTCGATCACTTGTCTCATTTCTGCATTGTCTTTCCTGACTTCCCTCACTTCCTCCCTCAGCTCTTGCATTTTTCTCTGTAGATCCATCAGCATGGTTATGACTTTTATTCTGAATTCTTTTTCAGGAAGATTGTGCATTTCCATATCTTCAGGCTCCCTCTCTGGTGTTGTCTGGGTCTGGGTTAGCTTTGTCTGTACCATATTCCTCTGTCTTTTCATGGCAATAGAAGTGTCACTGGTAGGTGCCACGTATGTCAGCTGGGCTCTTTAAGACTTTAAAGAAAAAGAGAAGGAAGAGAAAAAAAGAGCAAAAAGAGAAAGAAAGAAAAGAAAAGAAAGGAAAAAAACAAACAAAAAAATGCCCACTGAGAGTAGATTCTGTAAGGATGCTGTAGGTGGTGCTGTTGCTCCACTATTCGGCAGCCGCAGCTGCGCCGCTCCGCATGGCCGTTTGTAGCTCTGGCCAGGGCAGGAACGAATGGCAGGCTATTGTTCTCTGTGTGAAGACTCAGTGCGGCTACTTTTTCCCAGTCGCCAGCCAAGGGGTCCGAAATTCTCCAGGACTCCCAGCCTGCCAGGCCGAGTGCGCTGAGACAGCTGCGCCCCTCAGCTGGGCCCCCATCTCCCCAAGACCACGAAAAAAAGTGCATGCTTTTCTTTTGTCCTGCCCAGCTGCGAGGACCCGGGCACATTCCCAGCTCAAAACCTGCACCTTCTGCCTCTCCAATATCCAATACACTGTGCGATGTGTGTCAGCACTCCCAGCGCAGATCACCAGGGCCGGTTATTTCACGGACCTGTACTTCCACTCCCTCCCCACTCTGAATCCTCTCCTCCTGCAGGTGCGCTGGGGTGGGGGAGTGCTCAGGTCCCGCCAGTATGCGGCTCCGTATCTTACCCTCTCATGGGGTGCCGAGTCCTCTCAGGTGCAGATGCAAGCTGTGCGCTGTCCTGTATGTCTGGTCTCTCTTTTAGGAATAGTTGCATTTGCTGTATTTTCATAGATATATATGGTTTGGGGAGGAGATTTCCGCCGCCCTGCTCACTCCGCCACCTTCCCGGAACTCTTGACATTTTTATTTTAAGGTTAAAAAACTTAACAAAATTACCTCCTTAAAGGCATTATCTCCAAATACAGTCATGTTCTCCATGCATTTCTTGGTTTCTGCTTTGATTTGCTCATTGATCCATTGATTATTTAGAAGCATGTTGTTTAACCTCCATTTGTTTGTAGAGTCCTTTCTTTTCTTCAGGTAATTTATTTCTAGTACATACCACTGTGATCTGAAAAGATGCTTGATACAATTTCAATTTTAATTTACTGAGGCTCTTTTTGTGTCCTAATACATGATCTGTTCTGGAGAACATTCCCTGTGTACTTGAGAAAAATGTGTATCCTGCTGCTTAGGCCCAATGTTCTGTATATATCTGTTAAGTTCATCTGATCTAGTGTGTTATTCAGTGCCTCTCTTTATTTTCTGTCTGGTTAATCTGTCCATTGATGTAAGTGGGGTGTTAAGGTCCCTAATATGATTGAGTTGCAGTCTATTTCTCCCTTTAGTTCTGTTAGTATTTGTTTTACATAAGTAGGTGCTCCTATGTTGGGTGCATAATATTCATAAAGGTTATATCCTCTTGTTGGACTGACACCACCTTTATCATTATATAATGTCCTTCTTTATCTCGTTACTTTGTTTTGAAATCTATTTTGTCTGATATAAGTACTGCTACTCCTGTTTTTTTCTCCGTATTATTTGCATGAAGTATCTTTTTCCATCCCTACACTTCTAGTCTGTATATGTCTTTGGGTCTGAAAAAGTTTCTTGTAGGCAGTATATAGATGGGTCTTGTTTCTTCATCCATTCTGATACCCTATGTCTTCTGATTGATGCATTTAGTCTATTTACATTTAAGGTAGTTACTGATAGGTATGTACTTATTGCCATTTTATTAATTGTTTTCTGGTTGTTTTTGTAATTCTTCTCTGATCCTTTCTTCCTCTCTTATACTCTTGTTATCTGATGGTTTTCTTAAGTGTTGTGATTGGATTTCTTTTTTTTAATTTTTTTTTGTATCTATTATAGGCTTTAGGCTTGTGGTTACCATAAGGTTCATACATAGTTCCCTAAATATAACAGTCTATATTTGGTCACTCTATTTCAAACACAGTCTAAAAGTACTTCTTTTTAATTCTTCTTACTATTCCTCCACTTTATGTATTAGATGTCATAATCTGCATTTTTTGTGTATCCCTTGACTGATTTTTATAGTTGATTTTACTGCCTTTTTTTTTTAACTTCATACTTGCTTAACAAGTAATTGGTCTACTTCCTTTACTGTGGGTTTATCTTCACTGATCAAAAATATTAAGGCTTAAGAACATTTCCATCTACAGAAGTCCCTTTTGCATATCCTATAAGGCCAGTTTGGGGGTGAATTCTTCTAACTTGCTTTTATCTGGGAAACTTTTAATCTCTCCTTCAATAATTAATGATAACCATGCTGGATAGAAGCTTCTAGGTTGAAGATCCTTCTGTTTCAATACATTAAATATTTCATGCCACTCCCTTCTGGCCTGCAAAGTTTCTGTTGAAAAATCTGCTGATAGCCTTATGGTGTTGCCCTTATAATTAATTTTTTCCCTCTCTCTAGCCACTTTCAATACCTTCTCTTTACCCTAAATCGTTGTCATTTATTATATGTCTTGGTGTTGTGTTCCTGAGGTCCCTTTTGTTAGGCACTCTCTGTGCTTCCAGGCCCTTGGTGTCTATTTCCTTCCCCAGACTGGGGAAGTTTTCAGCAATTATTTCTTCAAAGAGTCTTTCTACACTTTTGTCTCTATTCTCCTTCTGGTATCCCTTTTATACAAGTATTGTTTCATTTGGAGTTGTCACACAGCTCTCTTAGCATCCAATTCTACATTCTTTTTTCCCCTCTGTTACTCAGCTTCATTGTTTTCCTATCTTCTAATTTCCATCTCATTGATTGTCTCCTTTATTTTCAACAATCTATTATTCATTCCCTCCATTGTAAATCTCATTTCAGTTACTATATTCTTCAGCTGTGAGTGGTTCTTTTTCAAATCATCTATCTCTTTGTTGAAATCCTCACTGACATCATCAGTACTTTTCCACAGATCCATGAGCATATTTATGACTATTGTTTTGAAATATTTATCAAGAAAATTGGTGATCTCCATTTCCTTTAGCCCTCTTTCTGGTATCTTATCCTGTTCTTTTGTTTGGAACATATTCCTCTGCCTCCTCATTTTGTCAGGGTTTCTGTGTTTCTTCCTTTGTACTAGATGGATCTGCTATGCCTCCTGGTCTAGAGAGCAATGGCTTTATGAAGAAGGCATCCTGTGGTGCCCAGAAGCTCAAGACTCTTTGTTCACCTGTGCCTGGTTCTCCTTTGCTGGTGAACTGATGGGATAGATGGGCAGGTGTGCAGGGGAGCAGGGCATTGGGCTGGGCCACTAGCAAGGAGGAAGGAGTGTTTGGAGCTGACTCCTGCACGTGCCTCCCATGTTGGGCTGAGAGAGGGCCAGGAAAGCTGGGAGAAACTCCTTTATCCTATCCTGCCAGGCATCAAAGTCTCCCTCCACCTGTCAGGCAGCAAAATATGACCACTTCTGGGCCTAGCAGGCCAGGTGGGTGGGTAGGTGGGTGCTTAGAGAAGCACCTTGGAACTCAGCCACCAGCAAGGGGGATGGAGCATTTGGGACTCACACGCATGCCCAACCAGTTGGGCTGAGGGAGGGCTGGGGACGCATCATCCACCTACCCTTTCCCCTGGGAAGAGAGCGCTGCCCAACCCTTCCCCTCTGGTACCCTTCCCACGGCTGGTAAATCCTTAAAACTGCCACCTCTTGGGTCTCAGTGGGATCAGTGGAGTATGCCTGTCTTCCACAAGCATGAGGAGTCTCAGCCTCCCAGAGTGCACCAACTCTCCCTGGTGTCCACCCCAATTAATCACCAAAGTCCAATGCAATATAGACTCATGTTCCCAGAGCAGATCTCCAGGCCAGGTGTGCAGAGTTCCTGAGCACTTAGCCCATTCCTACTCCATTCCTCTCCCTCCTGCTTGTGGGCTGGGATGGGGAAAGGGCTTGGGTCCTATTAGATCAGAACCCTGCCACTTTGCCCTTGTCTGTGATCTTCTCTTCTTCACCAGGTGTAGGTGGTCTGTTCTGAAGTCTTCAGATCATTTTCAGGGTTAGTTGTTTTTGCTGTAGTTGCTTCCTTGGTGTGTATGTGACAGCAGGTTTCCACTTGCATTTCCACCTTATTTTCTTTTATTCAATTTAAATGAAAACTCTTGTACTAGAAATTTTAATCTCAATCAATTTTAGACTCCTTTCCTTTCCTTTGGTCACCCAACAATCATGAAGACATGTTAGATTCCAAGAAAACATGAACAGTTCTCACCTTCAGTCCATCATGGTCATTGCATATATCTCCAAGTCAAGCTCTTCAAAGATAGACAGCTTCCATGCTATACTTGGGACAGTAGTTTCTAGGGTCCTTGGTATACAGTGTCTAGTCTTTCAGATGTATCCACTCCCCTCTGAAGTCCTCCCATCACCCCAGGCCGCAGGCCCCCACTGCCAGGAGGCAATAGAGAGAGAGTAGCACTTAAAGGCATGGACAGGAAGGCAGGACCACTGCAGGGGTTAGTCCTGGCTCTGTGCTTTGCTAGCTATGTGACCTTGGGCAAGGTGTTACACCTTTCCATGGTAGTTTCCTCATTTGAAATGTTCTGGACTTCTGGGAAGATGGCGGTGTGAGCAGGGCGGCAGAAATCTCCTCCCAACACTATATTTATCTACGAAAACACAGAAAATACATCTATTCCTAAAAGAGAGACGAGAATACACAGGAAAGCACACAGCATGCAGCTACACCCGAGAGGACTCGGCACCCCAAGAGGCGGGTAAGATACGGAGCCGCGACCCGGCGGGACCCGAGCCCTCCCCCACCCCAGCGCACCGGCGGGAGGAGAGGATTCAGAGCCGGGAGGGAGTGGAAGTGCACCCCGCGAAGTAGCCAGCCCCGGGGATCTGCGCGGGGAGCGCTGACCCACATTGCGCAGTGCAGCGGAGATTGGAGAGACAGAGGGGCAGGATCTGAGCGGGGAACGCGCCAGGGTGCTTGCAGCCGGCTCCCGGGAAGGAAAAAAAAAAGTGCGCGCTTTCTTCAGCGGTCTTAAAGAGACAGGAGCCCAGCGGAGGAGCCGGATAGCCCCAGCACACTCAGCCCAGCAGGCTGGGAGTCCTGGGGAGTTTCAGACGCCTTAGCTGGCGACTGAGGAAGCGTAGCCATACTTAACACTTCTCACTGAGATCAACAGCCTCCTATTCGTTCCCACCCCTGCCAGAGCGATAAAGGGCCCTGCAGAGCGGCACAGTCACAACTGTGGAATAGTGGGGCAATAGCACCACCTAGAGCATTACCACAGAATCTACGTCCGGTGGGCATTTTTTTTGTTTTGTTTTGTTTTTTGTTTTGTTTTTGTTTTTTCTTTTCTTTCTTTTTTTTCTTTTTTTCTTTCTTTCTTTTTTTTCCTTTTTTCTCTTTTTTTTCTTCTCTTTTTAAAGTCTTAAAGACCCCAGCTGACATACGTGGCAACTATCAGTGACCAAATTATACAGCAATGAAAAGACAGAGGAATATGGTTCAGACCAAAATCAACCAGACAACCCCAGAGAGGGAGTCTGAAGGGATGGAAATGCACAGCCTCCCTGAAAAAGAATTTAGAATAAAAGTCATAACCATGCTGATGGACCTACAGAGAAATGTGCAAGAGCAGAGGGAGGAAGTGAGGGAACTGAGGAAAGACAATACAGAAATCAGACAAGCGATCGACGGGCTTAACAGCAGAATGGATGAGATGCGAGAGACTGTTAATGGAATAGAAAACAGAGAACAGGAGTACAGAGCAGCTGAGGCAGAGAGAGATAAAAGGATTTCTAGGAATGAAAGAATATTAAGAGAACTGTGTGACCAATCCAAACGGAACAATATTCGCATTATAGGAGTACCAGAGGAAGAAGAGAGAGAAAAAAGGATAGAAAGTGTCTTTGAAGAAATAATTGCTGAAAACTTTCCCTCGCTGGGGAAGGAAGTAGTCTCGCAGTCCACCGAAGCTCATAGATCTCCCAACACAAGGGACCCAAGGAAGACAACACCAAGACACATAATTATTAAGATGTCAAAGATCAAAGATAAAGACAGGGTATTAAAGGCAGCTAGAGAGAGAAAAAAGATCACCTACATAGGAAAACCCATCAGACTATCATCAGACTTCTCAACAGAAACCTTACAGGCCAGAAGAGAATGGCATGATATATTTAACGTAATGAAACAGAAGGGCCTCGAACCAAGAATATTGTATTCAGCACGATTATCATTTAAATATGATGGAGGGATTAAACAATTTCCAGATAAACGAAAGTTAAGAGAATTTGCATCTCATAAACCACCACTACAGGATATCTTAAATGAACTGCTCTAGAGGGAAGCACACCTAAGGCTAAAAAGATGTCACCAGAGAAAAAACAAAATCATAGCAAAGAAAGAAGACCATCCAAATACCAACTAAAGGCAAAGAATAAAACACCTATTATAGAAAGAATGGAGGAGGAGGAATAAGAAGGGAGAGAAAGAAAGAAACATCAGACTGTGTTTACAATAACTTAACAAGAAAGTTAAGTTAGATTGTTAGATAGTAAAGAAGCAACCCTTGAACCCTTGGTAACCACGAATCTAAAGCCAGCAATGGCAATAAGTACATACCTATCAATAATCACCCTAAATGTAAATGGACTGAATGCACCAATCAAAAGACACAGAGTAACAGAATGGATAAAAAAGCAAGACCCATCTATATGCTGCCTACAAGAAACTCACCTCAAATCCAAAGATATACACAGACTAAAAGTGAAGGGATGGAAAAAGATATTTCATGCAAACAACAAAGAGAAAAAAGCAGGTGTTGCAGTACTTGTATCAGACAAAATAGACTTCAAAACGAAGAAAGTAGCAAAAGATAAAGAAGGACATTACATAATGATAAAGGGGTCAGTCCAACAAGAAGATATAACCATTATAAATATATATGCACCCAACACAGGAGCGCCAGCATATGTGAGACAAATACTAACAGAATTAAAGGAGGAAATAGACAGCAATGCATTCATCTTAGGAGACTTCAACACACCACTCACTCCAGAGGACAGATCAACCAGACAGAAAATAAGTAAAGACACAGAGGCACTGAACAACACACTAGAACAGATGGACCTAACAGACATCTACAGAACTCTACACCCAAAAGCAACAGGATACACATTCTTCTCAACTGCACATGGAACATTTTCCAGAACAGACCACATACTAGGCCACAAAAAGAACCTCAGTAATTTCAAAAATATTGAAATCCTACCAACCAACTTCTCAGATCACCAAGGTATAAAACTAGAAATAAATTTTAGAAAGAAATCAAAAAGGCTCACAAATACATGGAGACTTAACAACACTCTCCTAACTAATCAATGGGTTAAAGACCAAATCAAAGAATATATGGAGACTAATGACAACAACAACACAAAGCCACAACTTCTGTGGGACGCAGCAAAGGCAGTTCTAAGAGGAAAGTATATTGCAATCCAGGCCTATTTAAAGAAGGAAGAACATTCCCAAATGAATAGTCTAAAGACACAATTACTGAAATTGGAAAAAGAAGAACAAATGAGGCCCAAAGTCACCAGAAGGAGGGACATAATAAAGATTAGAGAAGAAATAAATAAAATTGAGAAGAATAAAACAATAGAAAAAATCAATAAAACCAAGAGCTGGTTCTTTGAAAAAATAAACAAAATAGATAAACCCCTAGCCAGACTCATTAAGAGAAAAAGAGAATCTACACACATAAACACAATTAGAAATGAGAAAGGAAAAATCACGACGGACCCCACAGAAATACAAAGAATCATAAGAGAATATTATGAGAATCTATATGCTAACAAGCTGGAAAACATAGAAGAAATGGACAACTTCTTAGAAAAATACAACCTTCCAAGACTGACCAAGCAAGAAACAGAAAAACTAAACAGACCAATCACCAGTGACGAAATCGAATTGGTAATCAAAAAACTACCCAAGAACAAAACCCCTGGGCCTGATGGATTCACCTCTGAATTCTACCAGACATATAGAGAAGAAATAACACCAATTCTCCTTAAAGTTTCCAAAAAATAGAAGAGGAGGGAATACTTCCAAACTCATTCTATGAAGCCAGCATCACTCTAATACCAAAACCGGGCAAAGACCTCACCAAAAAAGAAAATTACAGACCAATATCCCTGATGAACGTAGATTCAAAAATACTCAACAAAATATTAGCAAATAGAATTCAAAAATACATCAAGAGGATCATACACCATGATCAAGTGGGATTCATCCCAGGGATGCAAGGATGGTACAACATTCGAAAATCCATCAACATCATCCACCACATCAACAAAAAGAAGAACAAAAACCACATGATCATCTCCATAGATGCTGAAAAAGCATTTGACAAAATTCAGCATCCATTCCTGATTAAAACTCTCAACAAAATGGGTATAGAGGGCAAGTACCTCAACATCATAAAGGCTATATATGACAAACCCACAGCTAACATCATACTTAACGGCGAGACGCTGAAAGCTTTTCATCTAAGATCGGGAACAAGACAAGAATGCCCACTCTCTCCACTGTTATTCAACATAGTACTGGAGGTCCTAGCCACAGCAATCAGACAAAACAAAGACATACAAGGCATCCAGATTGGTAAAGAAGAAGTCAAATTGTCACTATTTGCAGATGACATGATACTGTACATAAAAAACCCTAAAGATTCCATTCCAAAACTACTAGAACTAATATCTGAATTCAGCAAAGTTGCAGGATACAAAATTAACACACAGAAATCTGTTGCTTTCCTATACACTAATGATGAACTAACAGAAAGAGAAATCAGAAAAACAATTCCATTCACAATTGCATCAAAAAGAATAAAATACCTAGGAATAAACCTAACGAAGGAAGTGAAAGACCTGTACTCTGAAAACTACAAGACACTCCTAAGAGAAATTAAAGAGGACACTAACAAATGGAAATGCATCCCATGCTCTTGGCTAGGAAGAATAAATATTGTCAAAATGGCTATACTACCTAAAGCAATCTACAGATTCAATGCAATCCCTATCAAACTACCAACAGCTTTCTTCAATGAACTGGAACAAATAATTCTAAAATTCATATGGAACCACAAAAGACCCCGAATAGCCAAAGCAATCCTGAGAAGGAGGAATAAAACAGGGGGAATTACACTCCCTGACTTCAAGCTCTACTACAAAGCCACAGTAATCAAGACAATTTGGTATTGGCACAGAAACAGACCCACCGACCAGTGGAACAGAATAGAAAATCCAAACATTAACCCAAACATATACAGTCAATTAATATTTGATAAAAGTGCCTTGGATATACAATGGGGAGATGACAGCCTCTTCAGCAGCTGGTGTTGGAAAAACTGGACAGCTGCATGTAAGGGAATGAAACTGGACTACTGTCTAGCCCCATACACAAAGGTAAACTCAAGGTGGATCAAAGACCTGAATGTAAGTCATGAAACCATAAAACTCTTAGAAAAAAACATAGGCAAAAATCTCTTGGACATAAACATGAGCAACTTCTTCATGAATATATCTCCCCGGGCAAGGGAAACAAAAGCAAAAATGAACAAGTGGGACTATATCAAGCTGAAAAGCTTCTGTACAGCAAAGGACACCATCAGTAGAACAAAAGACATCCTACAGTATGGGAGAATATATTCATAAAAAACGTATCTGATAAAGGGTTGACATCCAAAATATATAAAGAACTCATGCACCTTAACAAACAGAAAGCAAATAATCCAATTAAGAAATGGGCAGAGGACATGAATAGACACTTCTCCAAAGAAGAAATTCAGATGGCCAACAGGCACATGAAAAGATGCTCCACATCGCTAATCATCAGAGAAATGCAGATTAAAACCACAATGAGATATCACCTCACACCAGTGAGGATGGCCAACATCCAAAACACAAACAACAACAAATGTTGGCGAGGATGTGGAGAAAAGGGAACCCTCCTACACTGCTGGTGGGACTGCAAATTAGTTCAACCATTGTGGAAAGCAGTATGGAGGTTCCTCAAAAAACTCAAAATAGAAATACCATTTGACCCAGGAATTCCACTCCTAGGAATTTACCCTAAGAATGCAGCAGCCCAATTTGAAAAGGACAGATGCACCCCTATGTTTATTGCAGCACTATTTACAATAGCCAAGAAATGGAAGCAACCTAAGTGTCCATCAGTAGATGAATGGATAAAGAAGATGTGGTACATATACACAATGGAATATTATTCAGCCATAAGAAGAAAACAAATCCTACCATTTGCAACAACATGGATGGAGCTAGAGGGTATTATGCTCAGTGAAATAAGCCAAGCCGAAAAAGACAAGTATCAAATGATTTCACTCATATGTGGAGTATAAGAACAAAGAAAAAATACTGAAGGAACAAAACAGCAGCAGACTCACAGAACCCAAGAACGGACTAATAGTTACCAAAGGGAAAGGGACTGGGGAAAATGGGCGGGAAGGGAGGGATAAGAGGGAAAAAGGGGCATTACGATTAGCAGATGTAATGTTGGGGGGGCACGGGGAGGGCAGTACAACTCAGAGAAGACAAGTAGTGATTCTGTAACATCTCACTACGCTGATGGACAGTGACTGTAATGGGGTTCGTGGGGGGGACCTGATGAAGGGGTAGTTTAATAATCGTAATATTGCACATGTAATTGTAAATTAATGATAATAAAATAAATTATATTAAAAATAAAGAATTGTTCTGAATAAAAAGTCTCTGTTTCTTGACTAATAATCGTATTTATCCAGTTAATCATTACAATAAGCCTTATATTTCAGATGGGAAAAATAAAGCCTTTATCCAAGGTCACATAGCCAGTAAGTGGCAAAGCTAGGATTCATACCTAGTTCTCTGACTTCTGGAACCAGTTTATGGAGCCAATGAAAATCAGGAGGTTGATCTAAAAGTTGCTATTTTCTATTTTTGTCTAATGCAATATTATTACTAGAACATGATAATCTGTGATAATGGAAAATTCCAAGAAACGTATGTCAAATATTTACTGTTAACATATGCTTGTGTTAACTTGGATCAACTAGTGGGCAAGACAAGGCCAGTAGGTTTTGGAAGGAAACTCATTCAGAATCTGCAGACTGGCTGCTGCCTTGGTTTCTGGGGACACACTTTTGATCTGATGGCATAGCAGCCGTCAGCATTAAGAAATTTGTCCACAGTTAAGAACTTAACCTAGAATTTAACCCAGGTCCCTTAATTCCCCATCTTACTACTATAACCCAGGGTGACCAACTCATCCCAGTTTGCCTGGAACTGTCCTGGTTTTAGCACTAAAATTTCTACATCGGAAGACACCCCTCATTCCTGGACACATCAGGATGATTGCTAACCCTTTGTCTCTCATATTTAGGGGTTGCAAGATCAGGATGGCAGAACAGAATACAGAAAGAGAACAGATGACTATTTTGTTAATAAAGGCTGGGTCAGATTTGATGATTTCTGAGGTTGTTTCTAGTCTAATCAGTACAAGGAAGCAAAATGTTATCAACTCCTTAGATGTTAATTTTGCAATTTAGTAGCTGGTGAAGAAGTGAGACCAAACATGAAAAAAATAACTCTAGCAATACTTTAAGAGAAGCCATGAAATACAGTGGAAAGTGAGAGGAAGGTGAACTCTGGGGAAGACTGTCCTCACACATCCAGGCAGAATAGACCCTGCCTTCCTGCGCACTTTCCTATGCATACTCTATGGTCATATCTGACATCATTTAGTGAACTCATTTGCATGCTTCTTTTTCTTACCGGACACTAAGTTTCCTTGAAACACTGAGTCTTATTCATCATTAAAGACCCTGGCACAAAACAGGCATTTGTTAATTGTTGGTTGATTAAAAGAACAAATGAATGATCACCTTTTACCTCCTACATTTCATTCACAATATTTTGTTACTGAAACGAGCATTATTTCCAGTATCATGAGTACCTTGAAAAGTATATTATGTAATGAGTGTACTTCCACAATAATCAAACTAATCTGACAGAATTACTGATTACTGATGTCCTTTTACTCCTAAAGTTTTGCATTTATGACTAATACCTTTCCATTAGAATCCAGCAAAATCTAGCTACATTGTTTTTATACAGTGTATCATTTCTCAGCCAGAAGTGGTTCTGTAGCTTCAAACTATATATCTAATCTGACAGAGGATTTCTTTACCCAGTCTCTAAGGTTTTCTAATGTTTTCATTGGATCTGTCCAACATTTATTAAGCACCCACTGAATATTTTTTATGAATACCACTGATTCATTCAATTAAGTTTTTGTTGAACGTTTAGGACTATTGAGAGCAGCAGACTGCTATCATGTAATCTCTGCCTTCTAAAGGAATTTCTGTTCTACTGAAAGAGATAAGACTTGTATATACATGAAAAGATAACTAATAATGGATCTTATGTAAAGCAATGCATTTAATGGGCCAAATAATTGGCATAGAAAATAAACGACAATATGCTTATTTTTTATCTATATTTCCCATTTCACTGTGACTGCCTTGAGGACATATTATTTTGTCACCTTAGCACCTGCTTTTCAAGAGACATCTGATTTTAACAAACTTCCCAGGTGATTCTGATGTACACTGGAGTCTAAGAATCACTACTGTAGACAATAGGGAGGGATTGAGGGGTTGAGGTCAAGAAAGTGGAACAAGCATGTTTGATGAAGATTCATCTAGTAGAGGGCAAGATGAGTACAGCAGGGAGAAAATGAAGATGGAGGGAACAGAAAAAAAGCTGCTGCAATTTTCCATGCATGAGAAAACCAGAAACATGAAGAACACTGTGATGGGAAAGAAGGAGTGAACAAAGAAAACTCTGAGCAGGAGGAATCCATCAAACCTGGTGACTGAGTGTTTGTTCAAGAAGAAGGTGGGGAGTGAAAAATAACTTCACCCCCTCTAATGTAAGGACCTGGAATAATAATAATATAATAACAGTTAATGTGTATTAATCACTGTGGCCTGGCTACCTCAGCGACCATGCCAATCCTCTTCTCTTTTGCTCAACTTCTATTACAGAGGGTGGAAAACTAGTCATCTCTCAGCCTCTTTCACATACAAGGGTGAACATGTAATTTAGTCTTGGCAATCAGATGTAGGGAGAAGTCCTTTGGGAGGCTTCTGGGAAACGTTTTGCTTTCCTGATGAAAGGGACAGTTGAGGCTGACCCTGCCCTTCCCCCTCCTACCTTCCTTGAATATGGATGAGACGCCTAGAGCTGCAACAGTCTGGTAACTACAATATGAGAACATGAGTAATGAAAAGCCAACATGCTAACGGAGGCAGAGCAGAGAGACAGAAAGAAATGGGGTCCTGGTGGTAGCACTGAACTACAGCACCAAGCCTGAGCTACCCACCTCCAGAATTCTAGTTATGTAGGATAATTAAATGTATCTATTGCCTACATTACTGTTAAGCAGTGTTCTGTTACACAAACCAACTACATGCCAGGCACTAGTCTAACCAATTTAACTCAATGCTTACAACAACTTGAAAAGGGATATGTTACTATTATCCCCATTTTATAGATGAGGTAATTAAGGAACTGAAAGTCAAATAATTTACCCAAGTCCATACACTTAGTAAGAACACAGCAGGGATTTGAAACCAAACAGCCCCCAAACCCTCATTATTAACTACCACATATTCAGTCTCTCAGTAATGGTGATAGCATAGAAATAAGGAGCTTGGGAACAGATGTTAGCTGTAAATCCAAGTGGAAATGTCCATCAGACAGTAAGAATGCCAAATCTGAAGCACAAGAATATAAAGGATATTATTTAGAACAAAGAGCCATCTGAATTGAAATAAGAATTGACTTAGAAGCTATAGAAGTTCCATATTCTCATCTTCTATCTATAAGGTGAGTTAAACAGAACTATATATGTAGCAACTCTAGCTTGGCCTGAATAATAATGCTCTGTTGGCAGAATGCCTTTGACTGTCCAAAAATTGGCTCCCTTGGGAGTGGAGCCTTAAATTCTGGCTATGAATGCATTGTTTAGCGGAATACTATGAGGTGGGGTCCAGGGCCGCTCTTCACTCCTTACTGCCAGGGAAGACTGTTGGCTGTACAATATAAGTCCCCAGTGTAGGCCAATGACCGCAGTCTCCCAGGCAGCTACCAGTTTGCAGGGCTGTGCTGGCCCAGCAAAATTAACTGGAATCTGGAATAGGGCTTCCAGGGCTGCCGACTATGTCCTATCACCATCAACATCACGACAGCATATCCTCAGAAAGAGAATGAATGTTGTTGACCTGAGGTTCAGAGGAAAAGAGAAGACGCTCATGAGGACCAATGTGGAAGAAGGGGGATATAGGTGACATTCATTCCAAGTAACAAAAATAATGGTATAAGAGCTTGAATTTATTGAGCACTTTCTGAGTGAGTGTGCTGTGCTGAGTGAGTGCCTTTCATGCGTTAATTTTCCTTGAAGTAAGTGTGCTTCTGTTTTAACAGAATCACAAAGTGTCTAAAGAAAATTGTTAATCACTGAAGGTACCTTGGCACTTGCCAGGTTTTGCTCTGTTTTTGCTTTCCATCTTTTCTTGAAGGCCTAACAAAGATTAACTGGAACATTCTTCTGATGCCCATGATACCATGATAATTCTCGTGCGGTGCTGGCAACCAGGACAACAGATCACTCCTGTGGAAAACAGAATGGCCTGCTGGGAGAATTGAGAGGTTACAGGTACGAAACAGATACTTTTATGACTTCCTGACCAATAGAAAGGTTGGTGTTTACATGGTCCCAGAAATGGAGCTGACCTAATCCTTACTGATCCAACACAAGATTATTCTACTGCACTGGAAATAGACTAAAGAAGGGGAAATGCCTGTTATACAATCCAGGTATTGGTCAGAATGTTCTGTCCTTTCCTCAGTTAACTCCGTTCTGATCCGGACATGCTGATCATCACAAATCACAGACAACATCGGAACAATTTCACTGTCATTAAAGGTTTAAATGATGTTATGATCACATAAGCAACTAGAGTACATATATTAAAGCTTTAATTTATAATCCTTTTGCCAAACACTTCTGTTAGAATTTAATTTAATATTTCTCTAGACTCACACTCCAATCATTATAATTAATTTCAATCTCTCTAATCAAGGATGCATGTCTTCACATATTTTCTCTAAAAGTAATGGAGATAATGGATGAATTTCATTACCGTTCATGGTTGTGGTCAGTTGTTCTCAGGTCCTCTGTCTTGGACCATTTCCCTGTGGGAAGATATTTGAAAGCTAAACAACCCTATATTTAGCTTTACCCTACATAACAGAAACAATAAAAAGACCAAACACACACACACACACACACACACACACACACACATCAAGCTTATTACAGAGACAGGCTGAATCACCACTGAAGGAGTCAGTTGTCCAAGGCCATTCATGGCTCATGCCTGGCAGCTGTTAAGGGTTTCCTCTGCCAAACCCATTGGCCAGAGAGCAAGGGATCAGAATAGCAGAATGCTGCCTTGAAGAAGTGGCTCACACAGTATTAGTGGCTAAATCCAGGTGGATTGAAATAATTCCTCAGGTGGGTTCTGATCTTGTAGTTTAAAGCAAATAGATGGGAAAATAGTTAGCAAGTCCTCTCACAATTCTGCAAAAGTTGATTTTTTTTTTTTTGGTCTCAAAAGAAAACAAAGAAGTGAATTTCCTCCTAGACATCAAACTCCTTGAGGATAAAGATATAAAGGAATATCTGGCATACAATAGATTAATAAATGTTTGCTGGAACTAAAATTAACTGATACGTCCTATCATTGAATCTGCATAACTGCCTGACAAAGTAGGTACTGCTACCATCATTTCATTACAAAGACAATGGGAAAGAAGAGCTTGGTAACCAAACCTGTGAAAAAGGAATGAAGCCAGGATGCAAACACAGGTCTTTCTGGATCCAAAGTAAATATTCTTTCTACTACATCATGCTGATGTAAACTACTTGCTTTGCTAAATTAAGAAAAACTTTCCTGCATCTTTTCTAATTATAAAATCTGCAAGACTGTTCTATCAACGCAAAATACCCTTCTTTCAGTTTCTTTATTCTTTCCAGATGATCATGTTCATTCCTTTGTTCAAATGTGGAAAGATTCCACATTAACTTCATTTTCTTTTTCTCTTCCCCATCCTCCCTTCCTTCACTGTGGTCACAGAGAGAAAGGTGACCCTCTGGGTCTGGGTGATATATTTTTTTCCATCCTAGAACCATGGTCTTATTTGTTCATAACCTCACAGAGAAGGCTCTGACCCTGGAAAATTCTTCTGTGACTTACTTGAAGCCTTAATTTGCCACATTTTGGCATTATGCTAGGGTTGAGCTAGTTCTTCCAACTCCTGCTGAGATTCCTACGGCTATTCAGAGCTATAAAAAATAGTCCCTAATGCTCAAACTGGTAGCTTCAATTAGCTCATGGTTAAGGAAGCTGTGTTGAATGGTTAGGTGGCCTCTGAGGTATGGATATGTTTTTATGTCGGTGAGATCATAGGCAAGCATGGCATCATAATGTTTGAAGACCAATCTTTAACTGTCAAATAAAAATTTAACAAATATAATCTTGATTATATTTGGCTTATTATTTGAGTGCTCTTGGAACATGTATGACCAGACTGGATAAAATAAGATAATGTGTCAAAATCAACGTTTTCTCTATCAACCACTACATGGAAGGTCACATTTCTCTTGATATTAAGTTGGGTTGTCCCTTGCTTTGATATATTAATACAGCTCTAAATGCACATCCTTCCTTAGACTGAAATTAGAAAGGACATATGCAAATAAATCAACCTGGTACATGTACATATGAGGATAACATTTTAATTTGAAGGTTTGAAATATATGATATTTAAACTTCATTTCCAGAAAAGTTGAAACAAAAGTCTTGAGAAAATTAGAGCTTGCTATAATAGGAGAAATAATAATACCATGTGCCAAAGTGATATAGTTAAATTATGTCAGTAGTCATAAAGAATAAAATTTAGACTCTTTCTCTTTGCTAAAATCACAGAAAGATGGCTTAGGTAACTGCTCTGTCTATAAATGTTAGGGTACTTCTTGTCATCTTGAATATAACCTACCAGAAAGAGAATAGCAGGGTGGTAGTCTGAGTATGTACAGAGTGAATGACAGCCATGACTACATTCAAACATAAGTTTGATATGTGTTATATTATTAATCTGTCTTGTTTTATGATTTTTAGAACCTATATTTGCAAAATAAAATATCCTACAGATATGTAAACAGGGTTATAACTTAGTAACACCCATGAGTCTAAATGGTATATTATGTCCTGAAATAAGCAGAAGTAACTGGTATCAACAAAAAGAAAAAAAAGAAAGAAAGAGAGAGAGAAAGAAAGAGAGAAAGAAAGAGAGAGAGAGAGAAAGAAGAAAGAAAGAAAGAAAGAAAGAAAGAAAGAAAGAAAGAAAGAAAGAAAGAAAGAAAGAAAGAAAGAAAGAAAGAAAGAAAGAAAGAAAGAAAGAAAGAAAGAAAAAGAAAAAGAAAAAGAAAGAAAAGGGAAGGAAGGAAGGGAGGGAAGGAGGGAGGGATGGAGGGAAGGAAGAAGGAAGGAAGGAAGGAAGAAAGAGAGAAAGAAGGCAACCCTTCTCTATTTACAGGTAAAGGCCCCATCTGTGGCCCTCCTCCTAATCGGTTCTCAGTATCAAATGCATCCATAAACCCCCAACCTGACCACACTTCATTCAATATTTATTTTTTCTTCTCTGACTTATTCCCACCAATGCAATAAATGTTTTGAAGTGCCTCCCATCTTTAAATACAACACACACACACACACACACATCACCTCCACTCACCAGGCTATTCCTCGGGCTATATTCTTGTTCCTCGCTCCTTCCCTTCACTACCGAGTTGGTTTCTCACAGTCTCCATTTCCTCACCATCTATTCATGTGCAAAATATTATTTCTTGAAAACCACTGAAGGATCCTATACAACAAATTTTCCTCCATTTTCATGCCCCTCAGACTCTCTGCACCCACTGTCAACAACATTTACTTCTTCATATTATCTTCTCCCACAACACTTTTCTCATGCTGTTCACTCTCAGATCTCCCTCTCATTCTCTGATTTCTCTTTCTCCTTCTGAACCTCAATGCACGGACTCCCTTTGGTTAGGCCCATGGTCATTTCTCCTCTCTCTACACTCTCTCCTTTGGGAATTTTACTCAGTCTTTTCTACCAATATTCAGTCGTGTCTACTGCTCTAGTCTGCATTTCCAACAATCTGTTAGACATTTTCATCTGCCTATCCTACTGACATCCAAATTCGGTATGCTCAAAATATAGTCATCTTTCTTTTTTGTACATATCTACTTATTATATTGTCATTACTATTTTCCCAATCATTGTAAAAAAGAAATATTCACAAGTTAAAGTTGCAAATGTCCAAAACTACAGAAGCCAAATATTAATCATAGGTGGTCCAATACTCAAATAGAACTATTTTCTTTGTTTAAAAAAATTATTCTTCAAAATTATGATTAGCAGATGTAATGTTGGGGGGGCACGGGGAGGGCTGTACAACTCAGAGAAGACAACTAGTGACTCTATAGCATCTCACTACGCTGATGGACAGTGACTGTAATGGGGTCGGTGGGGGGGACCTGATGAAGGGGGTAGTTTAATAATAATATTGCACATGTAATTGTAGATTAATGATCCAAAATAAATTATTTAAAAAAATTTTTAAAAATTAATGGTAGAAACTCGGCTCAAGATGGCAGTGTGAGTAGGGTGGCGGAAATCTCCTCCAAAAACCATATAGATTCTTGAAAATACAACAAATACAACTACTCTTAAAAGAAAGACCAGAAGATACAGTACAATAGCCAGGCTACATCTACATCTTCAAGAACTCAGCACCTCACGAAAAGGGTAAGATACAAAGCCGCAACCCAGTGGGACCCGAGCACTCCCCCCATCCCAGCTCACTGGCGGGAGGAAAAGAATCAGAGTGGGGAGGGAGTGGAAGCACAGGACTGCTAAATAACCAGCCCTAGTAATCTGCACTGGGAGCACAGACACACATTGCATGGTGTACTGGATATTAGAGAAACGGAAAAGTAAAACCCGAGATGGAGACCGCGAGCAGGTCCCCACAGCCAGCTCCCCTGGAATAAAAGAAAAGTGAGCACTTTTTAAAAGTCATAAAGGGACAAGGGCTCAACAGCTGAACAAAATCGTCCCAGCATACTCAGCCCAGCAGGCTGGGAATCTTGAGGAATTTCAGGCCTCCTAATCCCCCTACTGGGTAAAGCAGCCTGAAGTACCTCACAGCGATAAGCAGCCTGCCATTTGATATGCATGGTCGGTGCCAGCTGGCCCGCCACAGCTGCAGAGCAGGAAGACAGCGGTCCACGCAGGGGAACCACACACAGTCTCCTCCCAAAGTGTAGCTAAGCCGGACGGACAGCAGAACACACCTGGCAGTAGAACTCACCCTCAGTGCTCTAGGCTAGCCTGAGGGCGGCCCCACCCATGGGACCTCAGGGGATTATCCCAGAGAGACTGCTTCCCGGTATGCGGGTAATCAGCACAGGCTGGAAAACCCAGAGCAAGGTCCGCAAGGCGCGAAAGGGCCCATCCTTGCAGCAGAATGCACCCGGCATGGTTGCCACATACCCCAGTGCTCTAGGCAAGTCGGAGGGTAGCCCCGCCCACGAAAGCTCAGGGGATTATCACAGAGAATGCCTCCCTGTGTGAAGATAACAAGCACAGACCACAGAAGCCAGAGCAAGGTCCGCAAGGCACGAAAGAGCCCATCATTGCTGTAGAACGCACCCAGCGTGGCTGCCATGCCCTGCAGTGCTCTAGGCTAGCCTGAGGGTGGCCTTACCCACAGCAGCTCAGGGGATTATAGCAGAGACTGCCTCTTGGTGTGTGAGTAACCGACACAGGCTGTGGAGAAGGGCAAGGTGAACAACAAGCAGTAAGGGACTTTGTTCTCCAAGCTGACACATGTGGCACATACCTGCAACCACTTCTATCACCATGAAAACAAAGAAGAATATAGTTCAGTCAAAAATCACTCAGACAACTCCAGAGAAAGGGCCTGGTGAGATTCATTTAAACAATCTTCCTGAAAAAGAATTCAGAATAAAAGTCATAACGGTGCTGATGGACCTACAGAGAAATGTGCAAGAGCTAAGGGATAAAATCAGGAGGGATATTACAGAAATGAGACAATCACTTAATGGGCTTAAGAGCAGACTGGATGAGGTGCAAGAGACTGTTAATGGAATAGAAATCAGAGAACAGGAGAACAGAGAAGCTGAGGCAGAGAGAGATAAAAGGATCTCTAGGAATGAGAGAATATTAAGAGACTGTGTGACCAATCCAAATGGAACAATATTCACATAATGGGGGTACCAGAAGAAGAAGAGTGAGAAAAAGGGATAGAAAGTGTTTTTGAAGAAATAGTTGTGAAAAACTTCCCCAAGCTGGGGAAGGAAATAGTTTCTCAGACCATGGAAGCCCACAGATCTCCCAACACAAGGGACGCAAGGAGGACAACACCAAGACATACAATAATTAAAATGGCAAAGATCAAAGACAAGGACACAGTATTAAAGGCATCCAGAGAGAGAAAAAAAAGATCACCTACGAAGGAAAACCCATCAGGCAATAATCAGACTTCTCAACAGAAACCATGCAGGCCAGAAGAGAATTGCATGATATATTTAACACAACGAAACAGAAGGGCCTTGAACCAAGAATATTGTATCCAGCATGATTATCATATAAATTTGAGGGAGGGATTAAACAATTCCCAGCAGGCAAAAGCTGATGGAATTTGCTTCCCACAAACCACCTCTACAGGATACTTTAAAGGGACTTCTCTAGATGGAAGCACTCCTAAGGCTAAATAGATGTCACGAGAGAAAATAAAATCACAGCAAAGAAAGCAGATCATCCAAATGCCAGCTAAAGGCAAAAAATAAAATCAACTATCCACAAAAACAGTCAAAGGAAACACAAAAGCATACAGAATAAAACACCTAACATATAAAGAATGGAGGAGGAAGAATAAAAAGGGAGATAAGAATCATGAGACTGTGTTTATAATAGCTTAATAACAGAGTTAAGTTAGACTTAGATAGTAAAGCTAACCTTGAACCTTTGATAACCATGAATCTAAAGCCTACAATGGCAATAAGCACATATCTATTGATAATCACCCTAAATGTAAATGGACTGAATACACTAATCAAAAGACATAGAGTAATAGAATGGATTAAAAAAAAAGCAAGATCCATCTATATGCTGCTTACAAGAGACTCACTCAAACCCAAGATATACACAGGCTAAAAGTAAAGGGATGCAAAAAGATATTTCATGCAAACAATAGGGAGAAAAAAGCAGTTGTTGCAGTACGTATCAGACAAAATAGACTTCAAAACAAAGAAAGTAGCAAGAGATGAAGAAGGACATTACATAATGATAAAGTGGCCAGTCCAACAAGAGGATATAACCATTATAAATATATATGCACCCAACACAGGAGCGCCAACATATGAGAGACAAATACCAACAGAATTAAAGGAGGAAATAGAAAGCAATGCATTCATTTTAGGAGACTTCAACACACCACTCTCTCCAGAGGACAGATCAACCAGACAGAAAATAAGACACAGAGGCACTGAACAACACACTAAAACAGATGGACTTAACAGACATCTACAGAACTCTGCACACAAAAGCAGCAGGATACACATTCTTCTCAAGTGCACATGGAACATTTTCCAGAATAAACCACATACTAGGCCACAAAAAGAACTTCAATAAATTAAAAAATATTGAAATTCTACCAACCAACCTCTCAGATCACAAAGGCATAATACTAGAAATAAATTGTGCAAAGAAAATAAAAAGGCTCACAAACACATCGCGGCTCAACAGCATGCTTCTAAATAATCAATGAATCAAAGACCAAATTAAAACAGAGATCAAACAATATATAAAGACAGATGATAACAACAACACAAAGCCCCAACTTCTGTGGGACACAGCAAAGGCAGTTCTAAAAGGAAGGTATATTGCAATCCAGGCCTATTTAAAGAAGGAAGAACAATCCCAAATGAATAGTCTAAAGTCACAATTTTTGAAATTGGAGAAAGAAGAATACATGAGGCCCAAAGTCATCAGGAGGGACATAATAAATATCAGAGAAGAAATAAATAAATTTGAGAAGAATAAAACAATAGAAAAAAATCAATGAAACCAAGAGCTGGTTCTTTGAAAAAATAAACAAAATAGATTAACCAACAGCCAGACTTATTAAGAGAAAAAGAGAATCTACACAAATAAGCAGAATCAGAAATGAGAAAGGAAAAATCACGATGGACCACACAGAAATACAAAGAATTACTAGAGAATACTATGAAAATCTATATGCTAACAAGCTGGAAAACCTAGAAGAAATGGACAACTTCTTGGAAAAATCCAACCTTCCAAGACTGACCAAACAAGAAACAGAAAAACTAAACAGACCAATTACCAGCAATGAAATTGAATCGGTAATCAAAAAACTACCCAAGAACAAAACCCCCAGACTGGAAGGATTCACGTCTGAATTTTATCAGACGTATAGAGAAGACAAAATACCCATTCTCATTAAGGTTTTCCAAAAAATAGAAGAGGAGGGAATACTTCCAAACTCATTCTGTGAAGCCAGCATCACTTTAATACCAAAACCAGGCAAAGACCCCACCAAAACAGAAAACTACAGACTAATATCCCTGATGAATATGCAAAAATACTCAACAAAACATTAGCAAACCGAATTCAAAAATACATCAAGAGGATCATACACCATGATCAAGTGGGATTCATCCCAGGGATGCAAGGATGGTACAACATTCAAAATTCCATCAACACCATCCACCACATCAATGAAAAGAAGAACAAAAACCACATGATCATCTCCATAGATGCTGAAAAAGCTTGGACAAAATTCAACATCCATTCATGATAAAAACTCTTAACAAAATGGGTATAGAGGGCAAGTACCTCAACATAATAAAGGCCATATATGACAAACCCACAGCCAACATCATACTTAACAGGAAGAAGCTGAAAGCTTTTCACCTAAAACAGGGAACAGGACAGGGATGCCCACTCTCCCCACTGTTATTCAACATAGTACTGGAGGTCCTAGCCACAGCATTCAGACAAAACAAAGAAATAAAAGGCATCCAGATTGGTAAAGAAGAAGTCCAACTGTCATTATTTGCAGATGACATGATATTGTACATAAAAAACCCTAAAGACTACACTCCAAAACTACTATATCTCATATCTGAATTCAGCAAAGTTGCAGGATACAAAATTAATACGCAGAAATCTGTTGCTTTCCTATACATTAATGATGAGCTAACAGAAAGAGAAATCAGGAAGACAATTCCTTTCACAACTGCATCAAAAAGAATAAAATACCTAGAAATAAACCTAACCAAGGAAGTGAAAGACCTATACCCTAAAAACCACAAGACACTCCTAAGAGAAGTTAAAGAGAACACTAACAAATGGAAATTCACCCCGTGCTCTTGGCTAGGAAGAATAAACATTGTCAAAATGGCTATACTACCTAAAGCAATTTACAGATTGAAAGCAATCCCTATCAAAATACCAACAGCATTCTTCAACGAACTGGAGCAAATTGTCCGAAAATACATATGGAACCACAAAAATAGACCCCAAATAGCCAAAGCAATCCAGAGAAGGAAGAATAAAACAGGGGGAATTATGCTCCCTTACCTCAATTCTACTACGAAGCCACAGTAATCAAGACAATTTGGTACTGGCACAAGAACAGATCCACAGACCAGTGAAACAGAATAGTGAGTCCAGAGATTAACCCAAACATATACGGTCAAATAATACATGATAAAGGAGCCATGGATATACAATGGGGAAATGACAGCCTCTTCAACAGCTGGTGTTGGCAAAACTGGGCAGCTACATGTAAGAGAATGAAACTGGATCATTGTCTAACCCCATACAAAAAAGGAATTTCAAAATGGATCAAAGACCTGAATGTAAGTATAGAAACTCTTAGAAAAAACATAGGCAAAAATCTCTTGGACATAAACATGAGCAACTTCTTCATGAACATATCTCCACAGGCAAGGGAAACAAAAGCAAAAATTACAAGTGGGACTATATCAAGCTGAAAAGCTTCTGTACAGCAAAGGACACCATCAGTAGAACAAAAAGAGATCCTACAGTATGGGAGAATATATTCAAAAATGACATATCTGATAAGGGGTTGACATCCAAAATATATAAAGAACTCATGCACCTTAACAAACAAAAAAAGCAAATAATCCAATTAAAAAATGGGCAAAGGATATGAAGAAACAGTTCTCCAAAGAAAAAACTCAGATGGCCAACAGGCACATGAAAAGATGCTCCACATCGCTAATCATCGGAGAAATGCAAATTAAAACCACAATGAGATACCACCTCACACCAGTAAGGATGGCCAACATCCAAAACACAAACAACAACAAATGTTGGCGAGGATGTGGAGAAAAGGGAACCCTCCTACACTGCTGGTGGGAATGCAAATTAGTTCAACCATTGTGGAAAGCAGTATGGAGTTCCTCAAAAAACTCAAAATAGAAATACCATTTGACCCAGGAATTCCACTCCTAGGAATTTACCCTAAGAACACAGCAGCCCAGTTTGAAAAAGACATATGCACCCCTATGTTTATCACAGCACTATTTACAATAGCCAAGAAATGGAAGAAACCTAAGTGTCCATCAGTAGATAAATGGATAAAGAAGATGTGGTATATATACACAATGGAATATTGTTCAGCCATAAGAAGAAAACAAATCCTACCATTTGCAACAACATGGATGGAGCTAGAGGGTATTATGCTCAGTGAAATAAGCCAGGTGCAAAAAGACAAGTATCAAATGATTTCACTCATATGTGGAGTATAAGAACAAAGAAAAAAACTGAAGGAACAAACAGCAGCAGACTCACAAAACCCAAGAATGGACTAATAGTTACCAAAGGGAAAGGGACTGGGGAAGATGGGTGGGAGGGATAAGGGGGAAAAGGGGGCATGATGATTAGCAGATGTAATGTTGGGGGGCATGGGGAGGGCTGTACAACTCAGAGAAGACAAGTAGTGATTCTATAGCATCTCACTACGCTGATGGACAGTGACTGTAATGGGGTTGGTGGGGGGGACCTAATGAAGGGGGTAGTTTAATCACCATAATATTGCACATGTAATTGTAGATTAATGATACCAAAATAAATTATTTAAAAAATTAGCTGACATAATATATGGGGGGCAAGTGGAGGGCTATATGACACAGAGAAGACAAGTAGTGATCCTATAGCATCTCACTACGCTGATGGACAGTGACTGTAATGAATGTAATGGGATATGTGGTGGTGACTTGATGATGTAGGGAGTCTAGTAACCATAATGTTGCACATGTAATTGTAGATTAATGATAACAAAAATTTTTTAAAGACATAAAAATTTAATGGTAGCATGCTATAGAAACTATTCTCCAAATTATTTTTGCTCACTTAACAATATATTTTAGACTTTATTTCTTATGAGATATACCTTATTCATTTTTAAGGACTGAATAACATAACCTTGTATGTATGCATTCCCTTTTGGTAGGCTTTTTTTTTTTTTAAGTATTGAACTATTCCTGACCTTGGCCAAGAAAATACCTGCAAAATTAACAAATACTACAGCAATGAGTGTCCCTAGTACCCTGTTTATGGTCTTTATATACCATTTTCCACTAAAAGAAGCAAGGGTTCCTGAACTAATGTTTGATTCCAGGTAAATATATAAGACAAATCTGGAATATCTTGTTACCAAGGCTATCAAAGCCTACGAGGGTCACAGCAGAAGGACTCAGGAGCTGACTTGCAGAGGATGGTGCTGGCCAAAAATGAAACAATTTGATTTTCAGTAAAAATAACTAGAATGGATTGAAATGTATCACATATTTCAAATCTGTGAGTTTATAGTAATAACAAAAAATAATTTAACAATAAAAAATAACTCACTGGTTACCTTTGGATGATGCCAGGAAGCTAACTCATTATTTTGAAACTGATAGAATAAAGGAGGGAAAAAAAATCAAGCATTTCTTCTGTCTTTCCTTTATAATTTGTACCTCAGGGTTACTAAATAGTTAATGAGTTGAAGTTTTTCTTACACAAGTATTCTAGCTAATAAATAGGAATTATACAATTGGAATATCATTTTTGCAACCCCTAATGAACTAATGTATTTAGGCAATTATCATTAATCAAAAAACCTATAATAAGAGACCCTCTATATGATAAATAACCTGGTTTATTCAACAAATAAATTGCAAAAAAGAGTGGTGGGGGTAGGGTGTTCCACTCATATAGATTAAAAGGGACATATTAACCAATTATAATGTATGGATCTTATTTGTATCCTGATTTGAATACATTAAAAAAATATATGAGACAACCAGGAAAATTTGACCACTAGCTGGATATCTGTTTACATTAAGTTGTTTACAAATGCATTAATGGCATTGTGTTTATGTTTTTCAAAACACAGAACTATTTACAGATGAAAAGATGTGATATATTGGGTTTGCTTCACAATAATCCAAGGAGTAAAGTGCAAGGTAAAAGTGAAACAAAATTGTTCTGAGTTGTTAACTGTTAAAACTGGATAATGGGATCATCAGGGTTGATTATACTATTCTCTCTACTTTTATGTGTGTTTTAAATTCTCCATAATAAAGATGTTTTTCATAGGCACTTTAGCTGTTTTGTGCAGAATGGATTTGAGAAGGACATAAAGAGATTGAGAGAGACTAGTTAGGAGACTATCATGACATTCTAAATAAGAGAAAGTTCAACGTGGCCTGGATATTTTCCTACAGCTGAAGAAAGATGAGTCTTGAAATTGAAATTGCCAAGTGTCAAACAGTATTACTTTTTTAGGACCCATATCCAAATCCAAATGGTGAAATTTTATAACACCAAGGAAAGGAGGGAAAAACATTTTGCCTACAAAGGAGCAAGAACCAGATTGAAGTCAGACTTCTCACAAGCAATCTGGATGCTCAAGGACAGACTCCTCAGGGAAATTTTTAAGTCTAAAGTTATAGATAGCCAACAAAATTATCATTCAATGTAATGGGGAATGAGAACTATTTACACATATTCAAGAACTCAGATAGATAATGATATCATATTATTTTAGATGAATTACTTAGAGACCTAGCCTAGTAAAATGAAAACTACAGATGTGGGGATATATGAACAATGGTGAGCAAAGTAGCAAGGTACCACCTAAGTATTAAAAATTGTGAAGTTCTGATTTATATTGTTAATTGTTTTTTAAATTACAATCTGGAACTAAAAACAAAGGGATTCAGTAACAAAGATATAAGTGGGGTGGGATAGGCAAAGGAGAGCCTGCTAATACTACTATAGTGTTAAGGGAGAAATGTAGATAATTATTATCTGGAGTCCAAGAAAAAATCAAAATTTAAGTATATATGTTAAAGGATTAAGAGTAACCATTATAAGAATAGACATAGAATGTTTAGTCTTAAAGTCACAAAAAAAATTTTTTTGAACAAAGAAACATTAACCTAATAAAAGAGATTAGGATTCAAGATGGCAGCATGAGAGATGAGACAGAGAATTCCTCCGAAAACCACAGATAGTGTGAAAATATAGTTAATACAACTAACCCTAAAAGAGCAACAGGAAAGAAGGCCGCGCCAGGCTGCATATAGTCCTCATGAACAGAGCAGACCTCACAAAACAGGGTAACGTATGAAAGCCTTGATCCGGAGGGACCTGAGCCCTTCTCCAACCCCAGCTCACTGGTGGGAGGAAGAGAAACAGAGCAGGAGAGGGGGTTGAACCTGGAACTGCTGAACACCTAGCCCTGGAGATCTGCTTTCTGAGCAGAAACCTACATTGTGTGGTGCTCTGGAGGATGGGGAGCTGGGACAGGCGGAGTGCTTGAGAGACTGACATTCAGGCCATTTGTGGAGGACAGGATCCACACCCAGCCACTCTGGGACAAGGGAAAGGCAGGCGGTCTGAGAGGCATCCTAGCAGCAAGAGGGCTGCTGAAGGCACGGGGTTTGCACAGAGCTTGATGGGTGGGAGAAGGGATAGGGGGACAAGGTTGTCTGGGTGCGCTTTGCCCAGCAGATTGGGAATTTGGGGGAGCATCAGGTGCTCCATCCCCCTGACTGGCTACTCAGCTCTGAGGCCCCCCACTGTGATATGCAGCCTGGTGAGCCTTCCTCCTGGCCTGACAGTACAGGCTCCCAATCCAGCAGTCACTGTTCTGGCATCAGGCCAGCCAGAGAGAGGCCTCACCTACAACAGCTAGAGATGCCAAGCACAGAGGCTTACACATGTGTGCTCGGCCAACTGGCTGTGATACTGGAGACAGGCAGGTGAGACAGGAGTCAGGAAACATCTTTCCTCCCCTCAGGCACCAGCTCCGCTCCCCTACAACCCCCAACCTCACTCTAGGGGCTGAGCAATTCCAGAGACTGGAGGTTCATGGCAATAGAGGGCACCACACAGAAATATGAAATATCAAAAGAACATGGTACAGAACAAAATCTCACAAACCCAAGGAAAAGGGCCAAATGAAACTGAACTCACCAATATTCCTGAAAGAGGGTTCAAAATAAAAATCATAAACATGCTTACGGAGGTACAGAGAAATATTCAAGAACTCAGGAATGAATTTAAGATGAAGATTCAATCATTAAGAAATTCCATATCTGAAATGAAACATACAATGGATGGATTTAAAAGCAGACTAGATGTAGCAGAAGAGATGGTAAATGGAATAGAAATAAGAGAAGAGGAATACAAAGAAGCTGAGGCACAGAAAGGAAAAAGGATCTCTAAGTATGAAAGAATATTGAGAGAACTGTGTGACCAATCCAAACAGAGCAATATTCACATAATAGGGGTACCAGAAGAAAAAGAGAGAGAAAAAGGGATAGAAAGTGTCACTGAGGAGGTGATTGCTGAAAACTTCCCCAATCTGGGGAAGGAGATAGTCTCTGAAGCCACGGAGATGCACAGATCTCCCAACACAAGGGACCCAAGGAGACAACACCAAGACATATAATAATTAAAATGGCAACGATCAAGGATAAAGACAGACTTTTAAAAGCAGCTAGAGAGAGAAAAAAGATCACATACAAAGGAAAACCCATCAGGCTATAATCAGATTTCTCAACAAAAACCTTAGAGGCCAGAAGGGAGTGGCATGATATATTTAATGCAATGAAGCAGAAGGGCCGTGAACCAAGAATACTCTACCCAGAAAAGTTATCACTTAAATTTGAATGAGGGATTAAACAATTTTCAGATAAGCAAAAGCTGAGAGAATTTACCTCCCACAAACCACCTCTACACTGCATTTTGGGGGGACTCCTATAGATGGAAGTATTCCTAAGCCTAAACAGATGTCACCCAAGGAATAGACAAAGAGTACAGAATAGGATTCATAACATACAAAGAATGGAGAAGGAAGAAAAAGGAGGGGAAAAAAAGAATCTTTAGGTTGTGTTTGTAATAGCATACGAAGTGAGTTAAATTAGACTGGTAGATAGTAAGGGAATTACCCTTGAACCTTTGCTAACCACAAATCTAAAGCCTGCAATGGCAATAAGTACATACCTATCGATAATCACCCAAAACGTAAATGCACTGAATGCACCAATCAAGACATAGAGTCAGAATGTGGGAAGATGGAGGAGTAAGCAGGGAAGCAGAAATCTCCTCCGAAACCATATATACTTCTGAAAATACAACAAATACAACTATTCCTAAAAGAGAGACCAGAAGATATAGTACAACAGCCAGTCTACAGCTACATCTGCGAGAACTCAGCACCTGACGAAGTGGGTAAGATACAAAGCCGCGACCCGGCAGAGCCCAAGCATGCCCCACCCCAGCTCACTGGCAGGAGAAAAAGAATCAGAGTGGAGAGGGAGTGGAAGCACAGGACTGCTAAATAACCAGCCCTGGTGATCAGGATCTGGAGCACAGACACACATCGCACGGTATATTGGAGATTAGAGAAACGGAAGGGCAGGATCTGAGATGGAGACTGCATGCGGGTCCCCACGGCTGATCCCCTGGGACAAAAGAAAAGCGGGCGCTTTTTTTAAAGTCTTAAAGAGACAAGGGCACAACAGCAGAACGAAATCGTCCCAGCATACTCAGCCCAGCAGGCTGGGAATCTTGAGGAATTTCGGACAACCTAAACAGCTGCCAGGTAAAGCAACCCTGCCGAAGCCCCTCACGGCGATAAACAGCCTGTCATTCTTTCCCGAGCTGGTGCCACAAATGATCCAGCAGCTCTGCCACAGCTGTGGAACAGTGGGAGAGCGGCCCCACCAACAGGAACCACACAGAATCTCTTCCCGGCAGGCGTGCATCTAACCGGGAAGGGCTGGGGAAGCCAGAGAAAGGTCTCAAAGACACCAAGCGGTGCAGAATACAGCTGGCATGGCTGAAAACCCCAGCAGAGCTCTAGGCTAGACTGAGGGCAGCCCTGCACACAACAGCTCAGGTGATTATCCCAGAGACTGCCTCCCGGTGTGTGGGTAACAAGCACAGGCTGGGGAAAAGGGCAAGGAGAACAACAAGTAGGAAGGGACTTTGTTCTCCAAGCTGAGACATGTGGCACCTGCCTATGACGACTTCTAACATCATGAAAAGACAGAAGAATATGGTCCAGTCAAGGATCACCAAGACAACCCCAGGGAGAGGGTATGGTGGGATAGATTTAAACAATCTTCCTGAAAAAGAATTCAGAATAAAAGTCATAACCATGCTGATGGACCTGCAGAGAAATATGCAAGACCTAAGGGAGGATGTCATGAGAGACATAACAAAAATGAAACAACTGATTGACGGACTCAAGAGCAGACTGGACAAGGTGCAAGAGACTGTTAATGGAATAGAAATCAGAGAACAGAAGTACAGAGAAGCTGAGGCAGAGAGAGATAAAAGGATCTCTAGGAATGATAGGATATTAAGAGAACTGTATGACCAATCCAAATGGAACAATATTCACATTATAAGAGTACCAGAAGAAGAAGAGAGAGAAATAGGGATAGAAAGTGTCTTTGAAGACATAATTGAGGAAAACATCCCCAAGCAGGGAAATGAAAAAGTTTCTCAGACCATGGAAGCCCACAGACCTCCCAACACAAGGGACCCAAGGAAGACAACACCAAGACATATAATAATTAAAATGGCAAAGATCAAAGACAAAGACAGAGTATTAAAGGCAGCCAGAAAGAGAAAAAAAATCACCTACAAAAGGAAACCCATCAGGCTATAATCAGACTTCTCAACAGAAATCTTGCAGGCCAGAAGAGAATGGCATGATACATTTAACATAATGAAACAGAACGGCCTTGAATGAACAATAATGTATCCAGCACAATTATCATTTAAAATGATGGAGGGATTAAACAATTCCTAGACAAGCGAAAGTTGAGGGAATTTGTCTCCCACAAACCACCTCTACAGGATATCTTAAAGGGACTGCTCCAGATCGAAGCACTCCTAAGGCTAAAATGATGTCACCAGAGAAAATAAACTCATAGCAAAGAAAGCAGACCATCCAAATACTAACTAAAGGCAAAAAATAAAATCAATTATCCACAAAAACAGTCAAAGGAAACATAAAAGAGTACAGAATAAAACACCTAGCATATAAAGAATGGAGGAGGAAAAACAAGAAGGGAAAGAAATAAAGAATCATGAGACTATTTTTATAATAGCTTAACAAGAGAGTTAAGTTAGACTGTTAAATAGTAAAGAAGCTAACCTTGAACCTTTGGTAACCACAAATCTAAAGCCAGCAATGGCAGTAACTACATATCTATCAGTAATCACCCTAAATGTAAATAGACTGAATGCACCAATCAAAAAACACAGAGTAAAAGAATGGATACAAAAGCAAGACCCACCTATATGCTGCTTACAAGAGACTCACCTCAAACCCAAAGATATACACAGACTAAAAGTGAAGGGATGGAAATCATGCAAAAAACAAGGAGAAAAAAGCAGGTGTTGCAGTACATGTATCAGACAAAATAGACCTGAAAACAAAGAAAGTAGCAAGGGATAAAGAAGGACATTACACTATGATAAAGGGGTCAGTCCAACAAGAGGATATAACCATTATAAATACACATGCACTCAACACGGGAGTGCCGACATATGTGAAACAAATACTAACAGAATTAAAGGAGGAAATAGAAAGCAATGCATTCATTTTAGGAGACTTCAACACTCCACTCACTCCAAAGGACAGATCAATCAGACAGAAAACAAGTAAAGACACAGAGGCACTAAACAACACACTAGAACAGATGGACCTAACAGACATATACAGAACTCTGCACCCAAAAGCAGCAAGATACACATGCTTCTCAAGTGCACATGGAACATTTTCCAGAACAGACCACATACGAGGCTACAAAAAGAACCTCAATAAATTCAAAAATATTGAAATTCTACCAACCAACTTCTCAGATCACAAAGGTATAAAACTAAAAAAACACTGTGAAAAGAAAACAAAACGGATCACAGTACATGGAGGCTTAACAACATGCTCCTGAATAATCAATGGTTCAACGACCAAATTAAAAAAGAGATCAAACGATATATGGAGACAAATAACAACAAGAGCACAAAGCCCCAATTTCTGTGGGACACAGCAAAGGGAGTTCTAAGAGGAAAGTATATGGCAATCCAGGCCTATATAAAGAAGGAAGAACAACCCCAAATGAATAGTCTAAAGTTACAATTATTGAAATTGGAGAAAGAAGAACAAATGTGGCACAAAGTAACCAGACGAGGGAAATAATAAAGATCAGAGAAGAAATAAATAAAATTGAGAAGAATAAAACAATAGAAAAAAATCAATGAAACCAAGAGTAACTTCTTAGAAAAAATAAACAAAATAGATAAACCCCTAGCCAGACTTTTTAAGAGAAAAAGAGAATCTACACACATAAACAGAATCAGAAATGAGAAAGGAAAAATAATGACAGACCCCACAGAAATACTAAGAATTATAAGAGAATATTATGAGAATCTATATTCTAACAAGCTGGAAAACCTAGAAGAAATGGACAACTTCTTAGAAAAATACAACCTTCTAGGACTGACCAAGCAAGAAACAGAAAACGTAAACAGACCAGTCACCAGCAACGAAATTTAATCGGTAATCAAAAAACCACCCAAGAACAAAACCCCCGGGCTAGATGGATTCACCTCTGAATTCTACCAGACATATAAAGAAGAAATAACACCCATACTCTTTAGAGTTTTCCAAAAAATAGAAGAGGAGGGAATACTTCAAAACTCATTCTATGAAGCCAGCATCACTCTAATACCAAAACCGGGCAAAGACCTCACCAAAAAAGAAAATTACAGACCAATATCCCTGATGAACATAGATGCAAAAATACTCAACAAAATATTAGCAAACCGAATTCAAAAATACATCAAGAGGATCATACACCATGATCAAGTGGGATTCATCCCAGGAATGCAAGGATGGTACAACATTCGAAAATCCATCAACATCATCCACCACATCAACAAAAAGAAGAACAAAAACCACATGATCATCTCCATAGATGCTGAAAAAGCATTTGACAAAATTCAGCATCCATTCCTGATTAAAACTCTCAACAAAATGGGTATAGACGGCAAGTACCTCAACATCATAAAGGCCATATATGACAAACCCACAGCTAACATCATACTTAACAGCGAGAAGCTGAAAGCTTTTCATCTAATATCGGAAACAAGACTGGGATGCCCACTCTCTCCACTGTTATTCAACATAGTACTGGAGGTCCTAGCCATGGCAATCAGACTAAACAAAGACATACAAGGCATCCAGATTGGTAAAGAAGTCAAACTGTCACTATTTGCAGATGACATGATACTGTACATAAAAAACCCTAAAGACTCCACTCCAAAACTACTAGAACTAATATCTGAATTCAGCAAAGTTGCAGGATACAAAATTAACACACAGAAATCTGTTGCTTTCCTATACAGTAATGATGAACTAACAGAAAGAGAATTCAGAAAAACAATTCCATTCACAATTGCATCAAAAAGAATAAAATACTTAGGAATAAATGTAACGAAGGAAGTGAAAGACCTCTACTCTGAAAACTACAAGACACTGCTAAGAGAAATTAAAGAGGACACTAACAAATGGAAATGAATCCCATGCTCTTGGCTAGGAAGAATAAATATTGTCAAAATGGCTATACTACCTAAAGCAATCTACAGATTCAATGCAATCCATATCAAACTACCAACAGCTTTCTTCAATGAAGTGTAACAAATAATTCTAAAATTCATATGGAACCACAAAAGACCCCAAATAGCCAAAGCAATCCTGAGAAGGAGGAATAAAATGGGGAATTACGCTACCTGACTTCAAGCTCTATTACAAAGCCACAGTAATCAAGACAATTTGGTGTTGGGACAAAAACAGACCCACAGACCAGTGGACCAGAATAGAAAATCCAAACATTAACCCAAACATATACAGTCAATTAATATTTGATAAAGGAGCCTTGGATATACAATGGTGAGATGACAGCCTCTTCAGCAGCTGGTGTTGGAAAACCTGGACAGCTACATGTAAGAGAATGAAACTGCACTACTGTCTAACCCCATACACAAAGGTAAACTCAAGGTGGATCGAAGACCTGAATGTAAGTCATGAAACCGTAAAACTCTTAGAAAAAAACATAGGCAAAAATCTCTTGGACATAAACATGAGCGACTTCTTCATGAACATATCTCCCCAGGCAAGGGAAACAAAACCAAAAATGAACAAGTGGGACTATATCAAGCTGAAAAGGTTCTGTACAGCAAAGGACACCATCAGTAGAACAAAAAGACATCCTACAGTATGGGAGAATATATTCATAAATGACGTATCTGATAAGGGTTGACATCCAAAATATATAAAGAACTCACACACCTTAACAAACAAAAAGCAAATAATCCAATTAAGAAATAGGCAGAGGACATGAATAGACACTTCTCCAAAGAAGAAATTCAGATGGCCAACAGGCACATGAAAAGATGCTCCACATCGCTAATCATCAGACAAATGCAGATTAAAACCACAATGATATATCACCTCACACCAGTGAGGATGGCCAACATCCAAAACACAAACAACAACAAATGTTGGCGAGAATGTGGAGAAAAGGGAACCCTCCTACACTGCTGGTGGGACTGCAAATTAGTTCAACCATTGTGGAAAGCAGTATGGAGGTTCCTCAAAAAACTCAAAATAGAAATACCATTTGACCCAGGAATTCCACTCCTAGGAATTTACCCTAAGAATGCAGCAGCCCAGTTTGAAAAGACAGATGCACCCCTATGTTTATTGCAGCACTATTTACAATAGCCAAGAAATGGAAGCAACCTAAGTGTCCATCAGTAGATGAATGGATAAAGAAGATGTGGTACATATACACAATGGAATATTGTTCAGCCATAAGAAGAAAACAAATCCTACCATTTGCAACAACATGGATGGAGCTAGAGGGTATTATGCTCAGTGAAATAAGCCAAGCCGAAAAAGACAAGTATCAAATGATTTCACTCATATGTGGAATATAATAACAAAGAAAAAAACTGAAGGAACAAAACAGCAGCAGACTCACAGAACCCTAAAACGGACTAATAGTTACCAAAGGGAAAGGAACTGGGGAAGATGGGTGGGAAGGGAGGGATAAGAGGGAAAAGGGGGCATTACGATTAGCAGATGTAATGCTGGGGGGGCATGGGGAGGGCTGTACAACTCAAAGAAGACAAGTAGTGATTCTATAGCATCTCACTACGCTGATGGACAGTGACTGTAATGGGGTTGGTGGGGAGGACCTGATGAAGGGGGTAGTTTAATAACCATAATATTGCACATGTAATTGTAGATTAATGATACCAAAATAAATTATATTAAAAAAAAGACCTAAGTGTAAAACTCTTATAAGAAAACATTGGTGCAAAGCTTCATGACAGTGGATTTGAAGTTCAGGAATGTTTTCTTGGGTATGACATCAAAAGCACAGGCAACAAAAGAAAAAAATAAACTGCGCTACATCTAAATTAATAACATCTGTGTATCAAAGGACACAATGAATAAAGTGAAAAAGCAACTGATAGAATAGGAGTAAAGATTTGCAAACCATATAGGTGATGAGAGATTAATATCCAGAATATATAAAGAAATCCAACAACTCAACAATAAAACCCTATATAAAAATGGGCAAAAGGCTTGATAGACATTTCTCCAAAGAAAATATACAAATATTTGGTCAATAAGCACAGGCGAAACTATCAAGGACAACAGAAATCCCTAACAGTTCTTATTGATTATTAGGTTCAGAACTTAAAAGCAATAGTTTGTGTGGTATGCAACTGATGACACTGTGTCTCTCCTGAAAATGTAAAATAACCTGACCCTATAAGTTCACTGGAATGCCTGAAGCACCTCACTAAATAGTTTTGGAACCATAGATATAGTTAATCACTATGAATAGGGAAGAAATGTAAAGTGTGGTTAAATATAACTCTAACTAAATTATATTCAAGTTTTCAGACTTGTCTAAAAACCATGAGGTGTTTAGAAGTTGTAGTCACAGTTTTAATACTGCTACTATAATATGGGAAATCTTCTCACTGTAATATGAAATTGTGTTGCCCAGTCTTTGGCTTTGCTCTCCAAGGCATAAACTTTAGTATGCTGTTTTCTTCTTCAAAACACAATAAAACTGTGTTTAATTCAGATTTCTGTTCAACAAGACATTGCTTGATAAAGGAGCTAAAATTTTATTGTACTTTTAATTTGTATTTTTGACCATATATAAATTATATGTCTATACATTACTGATCTAAAGGATTTTAAGAACCACTAAAAATAACATAAGAAGGGATGGATAAAAGAATAAAAATGTATGGAAAGAAAAGATCATTGAGATCATCTGGTCTAGCTTCTTCACTATATAAATCGAAAATTGAGGTTCTGAGAAATATGACTTGCTCATTCTCAAGGGCAAAACTGAATAAAAAATCAAGGAGCTAATTTGATGGTTGGTTTCCAGGATATATACTGAATACTTGAAACCAGGTTTCAGGTATTCAATATACACATTACTATATTCAAACACACAGGACCCAGCCAGAGTTTATAAGGTAGTATTTGCTGGAAAGTGTTAACCAGTTTCAGCATGGTCACCTGACATATTGTTTTGTAGAAGTCCCTTAAGAATAAGCCTTCAGTGGAGAAAGATGTATAAACAAACTTACATTGTTATATTTGCCACTTTAAACCACTTTACTTTCCCTTTCCTTATTGTTCATTTCTCCAAATGATACTGTTCTTTTCATTTGCACTTCTCTGATTACAAAGATGTCTTAGACAGATTAAAACACTTCCAAATAAACCAAATAATATGTAGCAATTAATGATTGAATAAGGGGACGCAAAGTAGAATAATCCAGAGCAAAGATAACTTGATTCATCTTAGGGTTATCTACCAAACATAATTAATTAGGAGTCAGATACTTAACCATGTAACTTTTCTGGATCTTTTAAAATGAAGTAGTCTAATATACAGTATTTCTGTTATCTCTTAGGATATTTCTAAATTCCTTAGGATTTCATAGAAAAAACTAGGACATGAAGCTCTGGAGTGGGTTTCTATGCTCCATCACTAAATAGCTTATTTGGCTTAGAGAAATCTATCTACTCTCCTTGTGCCAATGTTTCCTCCAAATCTGTAAAACTGAGTGGTATAGGGTTGTTCTAAGAATTAAATGAGATAATTTGTTCCTCTTCAAGATGGTGGAAGAGTTATATGCTTTTTGTTAGTCCCTCCTAAAACCTTGTTTAAATAATAGTAAAAGTTTTGGGGGGGCTAAGTCCACACATTAAAGAGAAAGGAAGGAAAGCCATCAGCAAACAAGTAATTTTAGCGATTTTTTGGAAAACAGAAAGGGGAAGGAGGATTGATGACTGATAAAGCAGAGCAGGAAGAACCACCACTTACAATATGAGTGGAAAAGACTACAGTAGAGGTGGATACCAATCCTACCTGGAGAAACCCAAAATGCCTAGAACCAGGAAATTCCAGTTAGGATGGACAATAGAAGTGAGAGATGTGTCTGAAAGTAGGGGTATTATTTAAAGCCTGTATGTGGAAACCAGCTATTCTCCTCCCAAACAGCAGAGAGCAAAATATCCATCAGGCAGGTGACTATCTTCCAGGCAAAAATAATGATGATGACAAATTAAAAAGACGTTTTCTATAAAGAAATTTATTGGACTGTTTAGGAAGAATTAGGACAGCTAATCTGGGCATTTTTGTACTAAAAATCCACCCATGTGTACAAAGTTCAAAGTCAATCTTTCTATTGCCTCATTCTTAAAAGTGAATGGACTCAAAGGTTGCCAGATTTTGAGGAAAATCTGTAATATGATTGAGAAAATCAAAAGTAAACAGAAATGAATTAAGAGAAATTCATAAGACAATTCAGAAAACCTATGAAAAATACAGTATATATTATCAAGGATACATGGAAGATACATGTATAAAACAAGAACAGGCTGCTAGTAAATAAAGGGACAATTCAATTAAGTAACAAGAGTTTTTGGAGATAAACAATTGAATTCAATTACATGAATATTGAATATTATTCAATTCCAGGGTTCACCTAATAGAATATTTCAAGAATATGAAAGGAAAAATATTTTCAAATATATAACAGAGAAATTTCCAGAACAGGGTATGAGTCTTCATATGAAAATGACGACTACTGAATGAAAAGACTAGCCTAATGAATGAAGAAACAACCACATCTAGATTCAACATAGTAAAATACCACAACACCAGGAATAAAGGTAAAATCCTAAACTCCGGCAGAGGAAAAATGCAGGTCATTTGCAATGGCATCATGCTTCTTATCAATCATACTAAATACTAGAAGTCAGAGCAGCAAGGCTGTCAAACTTCTGAGAGGAAATTATTTCAACCTAGAATATAGGTAGCCAAACTTTGCATCAAGTGTAAGTGTAGAATACAGAAGTTTTAAAACATGCCAGACAGAAAATTTACCTCAAATGTCCCATTTTTAGATTACTTGACTTATTCTCCCACAGAAATTAGAGCATATAAAATCAGATCCTGGAAACAGTAGATCAGTGTCAGGAGAAAAACAGAAGATAATCTAGGGTGAAGGCAAAGCAACATGCTTAGAAAATACTGAGATTAGATTGAAGCAGATTGACTCTAAACGAGGTATCCAACACCCAGTGTCTAAATCTTTATTTCTAATACTATTTTCCAGTAAAAAGAAACAGGGTTCCTTGGTGAAATAGCTAATCCTAGGTCTGGAGCAGGAAATAATGTATAAGATGAGTTTGGAGCACCTTATAGTACCAAAAACTAAAGAAGCATTAAAAAAAAAAAGATAGGGTATGTCAAAGGGACACGGGAACCAAGGGAAAGAGCTCCCAATAGCCAAAGCTGGAACAATTTGAACAAAATAAAGTGGCATTGAATGTTGACCCAAATATAAAATGAATATCTATAAGTCCAAATTGATATTATTGAATAAATTAATAAATGAGGGAGAAAAGAAAAATCTCCACTGCAGAAGAACTTCAAATAATTTATGTAGATACGCTGCTGTCATGGAGGGGGGTCATAAATCCCCAATCTTTAAGTGTTGGTTACACATAGTGACATCCTTCCAAAGCATACAGTATAGAAAGGATGGGGAGAGTGTGAAAGAACATCTTTACAGTAGAGAAATTGACAAACACTATCTCAGCCAGACGATCAAGGTGAACATAAACAGTGAAGAATCATGCAATGTGATAAAAACAGCACTTTACTTCTGTGGTGTTCCTCCCAAACACCCATAAGCCCAGTATACTCATAAGAAAAACATCACAAAAATTCCAAGAGGGGCACCCTACAAAGAAAAGCACCTGACCATTACTCCACAAAACTGTCAAGTCAGCAAAAACAAGGAAAGCCTAAGAAACCGTCACCACCAAGAAGAGCCTAAGGAGACATTGTAATGTGGCTTCCTGGAAGAGAAAAAGACCTTAGGTAAAACTAAATCTGAATAAAACATGGACTTTAGTTAACAAAAGTAATAATATTGGTTTGTTAATTGTAACAAGTAAACCATAGTAATATTGCAACATGTTAACAACAGGAGAAATTGAGTGTAGAGTATATAAGAACTCTCCGTACTATTTCTCAAATTTTCTGTAAATCTAAAATATCTATTATATTTTTAAAAAGAGGTATCTAGATAAAGAGGAGATTCAGGATATTTGATACATACTGTCCCTAAGAAGTTGGAAGAACTCAAGGATGAGATAAAGATGGGAAATCCCCCAAATGGAAAGGCAACTAACCTCCCCCCCCAAAAATGCTTATGAATAGATTGGTAATCCCAACATACTACATATAACTTGATGCATTGACAATACTTAAATAGTTTTAACAGTGTTATCACAGCCAATGATTCTTTTCTTTTATTGCACATTAAAAATTTATTTTCATTGACTTTGAAAAGGCAATTGCTAATTGTTCAACACAGTGGCATGTAAGTCAGACTACATCTAATTTCAACCCTCGTTCTGCCACTTTTAATCTGGGAAAAATTACTAAACTTCTACATTCCTTAGCTTTTTAATCACATACTGGGATTGCTATCTCAATTGCTTTAGTAGTATTATAAGAGTTAACTGAGCTACTGTTGCAAAGAACCTGGAAGACAGTAAAAATAGTGTGTTACTACTACTAAAAGAAAAAATAATTGATGTCTAAGGAATAGTCTATCAAACACAGAAGACAATTCTAAAATATTTGCAATCATTTCCTAGGTGAATAATTAACAAATGTGGTCTGCAAAGCTTTTTTTATCTTTTCATATTTTAATTGCCTAGTCCTACATATTATTTTAATTAAAATATAATTGATATACAATGTTATGAAGGTTTCACATGAACAACCTTGTCGTTTCAACATTCACCCATATTATCAAGTTCTCACCCCCACCACTGCAGTTGCTGTCTATCAGCATAATAAGATGCTACAGAGTCATTACTTGTCTTCTCCATCACAGACAATGATTTTTTTTCATTTTGCTTTTTGTATATTGTATTAGTCTAATGTTGCTGCATAACAAATTACCATGACATAGTAGCTTAAAACAATACCCGTTTATGAGCCCATAGCTCTGTCAGAACTCCAGGCATAATATGGCTGGCTCTCTGATCATGGTCTATTGACAAGGCTGAAATGAAGGTGGTAGCCAAGCTGCATTCCTTTCTAGAGGCTCTGTAGAAAAATTCACTTCCAGGTTCATTCAAATTGTCGGCTGAATTCAATTCTTTATACTTGTGGGACTGATGGCTTCATTTCTTCACCAGTTGCTAGTTAAAGCCACTCTCAGCTCATAGAAGCCACCCATATTCCCTGCCACATGGCCACCTCCATCTCAACAGAAAATCTGCATCACAGCAGATCCCACTCATGCTACGAATCTCTGGCTCCTCGGTCCTCACCCTTTATACTCAGATTTAAAGGATTTTTTTTAATTTTATTAAGGTATTATTGATATACACTCTTATGGAGGTTTTGCATGAAAAAACAATGTGGTGACTAATTTTACTCATATTATCGAGTACCCCCCCATACCCCATTGCAGTCATTGTCCATCAGTGTACTAACATGCCACAGATACACTGTTTGCTTTCTCTGTGCTACACTGTTTTCCCTGTGACACGCCCACACCATGTGTACTAAATATAATACCCCTCAATCTCCAGCTCCCTCCCTTTCAACCCACCCTCGCACACACCCCCCTATGGTAACCACTAGTACCTTCTTGGAGTCTGTGAGTCTGCTGCTATTTTGTTCCTTCAGTTTGCTTTGTTGCTATACTCCACAAATGAGGGAAATCATTTGGCACTTGTCTTTCTCCGCCTGGCTTATTTCAATGAGAATAATATCCACCAGCTCCATCCATGTTGTTCCAAATGGTAGGATTTGTTTCCTTCTTATGGCTGAATAGTATTCCATTGTGTATATGTACCACATCTTCTTTACCCATTCATCTACTGATGGACACTTAGGTTGCTGCCATATCTTGGCTATTGTAAAAAGTGCTGCAATAAATATAGGGGTGCATATATCTTTTTGAGTCTGAGAAGTTGTATTCTTTGGGTAAATTCCAAGGAGTGGGATTCCCGGGTCAAATGGTATTTGTATGTTTCGTTTTTTGAGGAACCTCCACATGGCTTTCCACAATGGTTGAACTAGCTTACATTCCCACCAGCAGTGTAGGAGGGTTCCCCTTTCTCTGCATCCTCACCACCATTTGTTGTTCTTAGTCTTTTCGATGCTGGCCATCCTTACTGGTATGAGGTGATATCTCACTGTGGTTTTAACTTGCATTTCTCCAATGATTACTGATGTGGAGAATCTTTTCATGTGCCTGTTGGCCATCTGAATTTCTTCTTTGCAGAATTGTCTCTTCATATCCTCTGCCCATTTTTATTTGGGTTGTTTGCTTTTTGGGCATTGAGGCGTGTGAGTTCTTTATATATTTTGGATGTTAACCCCTGTTGGATATGTCACTTACAAATATATTCTCCCATACTGTAGGATGCATTTTTGTTCTGTTGATGGTGTCCTTTGCTGTACAGAAACTTTTTAGTTTGATGCAGTCCCATGTGTTCGTTGTTGCTTTTGTTTCCCTTCCCAAGGACATGCATTCAGGAAAAAGTTGCTCATGCTTACAATTCAGGAGATTTTTCCCTGTGCTGTTTTCTAACAGTTTTATGGTTTCATGACATACACTTAGGTCTTTGATCCATTTCGAGTTTACTTTTCTTTATGGGGTTAAACAATAATCCAGTTTCATTCTCTTGCATGTAGCTGTGTAGTTTTGCCAACACCAGTTGTTGAGAGGCTGTCATTTCCCCATTGTATGTCCATGGCTCCTTTATTGTATATTAATGACCATATATGGTTGGGTTTAGATCAGGCTCTCTAGTCTGTTCCATTGGTCTATAGATCTGTTCATGTGCCAGTACCAAATTGTCTTGATTACTGTGGCTTTGTAGTAGAGCTTGAAGTGGGGAGCATAATCCCACGAGCTTTATTTTTCCTTCTCAGGATTGCTTTGGCTATTTGGGGTCTTTTGTGATTACATATGAACTTTAGAACGATTTGCTCTGGTTCACTGAAGAATGCTGTTGGTATTTTGATAGGGATTGGATTGAATCTGTAGATTGCTTTAGGCAGGATGGCCATTTTGACAATATTAATTCTTCCTATCCATGAGCACTGAATGTGTTTCCATTTATTGGTATCTTCTGTAATTTCTCTCATGAGTGTCTTGTAGTTATCAGAATATAGGACTTTCACTTCATTGGTTAGATTTATTCCTAGGTATCTTGTTCTTTTTGATGCACCTGAGAATGGATTTGTTTTCCTGATTTCTGTTTCTGCAAGTTCATCATTAGTGTATAGAAATGCAACAGATTTCTGTGTATTAATTAGTATTCTGCAACTTTGCTGAATTCAGATATTAGGTCTAGTAGTTTTGGAGTAGATTCTTTAGGGTTTTTTATGTACAATAGCATGTCACCTGCAAAGAGGGACAGTTTAACTTCTTCCTTGCCAATCTGGATGCCCTTTATTTCTTTGTGTTGTCTGATTGCCTTGACTAGGACCTCCAGTACTATGTTGAACAGAAGTGGGGACAGTGGGCACCTTGTCTTGTTCCCAATCATAAAGGAAAAGCTTTCAGCTTCTCACTGTCAAGTACACTGTTGGCTGCGGGTTTATCATATATGGTCTTTATTATGTTGAGGTACTTGCCCTCTATACCCATTTGTTGGGAGTTTTTATCACGAATGGATGTTTAATTTTGTTCAATGATTTTTCACCATCTATGGAGATGATCATGTGGTTTCTGTCCTTCTTTTTATTGATGTGGTGGATAATGATGGATTTTCAAATGTTGTACCATCCTTCCATCACTAGAATAAATCCAATTTAATTATGATGGATGACCTTTATGATGTATTTTGAATTCAGTTTGTTAATATTTTGTTGACTATTTTTGCATCTATGTTCATCAGGGATATTGGTCTGTACTTTTCTTTTTTTGTGGGGTCTTTGCCTGGTTTTGGTATAAGAGTGATGCTGGCCTCATAGAATGAGTTTGGAAGTATTCCCTCTTCTTCAACTCTTTGGAAAATGTTATGGAGAATGGGTATTAGGTCTTCACTAAATGTTTGACAAAAATTCAGTGGTGAAGCCATCTGGTGTAGGTATTTTATTCTTAGGTAGGTTTTTTATTTTTTTGCTTTTATTAATATACAATTACATAATCAACATTATGGTTACTAGACTCCCCCTATATCATGTCCCCAGGACATACCCCATTGCAGTCACTGTCTATCAGTGTAGTAAGATGTTATAGAATCACTACTTGTCTTCTCTGTGTTATACTTCCTTCCCCGTATCCCCCCACACCACCCAGAACCCCAGTACATTATGTGTGCTAATTGTAATAGCCCTTTTACCCCCGTATCCATCCCTTCCCACCCATCGTTCTCATTCCCTTTCCCTTTGGTAACTATTAGTCCGTTCTTGGGTTCTGTGAGTCTGCTGCTGTTTTGTTTCTTCAGTTTTTTCTTTGTTCATATACTCCACAGATGAGTGAAATCATTTGATACTTGCCTTTCTCTGCGTGGCTTATTGCACTGAGCATATACTCTCTATCTCCATCCATGTTGTTGCAAATGGTTGGATTTATTTTCTTCTTATGGCTGAATAATATTCCATTGTGTATATATACCACATCTTCTTTATCCATTCATCTACTGATGGACACTTAGGGTGCTTCCATTTTTTGGCTATTGTAAATAGAGCTGCAATAAACATAGGGGTGCATCTGTCTTTTTCAAATTGGGCTGCTGCATTCTTAAGGTAAATTCCTAGGAGTGGAATTCCTGGGTCAAATGGTATTTCTATTTTGAGTTTTTTGAGGAACCTCCATACTGCTTTCAACAATGGTTGTACTAATTTACATTTCCAAAAGCAGTGTAGGAGTGTTTGCCTTTCAACACATCCTCGCCAACATTTGTTGTTCTTTGTCTTTTGGATGGCAGCCATTCTAATTGGTGTGAGGTGATATCTCATTGTGGTTTTAATTTGCATTTCTCTTATAACTAGTGATGTGGAGCCTCTTCTCATGTGCCTGTTGGCCATCTGAATTTCTTCTTTGGAGAAGAATCTGTTAAGCTCCCATGCCCATTTTTTAATTGGCTTATTTGCTTTTTGTTTGTTGAGGTGTGTGAGCTCTTTATATAATTTGAATGTCAACCCCTTATCAGATATGTCATTTATGAATATATTCTCCCATACTGTAGGATGCCTTTTTGTTCTACTGATGGTATCCTTTGCCGTACAGAAGCTTTTTAGTTTGTTATAATCCCATTTGCTCACTTTTGCTTTTGTTTCACTTGCCCGGGGAGATATGTTCATGAAGAAGTTGCTCATGTTTATGTCCAAGGATTTTTGTCTATATTTTTTTCTAAGAGTTTTTTAGTTTCATGACTTACATTCAGGTATTTGATCCATTTTGAGTTCATTTCTGTGTATGGGATTAGACAGTAATCCAGTTTCATTCTCTTACATGTAGCTGTCCAGTTTTTCCAACACCAGCTGAAGAGGCTGTCATTTCCCCATGTATATCGATGGCTCCTTTATCGTATAATAATTGACCATATATGCTTGGGTTTATATCTGGGCTCTCTATTCTATTCCACGGAGTTATGGCTCTGTTCTTGTGCCAGTACCAAATTATCTTGATTACTGTAGCGTAGTAGATCTTGAAGTTGGGGAGCATAATTCCCCCTGCTTTATTCTTCCTTCTCAGGATTGCTTTGGCTACTCAGGGTTTTTTTGGTTCCATATGAATTTTAGAACTATTTGCTCTAGTCCATTGAAGAATGCTGTTGGTATTTTGACAGGGATCGGATTGAATCTGTAGATTGCTTTAGGCAGGATGGCCATTTTGACAATATTAATTCTTCCTAGCTAAGAGCATGGGATGAATTTCCATTTCTTAGTGTCCTCTTTACTTTCTCTTAAGAGTGTCTTGTAGTTTTCAGGGTATAGGTCTTTCACTTCCTTGGTTAGGTTTATTCTTAGGTATTTTATTCTTTTGGATGCAATTGTAAATGGAATTGTTTTCCTGATTTCTCTTTCTGCTAGTTCATCATTAGTGTATAGGAATGCAACAGCTTTCAGTATATTAATTTTGTATCCCGCAACTTTGATAAATTCAGATATTATATCTAGTAGTTTTGTAGTGGATTCTTTTGGGTTTTTTATGTACAATATCATGTCATCTGCAAACAGAGACAGTTTGAATTCTTCCTTGCCAATCTGGATGCCTTTTATTTCTTTCTGTTGTCTGATTACCATGGCTAGGGCCTCCAGAACTATGTTGAATAAAAGTGGGGAGAGTGGGCATCCTTGTCTTGTTCCCGATCTTAAAGGAAAAGCTTTCACCTTCTCACTGTTAACTATGATGTTGGCTGTGGGTTTGTCATATATGGCCTTTATTATGTTGAGGTACTTCCCCTCTATACCCATTTTCTTGAGAGTGTTTGTCACAAATGGATGTTGAATTTTGTTGAATGCTTTTTCAGCATCCATGGAGATGATCATGTGGTTTTTGTCCTTCTTTTGTTGATGTAGTGGGTGATGTTGATGGATTTTCGAATGTTGTACCATCCTTGTATCCCCGGGATAAATCCTACTTGATCATGATGGATGATCTTTCTGATGTATCTTTGAATTCAGTTTGCTAATATTTTGTTGAGTATTTTTGCATCTATGTTCATCCAGGATATCGATCTGTAATTTTCTTTTTTTGTGCTATCTTTGCCTAGTTTTGCTATTAGAGTGATACTGGTGTTGTAGAATGAGCTTGGGAGTATTCCCTCCTCTTACATTTTTTGGAAAACTTTAATGAGGATGGGTATTAGGTCTTCACTAAATGTTGGATAAAATTCAGCAGTGAAACCATCTGGTCCAGGGGTTTTGTTCTTAGGTAGTTTTTTGATTACCAATTCAGTTTCCGTGCTGGTAATTGGTATAGTCAAATTTTCTCTTTCTTCCTGGGTCCGCCTTGGAAGGTTGTATTTTTCTAGAAAGTTCTCCATTTCTTCTAGTTTATCCAGTTTGTTAGCACATAATTTTTCACAGTATTCTCTCATAATTCTTTGTATTTCTGTGGTGTCCATAGTGATATTTCCTTTCTGATTTCTGATTCTTTTATGTATGTAGACTCTTTTTTTCTTTATGAGTCTTCCTAGGGGTTTATCTATTTTGTTTATTTTCTCAAAGAACAAGGTCTTGCTTTCATTGATTCTTTCTATTGTTTTATCTTCTTGATTTTATTTATTTCTGCTCTAAACTTTTTTCGGTCCCTCCTTCTACTGACTTTGGGACTCATTTGTTCTTTTTCTAGTTTTGCTAATTTGAGTTTAGACTGTTCATATGGGATTGTTCTTCTTTCCTCAGGTAGGCCTGTATTGCAGTATACTTTCCTCTTAGCGTGGTCTTCACTGTGTCCACAGATTTTGCGGTGTTGAATTATTGTTGTCATTTGTCTCCATATACTGCTTGATCTCTGTTTTTATTTGGTCATTGATCCATTGGTTATTTAGGAGCATGCTGTGAAGCCTCCACGTGTTTGTGGGATTTTTCATTTTATTTGCAAAATTTATTTCTAGTTTCATATCTTTCTGCTCTGAGAAACTGACTGGAACAATTTCAATCATTTTTAATTTTCTGAGGTACTTTTTGTGGCCTACTATATGATCTATTCTTAAAAATGTTCCAGGTGCACTTGAGAAGAATGTGTATTCTGCTGCTTTTGCGTGTTGAGTTCTGTAGATGTCTATTAGGTCCATCTGTTCTAATGTGTTGTTCAGTGCCTCTGTCTCCTTATTTATTTTCTGTCTGGTTCATCTGTTCTTTGGTGTGAGTGGAATGTTGAAGTCTCCTAGAATGAATGCATCGCAGTCTATTTCCCCCTTTAATTCTGTTACTATTTGTTTCACATATGTAGGTGCTCCTGTGTTGGGTGCATAGATATTTATAATGGTTATATCTTCTTGTTGGATTCACCTCTTAATCATTATGTAATGTCCTTCTTTGGATCTTGTGACTTTCTTTGTTTTGTAATCTATTTTGTCTTATACAAATACTGCAACTTCTGCTTTTTTCTCCCTTTTAGTTGCACGAAATGTTTTTTTCCAACCCTTCACTTTTAGTCTGTGTATGTCTTTGGTTTAAAAGTGAGTCTCTTGTAGGCAGTATATAGATGGGTCTATTTTTTTATCCATTCAGTGACTCTGTGTCTTTTGATTGGTGCATTCAATCCATTTACATTTAGGGGGATTATTGACAGGTATGTGCTTATTGACATTGCAGGCTTTAGGTTTGTTGTTACCAAAAGTTCAAGGTTAACTTCCTTACTATCTAAGAGTCTAACTTAACTCACGTAATATGCTATTACAAACACAATCTAAAAGTTTTTTTTTTCTCCTTTTTCTTCCCTCTCTATTCTTTACATATAAGGTATCATATTCTGTACTCTATCTATCCCTTGATTGACTTGGGGGATAGTTGATTTAATTTTGCATTTGCTTAGTAATTAACTGTTCTACTTTCTTTACTGTGGTTTTATTACCTCTGGTGACAGCTATTAAAGCTTAGGAACACTTCCATCTATAGCAGTTCCTCCAAAATACACTGTAGAGATGGTTTGTTGGAGGTAAATTCTCTCACCTTTTGCTTATCTGTAAATTGTTTAATCCCTCCTTCAAATTTAAATGACAATCCTTCAGGGTAAAATATTCTTGGTTCAAGGCCCTTCTGCTTCATTGCATTAAATACAACATGCCACTCTCTTTGGTCCTTTAAAGTTTCTGCTGAGAATTTTGATGATAGCCTGTGCTTTCCTTTGTATGTGATCTTATTTCTCTCTCTGGCTGCTTTTAATAGTCTGCCCATGTTTCTTTTGTCCCAGAGCAGCCAGATGTGGATCTCTGCTGTCCACACGTGGCTGGAATCTCAGTCTCTCCAGGTATTCTGCCTGTCATAGCTTTCCATCTCCCTAATCACAAGACTACCATGAAAGGACCATGAAATGGAGGTTTGTGTTACCAGAGCAGGACTCCGGAGTTAGGTATTCAGCAGTTCCAGGCCTCCACTCCATTTCTCTTCCTCCTGCCGGTGAGCTGGTGTAGGGGAAGGACTTGGGTCAGCTGGGCCATGGCTTTTACAGCCAAAGATTCTTAAGTTTTAAAATAAGCTTATAGAAAAATCAGTTCTAAACCTGATTAACAGAATGCAAATGTTATCAGTTTGATAATGTTAAACTAAGAGTATAGCTGCTCAAAGGTGAGAGTCAAATGGGGAGACATGAAATGGATGGGAAAGTTATGACTGCTAATAATCCTGCTTTGTAATGAACAGTTAGGATAAATGGCCTATAATTGAAAAAAGAAGTCAAAGGGTACGTTCATTATTTCATGCTTTCATGATAATGAAGGGGTTCAGAACATGCCACCCTAAAATATACTGCTTTGGCATATTATTTTGCATTGAAGTCACTTGACAAATAGCAGATACAGGAAGGTGCTCTCTGACCCCTTACTGCCTAAAAGCAGGTCATAAAATTTTCCATGAGAAGGGTGCCGTCCCTGTGGGGAAGGACATCCTTATCACTAGAGACTGGAGTCAACACTGAGATAGATCTGCACAAACAATCTTACTAAAATAATTCCTGTCTTCCATTAGCTTTCCCCTTATATTTCCTACTATCCCACAATTTACTAGCCCCTAGCCCAAATCCCTTTGTCCTGTTACATCCCACAATTTATCATTCTCTCTTAAAAAGCATGTAAGTTAAACAAATGGTACTACATCAAACTAAAAACTTCTGCACAACAAAGGAAACAATCCGCAAAACAAAAAGGCTATCTACTAAATTGACAGATATTTACAAATGATGTATCTGAGAAGGGGTAAATATTCAAAATATATGAATAATTCATATAATACAATGTCAAAGAGAACAATCTGATTAAAAAAATAGGCAGAGGACGTGAAGAGACATTTTTCTAAAGAAGACATGCAGATGCCTAAAAGACACATTAAAAGATGCTCAACATAACTAATCATCAGAGAAATACAAATCAAAAATACAAATTCAGCATCCATTCATGATTAAGACCCTCAAGTAAATGGGTATAAAGGGCAAGTACGTCAACATCATAAAGGTCATATATGACAAACACACAGCTAACATACTTAACAGAGAGAAGCTGAAAGCTTTTCATCTAAGATCGGGAACAAGAAAGGGATGCCACTCTCTCCACTGTAATTCAACACAGTACTGGAGGTCCTAGCCACGGCAATCAGAGAAAACAAAGACATACAAGGCATCCAGATTGGTAAAGAAGAAGTCAAATTGTCACTATTTGCAGATGACATGATATTGTACATAAAAAACCCTAAAGACTCCACTCCAAAACTACTAGAACTAATATCTGAATTCAGCAAAGTTGGAGGATACAAAATTAACACATAGAAATCTGTTGCTTTCCTATGCACTAAATATGAACTAACAGAAAGAGAAATCAGAAAAACAGTTCCATTGACAATTGCAACAAAAACAATAAAATACCTAGGAATAAACCTAACGAAGGAAGTGAAAGACCTATGCTCTGAAAACTACAAGACACTCCTAAGAGAAATTAAAGAGGACACGAACAAATGAAAATTCATCCCATGCTCTTTGCTAGGTAGAATAAATATTGTCAAAATGGCTATACTACCTAAAGCAATCTACACATTCAATGCAATGCCTATCAAAATACCAACAGCTTTCTTCAATGAACTGGAACAAATGATTCTAAAATTCATATGGAACCACAAAAGAACCCGAATAGCCAAAGCAATCCTGAGAAGGGGGAATAAAACAGGGGAAATTATGTTCCCTGACTTCAAGCTCTACTACAAAGCCACAGTAATCAAGACAATTTGGTATTGGCACAAAAACAGACCCACAGACCAGTGGAACAGAATAGAAAATTCAAACATTAACCCAAACATATACAATCAATTAATATTTGATAAAGGAGCCTTGGATATACAATAGGGAGATGACAACATCTTCAGCAGCTGGTGTTGGAAAAACTGGACAGCTACATGTAAGAGAATGAAACTGGACTACTGTCTAACCCCATACACAAAGGTAAACTCAAGGTGGATCAAAGACCTGAATGTAAGTCATGAAACCATAAAACTCTTAGAAAAAAACATAGGCAAAAATTTCTTGGACATAAACATGAGCGACTTTTTCATGAACATATCTCCCCAGGCAAGGGAAACAAAACCAAAAATGAACAAGTGGGACTATATCAAGTTGAAAAGGTTCTGTACAGCAAAGGAAGCCATCAGTAGAAAAAAAGATATCCTACAGTATCGGAGAATATATTCATAAATGACGTATCCGATAAGGGGTTGAGATCCAAAATATATAAAGAACTCAAACACCTCAACAAACAAAAAGCAAATCATCCAATTAAGAAATGGGCAGAGGACATGAATAGACACTTCTCCAAAGAAAAAATTCAGATGGCCAACAGGCACATGAAAAGATGCTGCACATCGCTAATCATCAGAGAAATGCAAATGAAAATCACAATGAGATATCATCTCACACCACTGAGGATGGCTAACATCCAAACACAAACAACAACAACTGTTGGCGAGGATGTGGAGAAAAGGGAACCCTCCAACACTGCTGGTGGGAAGGCAAATTAGTTCAATGATTGTGGAAAGCAGTATGGAGGTTCTTCAAAAAACTCAAAATAGAAATACCATTTGACCCAGGAATTGCACTCCTAGGAATTTACCCAAAGAATGCAGCAGCCCAATTTGAAAAAGACATATGCACCCCTATGATTATCACAGTACTATTTACGGAAGCCAAGAAATGGAAGCAACCTAAGTGTCCATCAGTGGATGAATGGATAAAGAAGATGTGGTACATATACACAATGGAATATTATTCAGCCATAAGAAGAAAACAAATCTTACCATTTGCAACAACATGGATGGAGCTACAGGGTACTTTGCTCAGGGAAATAAGCCAAGCCGAAAAAGCCAAGTATCAAATGATTGCACTCATATGTAGAGTAAAAGAACAAATAAATAAAAACTGAAGGAACAAAACAATAGCAGCCTCACAGAACCCAAGAATGGACTAATACTTACCAGAGGGAAAAGGACTGGGGACGATGGGTGGGAAGGGTGGGACAAGGGGGAAAAGGGGGCATTACGATTATCAGATGTAATGTTAGAGGGGAATGGGGAGGGCTGTACAACTCAAAGAAGACAAGTAGTGATTCTATAGCATCTCACTATGCTGATGGACAGTGACTGTAATGGGGTTGGTGGAGGGGACCAGATGAAGGGGGTAGTTTAATAACCATAATATTGCACATGTAACTGTAGATTAGTGATACCAAAATAAATTATTTTAAAAAATGTCAAAAGAGACAAAGAAGGACATTACATAATGATAAAACGGTCAGTCCAACAAGAGGATATGGCTAGTATAAATATCTATGCACCCAACACAGGATCACCTACATATGTGAAACAAATACTAACAGAATTAAAGGGGGAAATACAATGCAATGAATTCATTTTAGGAGACTTCAAAACACTACTCACTCCAAAGGACATATCAACCTGACAGAAAATAAGTAAAGAGACAGTGGCACTGAAAAACATATTAGAACAGATGGACCTAACGGACATCTACAGAACACTCCATCCAAAAGCAACAGTATATACATTGTTCTCAAGTGCACATGGAACATTTTCAAGAAATGATCATATACTAGTCCACAAGAAGAACTTCAATAAATTCAGAAAAACTGAAATTGTACCAACGAGCTTCTCAGATCACAAAGGTATGAAACTAGAAATAAATACTCAAAGAAAATGAAAAATCCCACAAACACATGGAGGTTTAATAACATACCCCTAAATAATCAATGGATCAATGACCAAATAAAAACAGAGATCAAGCAATATATGGACACAAAGGACAACAATAATTCAACACCACAAAATCTGAGGGATGCAGCAACGGCCATGCTAAGAGGGAAATATATTGCAATACAGGACTACCTCAGTAAAGAACAATCCCAAATGAACAGTCTAAACTCACAATTAATGAAACTAGAACAGGAAGAAAAAATGAGGCCCAACGTCAGTATAAAGAGAGATATAAAAAGATTAAACCAGAAATGAATAAAATCAAGAAGAATAAAACAATAGAAAGAATCAATGAAAGCAGGAGCCAGTTCTTTGAGAAAACCCCTAGCCTGACTTATCAAGAAAAGAGAATCTACACACATAAACGGAATCAGAAATGAGAAAGGAAAAATAATGATGGACCCCACAGAAATACAAAGAATTATAAGAGAATATTATGAGAATCTATATGCTAACAAGCTTGAAAACATAGAAGAAATGGACAACTTTCTACAAAAATACAACCTTCCAAGGCTGACCCAGGAAGAAACAGAAAATCTGAAAAGACCAATTACCAGCAAGGAAACTGAATTGGTAATCAAAAAACTACCTAAGAACAAAACACCTGGACCAGGTGGTTTCACTGCTGAATTTTATCCAACATTTAGTGAAGACCTAATACCCATCCTCATTAAAGTTTTCCAAAAAGTAGAAAAGGAGGGAATACTCCCAAATTCATTCTACGAGGCCAACAGCACTCTAATACCAAAACCAGGCAATGACACTACAAAAAAAGAAAACTACAGACCAATATCCCTGAAGAACATAGATGCAAAAATACTCAACAAAATATTAGCAAGTTGAATTCAAAAATACATCAGAAAGATCATCCAACATGACCAAGTGGGATTCATCCCAGGGATGCAAGGATGGTACAACATTCGAAAATCCATCAACATCATCCAGTACATCAACAAAAAGAAGGACAAAAACCACATGATCATCTCCATGGATGCTGAAAAAGCATTCAGCAAAATTCAACATCCATTCATGATAAAAACTCTCAACAAAATGGGTATAGAGGGCAAGTACCTCAACATAATAAAGGCCATTTATGACAAACCCACAGCCAACATCATACTTAACAGCAAAAGCTGAAAACTTTTCCTTTAAGATCGGGAACAAGACAAGGATGCCCACTCTCCCCACTTTTATTCAACAGAGTTCTGGAGATCCTAGCCACGGCAATCAGACAGCACAAAGAAATCAAAGGCATCCAGACTGGCAAAGAAAAACTCAAACTGTCTCTGTTTGCAGATGACATGATATTGTACATAAAAAACCCTAAAGAGGACACTAAGAAATGGAAATTCATCCCATGCTCTTGGCTAGGAAGAATAAATATTGTCAAAATGGCTATACTACCTAAAGCAATCTACAGATTCAATGCAATCCCTATCAAAATACCAACAGCATTCTTCCACGAACTGGAACAAATAGTTCCAAAATTCATATGGAACCACAAAAGACCCCGAATAGCCAAAGCAATCCTGAAAAGGAAGAATAAAACAGAGGAAATTATGCTCCCAGACTTTAAGGTCTATTACAAAGCCACTGTAATCAAGACAATTTGGTATTGGCACAAGAACAGACAGACCCACAGACCAGTGGAACAGAATAGAAAATCAAGACATGAACCCAAACATATACAGTCAATTAATATATGATAAAGGAGCCTTGGATATACAATGGGGAGATGACAACCTCTTCAGCAGCTGGTGTTGACAAAATTGGACAGCTACATGTAAAAGAATGAAATGGGACTACTGTCTAACCCCATACACAAAAGTAAACTCAAAATGGATCAAAGACCTGAATGTAAGTCAGGAAACCATAAAACTCTTAGAATAAAACATAGGCAAAAATCTCTTGGACATAAACATGAGCGACTTCTTCATGAACATATCTCCCCGAGCAAGGGAAACAAAAGCAAAAATGAACAAGTGGGACTATAGCAAGCTCAAAAGCTTCTGTACAGCAAAGGACACCATCAGTAGAACAAAAAGACATCCTACATTATGGGAGAATATATTCGTAAATGACATGTCCAATAAGGGGTTGACATCCAAAATATATAAAGAACTCACACACCTCAACAAACAAAAAGCAAATAATCCAGTTGAAAAATGGGCAGAGGATCAGAATGGATACTTCTCCAAAAAAGAAATTCAGATGGCCAACAGGCACATGAAAAGATGCTCCACATTGCTAATCATCAGAGAAATGTAGATTAAAACCACAATGAGATATCACCTCACACCAGTAAGGATGGTCAACATCCAAAACACAAACAACAACAAATGTTGGCGAGGATGTGGAGAAAAGGGAACCCTTCGACACTGCTGGTGGGAATGCAAATTAGTTCAACCATTGTGGAAAGCAGTATGGAGGTTCCTCAAAAAACTCAAAATAGAAATACCATTTGACCCAGGAACTCCACTCCTAGGAATTTACCCTAAAAATGCAGCAGCCCAGTTTGAAAGACATATGCAGCCCTATGTTTATCACAGCACTATTTACAATAGCCAAAAAATGGAAGCAACCTAAGTGTCCATCAGTAGATGAATGGATAAAGAAGACGTGGTGTATATACACAATTGAATATTATTCAGCCATAAGAAGAAAACAAATCCTACCATTTGCAACAACATGGGTGGAGCTAGAGGGTATTATGCTCAGTGATATAAGCCAGGTGTAGAAAGACAAGTATCAAATGATTTCACTCATCTGTGGAGTATAAGAACAAAGAAAAAATGGAAGGAACAAAACAGCAGCAGACTCACAGAATCCAAGAATGGACTAACAGTTATCAAAGGGAAAGGGACTAGGGAAGATGGGTGGGAAGGGAAGTATAAAGGGGTAAAGAGCTATTACAATTAGCACACATAATGTAGCTGGGGTGGTGGTTGGGTGGGGGATACGAGGAAGGCAGTATAACACAGAGAACCCAAGTAGTGATTCTATATTATCCTACTACACTGATGGACACTGACTGCAATGGGGTATGTGGTGGGGACTTGATAATAGGGGATCTAATAACCATAATGTTGCTCATGTAATTGTATATTAATAATAGCAAAATTAAAAGAAATTATTTCAGCTTTTGGGTCTAACAGCTTCAGATCATTTTTCTTCTGAAGAATCCTGTGTAGCCATAAAAATATTCAACAAAATTTGTATGCTTTTCTCCTGTTAATCTTATTGTCACTTTAATTCTTAAACCCAGCCACAGAACCTAGGAAGGTAGGAGCTTTTCCTTCCCTATAGTAACCAGCAGAGAAACTAAAAAGAATGATGGAATTACAGAGGAAGAGAAAAGAGATTGGGGAATCAAGTAAGCTAAAACTTGATTAGAGCCAGTATTTGATAGATGTCTAAATAATGGAAATTCCCGTATCATTTAGACAGTAGGGAAAATAAACAGCTATACTAAAAACAGAGTTCAGGAGTGAGGGAGCAAAATGCAGTGGGGGTAACAAAGAGTGAAACAATTGCTTTTTCCTTACTGGTCATTCTATACTATATATTTTTGTAATTATGTTTATGTATTACCTTGACAAAAGGTTCTTTTTAAAGCATTTAGCACAGTGCCTGGCATTCAGCAAGGCACTTATAGCTTGGGCAAATATCCTTGTATGACACAAAAGCTTCAAAGCCCACCTGCTTCCATGCGGGGACAAGAGGGTGGAGTATGTTACTCTCTTTGAAAGAGAGTGATCTCCAAATATTCTGCTCAAAGTAAGACCTCTCAGGATCTTTGTACAATCCTGGTAGCTGGAATGAAAGAACTCCAGTAATGGCTGAGATTTAATTTCGCATTAGCCTGTGCCCGAGCACCTACAACAGAATTCGTGGGACTCAGTGAACAAATGAAAATGCAAGAGAAAAAAGTGCTGTTCACAAAGCAGGAAAATAGTGCTGTTAAAGGTACTAAAATCCCAAGCTGTTTCGGTTCTCCTGCAGTCTCTCTCAATTTGTCACGGTATTTTTTACTTGATTTTTAATGTCATTCTAATGCTTTTAATTAGCATGAATATTAATATTGTTGACAGTTTTAAATGCAAAAATATAAGAATGTTTCACTTACATGTGGAATCACCAAAATTACCTTATTCTAACTTTGTAGCTCGTACATGTACATGTATTTTGTTCTTACCAGAATAGTGGAAACACTGTGCAAAACTAAGTTAAATGCTTTTATTTCATCTTTAATATACATACATTCTACCAATATTCTAACTTCAGTTTACTGGTGGGTAAGGAAAAACTGAAGGAAAAAAGAACTAGGGGTTATGCTATCTTTCCCTCTCATCATTTTCGGGTAAGTGGTTGGCTAAAACAGTAACACAGAAAGAAAAGACATCATAGGGTCTCTAGGCTGTTTGTGTTTCTTACTACACCATTGCCGTCTTTCTGCAGTCAGTGCAAGTTCTGATCAAAAAGTCAGCATGAGCTCTAGGACTGTCAGTCACCCCACCCCACCCCTTACTCTAGTGTAGACCTAACACTCTTATTTTGTACCTCTTTGAGACTTGCTCAGACTCATGCACTGGGTTCCCGCTGGAATTCTGTAATCATGGGGCATCTCAAATACTATATGCCTAATAGGGCAAGGGACAGCACTGGATACACATAATGTGCCTATCACCTCTGCATGCTCCACAGTCCTATTGGACTTCATTTACAAAACACAAGTCCAAAGATAAAATGATCAAGAATTTTGAGGCTCCACAGTAGAGCACACCCAAGAAGCCAGCTTTGCTGGGCTTAGTCAAATTTAACGATCTCAATAAAGAAATGTGACATTTCCCACACATTCAGATTTGTGGGGTAAGATTCATACCTGCAACAGATGAGGGTTTTGTCTAAAATTATATTAACATTAAACCAGAATTTGGGTTGTCTCTTAATATGACAACTTGGTCTTGGGCATTAGGTTTGGTCCTACCTATAATCAGGCCAGAGAGCAGAGATTCTGTGCCATAAACTGGCTTCGTCATGCCTTAATTATATATATATATTTTAATCTTAAAGACCTAATTTCCTTACAATTATATTATCTTATTCTATGTTTATTTTAAAATATTCTTGCTTTGATTACTCTATCTCCCTGACCATAAAATCCCTGAGATGAAGAATTTGTTATATTCCCAGCTACTAGTACAAGAAATGCTCAACACATGTTAAATGATTGAGTGAGGAAATAGTTTCAGGATAATTTCAAGAGACGCTAATTTGTTTTTATGTTGTAAAAAGGTAATAACAAAAAGCATCGTGTTTTGTTCTCTGGATTTTTCCCCTTTTTAGATCCCATATGTAAGCAGGAAAGCATTCCCTTGCCTCAGCTTCCATTCCCTTTCTAGTTTTTAAGAGTGCCTGGAGTCACTCAGGGAATTAGGCTAAAGCGAGGTTAAGAGGAGAAAAAGTGAGAAATTGCAGAGGGGAGGAGAAATCCTCAAAACTGGAAAACAGCTGGTGGGGTATAGGACCCAATAATGAGACCCATGACCCCTCCCAAGAGGTACTAGTAGGTGACAGGACTCAAAGAGGAATCACTGCTTGCTGAATCTAGGAAAGTTGGACTTGATACTGGAGCTCAAGTACTTAAACCAGGGTAGAGGGACTTGAACAGCTTTATGACCAATTTATGGGGAAGTTGAGAAGAAGCAAGCCTTTAAAAATTCTTGTGGGAACAAAAACCATTATATTATCTTTCATCTTCCTGAACCATTTATACTCCCGAGGCTATTGCTAGACCTTCTATCTTTGGCAAATTTGGATGTTCCCTGTATGGCACAAAAGGAATTACTGGGCTTAAGTTATGAATACATCAGCAGTAAATAGCTTGAACCAGGGACCAATTAGTGAGCTTTCTACCAGCCCAAGAAGGGAAGGAACTTAAAGTCAAATTAAAGATGTAGGGGAAAATGTATGGTGCAATAGAAAAACGTTTTGTCTGGATAACACCCCTCCTGGCTATCTGATTCTGATCCCAGGAGAGCTTTTTTAAAACTGGAAATCGTAGATAACTGATAACAATGCAAAACAAGTCGTCTGTATATATGCAAGTTCTGTCCTGAGAGAGGTTGAGTCGCCCCCTACTCCACCTGTCCATTGTGGAAAAACGTTCCTTGCCTCCATTTGTACATTCATTTCAACATTCCTTTATTCCATATAAAGTTGTTTTTACTTTTCCTGGTTTCATCAATGCTTTGTTAGATGAAATCTGTAATACATTCAATTTCATATCTGTATGAGAACCTGATTTTACCTTTTTTAAAAATTATCTTTTCACAGAAAATAACACAAGATTTCTTATACCTCTTTGAGTTTATAGATTCATATCCACAACAAATATGTAAAATATGCCCTAGAAGGAGCTAATGGAAAATAACAAGGTAATCCACACAGGGAACAGAATCACAGGTTGTCCTGACTAGTTCTTTTACCTCTTTAGGATAGTTCAATCTGTATCCTACTTCCATTTCTTTTCTGAGCTGCAATTCATATTGGAAATAAATTGATATTATAGATCATACTCACTAGCTATTTAAAACATACTGCTCAGCAGCAAAGTCAAAGAATATTCTGATCTATTATTACATAAGGGCAGGCCGATACCAACAGCTCCAAACTAAATGAAGTACAGCCCAACACAGAGTATTTAAAATTCTCTCTCTCCTACTGCTTCCATGATACTTGGTACTATCACAGTAGCTGACAAAGAACAGACAGGCAAGGGACAAAAGGGGGAACAGAGCCTGTTAGGAAATCCACTGCCTGAGCACCTTTGATCAAGAGATACCAGTAGCTTTGGGTTAAAATGATTCTAGTGTTGATGGAGAGTAAATTTATTGGAGTATGTTCTGGGCGTAATACTGAAAGAACATTTTCTATTACCAAAACACTACCATAAATACACACATAATAGCTAGCCTTCACTTTCCTCCTCATTTTTAATTTTTTAATTGTGGTAAGTGATAACTTTTCTAAACCACATGTATTAGAGCTGGTCAATAAAGCAGAACAGAGGAGTTCCTAGAAGATTGTGGCGTGAGCAGGGTGGCAAAAATCTCCTCCCAAAACAATAATATATTTATGAAAATACAACTATTCCTAAAAGAGAGACCAGAGGACAGCACCCAGTCTGCATCTACACCTGAGAGGACTCGGTACCCCACGAGGCGGGTAAGATACAGAGCCGCGACCCGGCGGAAACTGAGCACTCCCCCACCCCAGCGCGCTGGCAGGAGGAGAGGATTCAGAGCAGGGAGGGAGTGGAAGTACAGGGCGGCGAAATAACCAGCCCTGGTGATCTGTGCCGGGAGCACTGACACACATCACACAGTGTTTCGGAGATTAGAGAGACAGAGGGTGCAGGATCTGAGCCTGGATCACTGCAGTTAGCTCCTGGAACAAAAGAAAAGCACGCACTTTTTTTAGCAGTCTTAAAGAGATAGGGCCCCAACGGAGGAGCAGGATCATCCCAGCACACTCAGCCCAGGAGGCTGGGAGTCCTGGGGAATTTTGGAACCCTTGGCTGGCGACTTGGAAAAAGTAGCCACACTGAGACTTCCCACAGAGATCGGCAGCCTCCCATTCCTTCGCGCCCCAGCCAGAGCTACAAAGGGCCCTGTGGAGCGGCACGGCAACGGCTGCAAAATACTGGAGCAAGAGCGCCACCTACACCATCCTGACAGAATCTACTCCAGGTGGACGTCTTTCTCGGGGGGGGTGGGGGGGGTTGTGATGTTTTTCTCTTTTCTTTCCCTTATTTTCCATTCTTTCTTTCTTCTCCTTCTCTTCTTTTTTTTTAAAGTCTTAAACCGCCCAGCTGACATACGTGGCACCTACCAGTGACCACTTCAATCGCCATGAAAAGACAATGGAATATGGTACAAACAAAGCTTATCCAGACCCAGACAACAGAGAGAGAGTCTGAAGAGATGGAAATGCACAATCTTTCTGAAAATGGATTCAGAATAAAAGTCATAACCATACTGATGGATCTACAGAGAAATAGGCAAGAGCTCAGGGAGGAGGTGAGGGAAGTCAGGAAAGACAATGCAGAAATAAGACAAAGGATCGACGGGCTTAGCAGCAGACTGCAAGAGATGCAAGAGACTGTTAATGCAATAGAAATCAGAGAACAGGAATACAAGGAAGCTGGGGCAGAGAGAGATAAAAGGATCTCTAGGAATGAAAGAATATTAAGAGAACTGTGTGACCAATCCAAACGGAACAATATTCGCATTATAGGAGTACCACAGGAAGAAGAGAAAGAAAAAGGGATAGAAAGTGTCTTTGAAGAAATAATTGCTGAAAACTTCCCCATGCTGGGGAAGGAAATAATTTCTAAGACCATGGAAGCCCACAGATCTCCCAATACAAGGGACCCAAGGAAGACAACACCAAGACACATAATAATTAAAATGGCAAAGATCAAAGATAATGACAGAGTATTAAAGGAAGCTAGAGAGAGAAAAAAGATCACCTACAAAGGAAAACCGATCAGGCTATAATCAGACTTCTCAAAAGAAACGTTACAGTCCAGAAGACAATGGCATTATAAATTTAGCGTAATGAAACAGAAGGGCCTCAAACCAAGAATATTGTATCCAGCACAATTATCATTTAAATATGACGGAGGGATTAAACAATTTCCAGACAAGCAAAAGCTGAGACAGTTTGCCCCTCACAAACCACCTCTACAGGATATCTTAAACGGACTGCTCTAGAGGGAAGCACTCCTAAGGCTAAATAGATGTCACCAGAGAAAACAAAATCATAGCAAAAAAAGCAGACCATCCAAATACTAACTAAAGGCAAAGAATAAAACACCTAGTATATAAAGAATGGAGGAGGAAGAATAAGAAGGGAGAGAAATAAAGAAACATCAGACTGTGTTTACAATAACGTAACAAGAAAGTTAATTTAGACTGTGAGATAGTAAAGAAGCAACCCTTGAACCTTTGGTTACCATGAATTTAAAGCCAGCAATGGCAATAAGTACATATCTATCAATAATCACCCTAAATGTAAATGGACTGAATGCACCAATCAAAACACACAGAGCAATAGAATGGATAAAAAAGCAACACCCATCTATATGCTACCTACAAGAAAGTCACCTCAAACCCAAAGATATACACAGACTAAAAGTGAAGGGACGAAAAACGATATTTCATGCAAACAACAAGGAGAAAAGAGGAGGTGTTGCAGTACTTATATCAGACAAAATAGACTTCAAAAGGAAGAAAGTAGCAAGAGATAAGGAAGGACATTATATCATGATAAAGGGGTGAGTCCAACAAGAGGATATAACCATTGTAAATACATATGCACCAAACACAGGAGCGCCGGCATATGTGAAACAAATACTAACAGAATTAAAGGAGGAAACAGAAAGCAATGCATTCATTTTAGGAGACTTCAACACACCACCCACTCGAAAGGACAGATCAACCAGACAGAAAATAAGTAAAGACACAGAGGCACTGAACAACATACTAGAATAGATGGACCTAACAGACATCTACAGAACTCTACACCCAAAAGCAACAGGATACACATTCTTCTCAAGTATACATGTAACATTTTCCAGAACAGACCACATACTAGGCCACAAAAAGAACCTCAGTAAATTCAAAAATATTGAAATTCTACCAACCAACTTCTCAGATCAAAAAGGAACAAAACTAGGAATAAATTGTACAAAGAAAACAAAAAGGCTCACAAATACATGGAGACTTAACAACATTCTCCTAATTAATCAATGGGTCAACGACCAAATCAAAACAGAAATCAAAGAATATACGGAGACTAATGACAACAGCAAAACAAAGCCACAACTTCTGTGGGACGCAGCAAAGGCAGTTCTAAGAGGAATGTTGCAATCAAGGCCTATTTAAAGAAGGAAGAACATTCCCAAATAAATACTCTAAAGACACAATTACTGAAATTGGAAAAAGAAGAACAAATGAGGCCGAAAGTCACCAGAAGGAGGGACATAATAAAGATCAGAGAAGAAATAAATAAAATGGAGAGAATAAAACAATAGAAAAAAATCAATGAAACCAAGAGCTGGTTCTCTGAAAAAATAAACAAAATAGGTAAACCCCTAGCCAGACTCATTAAGAGAAAAAGAAAATCTACACAAATAAACAGATTCAGAAATGAGAAAGGAAAATAAAGATGGACCCCACAGAAATACAAAGAATTATAAGACAATATGAGAGTCTATATGCTAAAAAACTGGAAAACCTAGAAGAAATGGACAATTTCTTAGAAAAATACAACTTCCCAAGACTAACCAAACAAGAAAAAGAAAAACAAAACAGACCAATTACCAGCAACGAAATTGAGTCGGTAATCAAAAAACTACCCAAAATCAAAACACCCGGACCAGATGGAATCACCTCTGAATTCTACCAGACATATAGAGAAGAAATAACACCCATTCTCCTTAAAGTTTTCCAAAAAAATAGAAGAGGAGGGAATACCTCCAAACACATTCTATGAAGCCAGCATCACTCTAATACCAAACCTGGCAAAAACCTCACCAAAAAAGAAAATTACAGACCAATATCCCTGATGAACGTAGATACAAAAATACTCAACAAAATATTAGCAAACCAAATTCAAAAATACATCAAGAGGATCATACACCATGATCAAGTGGGATTCATCCCAGGGATGCAAGGATGGTACAACATTCGAAAATCCATCAACATCATCCACCACATCAAAAAAAAAGAAGAACAAAAACCACATGATCATCTCCATAGATGCTGAAAAACATTTGACAAAATTCAGCATCCATTCATGATTAAAAGTCTCAATAAAATGGGTATAGAGGACAATTACCTCAACATCATAAAGGCTATATATGACAAACCCACAGCTAACATCATACTTAACAGCGAGAAGCTGAAAGCTTTTCATCTGAGATCAGGAACAAGACAGGGATGCCCGCTCTCCCCACTGTTATTCAACATAGTACTGGAGGTTCTAGCCAGGGCAATGAGACAAAACAAAGACATACAAAGGCATCCACATTGGTAAAGAAGAAGTCAAATTGTCACTATTTGCAGATGACGTGATACTGTACATAAAAAACACTAAAGACTGCACTCCAAAACTACTAGAACTAATATCTGAATTCAGCAAAGTGGCAGAATACAAAATTAACACACAGAAATCTGTTGCTTTCCTATACACTGACGATGAACTAACAGAAAGAGAAATCAGAACAATCCCATTCACAATTGCATCAAAAAGAATAAAATACCTAGGAATAAACCTAACGAAGGAAGTGAAAGATCTATACTCTGAAAACTACAAGAAACAACAAAAGAAATTAAAGAGGACACGAACAAATAGAAATGCATCCCATGCTCTCAGCTAGGAAGAATAAATATTGTCAAAATGGCTATACTACCTAAAGCAATCTACAGATTCAATGCAATCCCTATCAAACTACCAACAGTTTTCTTCAATGAACTGGAACAAATAATTCTAAAATTCATATGGAACCACAAAAGACCCCGAATAGCCAAAGCAATCCTGAGAAGGAGGAATAAAACAGGGGGAATTACGCTCCCTCACCTCAAGCTCTACTACAAAGCCACAGTAATCAAGACAATTTGGTATTGGCAAAAAGCAGACCCACAGACCAGTGGAACAGAATAGAAAATCCAAACATTAACCCAAACATATACAGTCGATTAATATTTGATAAAGGAGCGTTGGATATACAATGGTGAGATGACAGCCTCTTCAGCAGCTCGCGTTGGAAAAACTGGACTATTGTCTAACCCCATACACAAGAGTAAACTCAAAATGGATCAAAGACCTGAATGTAAGTCAGGAAACCATAAAACTTAGAAAAAAACATAGGCAAAAATCTCTTGCATATAAACATGAGTGACTTCTTCATGAACATATCTCCCCGGGCAAGGGAAACAAAAGCAAAAATGAACTAGTGGGACTGTATCAAGCTGAAAAGCTTCTGTACAGCAAAGGACACCATCAGTAGAACAAAAAGACATCCTACAGTATGGGAGAATATATTCATAAGAGACGTATCCAATAAGGGGTTGACATCCAAAATGTATAAAGAACTCACGCACCTCAACAAACAAAAAGCAAATAATCCAATTAAGAAATGGGCAGAGGACATGAATAGACACTTCTCCAAAGAAGAAATTCAGATGGCCAACAGGCACATGAAAAGATGCTGCACATCACTAATCATCAGAGAAATGCAGATTAAAACCACAGTGAGATATCACCTCCCACAGTAAGGATGGCCAACATCCAAAACACAAACAAGAACAAATGTTGGCGAGAATGTGGAGAAAAGGGAACCCTCCTACACTGCTGGTGGGAATGCGAATTAGTTCAACCATTGTGGAAAACAATATGGAAGTTCCTCAAAAAACTCAAAATAGAAATACCATTTGACTCAGGTATCCCACTCTTAGGAATTTACCCTAAGAATGCAGCATCCCAGTTTGAAAAAGATGCACCCCTATGTTTATCGCAGCACTATTTACAATAGCCAAGAAATGGAAGCAACCTAAGTGTCCATCAGTAGATGAATGGATAAAGAAGATGTGGTATACATGCGCAATGGAATATTATTCAGCCATAAGAAGAAACAAATCCAACCATTTGCAACAACATGGATGGAGCTAGAGGGTATTATACTCAGTGAAATAAGCCAAGCCGAAAAAGACAAGTATCAAATGATTTCACTCATATGTGGAGTATAAGAACAAAGAAAAAAACTGAAGGAGCAAAACAGCAGCAGACTCACAGAACCCAAGAACGGACTAACAGTTACCAATGGGAAAGGGACTGGGGAAGATGGGTGGGAAGGCAGGGATAAGAGGGAAAAGGGGGCATGATGATTAGCAGATGTAATGTTGGGGGGGCACGGGGAGGGCTGTACAACTCAGAGAAGACAAGTAGTGATTCTATAGCATCTCACTACGCTGATGGACAGTGACTGTAATGGGGTCGGTGGGGGGGACCTGATGGACGGGGTAGTTTAATAACCATAATATTACACATGTAATTGTAGACTAATGATACCAAAATAAATTATTAAGAAAAAAAAAGAAAGCAGAGCTCCTGGCAGGCAGTTCAACAGAAATTTAATATAGAGAACTAGCTACAAAGGAGTTAAAAATGCTGAAAAGCCAGAGGGAATCATGAGGAACCCAGAGATGAGCAACAGCAAGAAGCCACTAACACCCTGGGGCCAGAGGGATCAAGATAGTAATAACCTAACTGAAATTAGTTGGCATGGGGAGAATATTAAGTTCCCATTGTGTAACAAATTTAACACAAAGTCTGGATTAAAGCAACACACATTATCCCAAAATTTCTGTGAGTGAGAAGCTCGGGACAGATTACGTGGTTCCCATGCTTAGGATCAAAAGGCTGCTGGTCTTTGATCTGGTGCTGGTCAGGGCTGTTTCATCTGACGTTTGACTGGGAAGGATCCTTTTGCTATTAAAAAAAAAAGTTATTGAAACATCTGGCAAAACTAAAGTCTGAGAGTTAGATGGTAATGTAGCAAATATATTTCATGATTTTGAAGGTGCTATTCTGATTATGCACATTATAATTGTTTATAGAAATGCTTGCTAAATCATTTGGGGGTGATATGGCTTTAGTTTGCATTTCCATTTAAATTTTAGTATCAGGTTGATTTACACTAACATAAGCTGTTGAGATTTCATTGATACTGCATTGAATCCATACATTAATTTGGGGAGAACTGACATCTTTAAAATATTGAGTATTCCAATCTATGGACTTAATTTACTTAGGTCCTTCGTGTTTCTAGTGTTTTATAGTTTTTATTGTACAAGTCTTGTAAATTCCTCATTATCTTTATTCCAAAGATTCTTTTTTAATGCTATTGTAGTAGTTATTTATTTTTAATTGTTGCCAGTATATGAGAACACAGATGAGTGATTTTTATCTTATTCTATATACAGCAACTTACTAAGCACACTTACTACTTCTAATAGTTTATAGATTTCGGATTTTCTACATTCACAATTATGTCATTGGCAAATAATGAGGTTTATTTCTTCCTCTCCAACACATGTTTGTTTTGGGATTTTGGTTTTTCTTACTTTATTACTCTGGCTAGGACCTTCAGAACATAGTTGAAAAGTAGTAATAGCAAACATCCTGTTCTTATTCCTTATCTGAAGTTATGATGTCTGCCTGAAGATTTCCTGAAGATTCTTTGAATAAGAAATTCCTTTTTATTATGGTTTGGTAAGTTTTTATTATAAATACATAAAAATTTCCGATGCTTTTTCTGCATCTATTGGAATGGCCTTGTAATTTTTATTTAATGTGGTGAATTACATTGATTGGTTAAACTATCCTTGCCCTCCTGAAATAAACCCCACTTTGTCATGAGTATCCTTGAACATTTTTTAATTTGCTAATACTGTACTTAGGATGAATTTATATTTTGAAATTATATTCACAAGAGGATCGGTTTCTTTTCATCTCCTATACATGTTCAAAATTGTCAGCCTAGTAGAGTTGGGAAACATTCTCATTGTCTAGTCTCTGGAAGAATTTATGTAGAGTGCTATTACTAATATTTGGCAGAATTCAGTGGGGATGCCATGTAGGCCTGGAATTTGCAGGAAGCTATTAAATAGCAGAGGTGATTTACATTTCATATCCCTAAAATTCACCCTTTTAAAAGTGTACAATTGAATAAGGACCATTAAAGTTGCACAACTATCACCACTAATTCCAGAACACTTAAATTGTTTCACAAAGAAACCCCATATCCATTAGCAGTTACTCTCCAATCATCCTTACTCCTGCCCTGGCAACAACTAATTACCTTCCCTTCTTATGGATTTAACAAGTATGGATATTTCATATAAGCAGAATCACACACTATGTGGTCTTTTGTGTTGCCTCTTTCACTTAGAATGTTTTTCTAGATTCATCCATGTTATTGTATTTATTGGTACTTCCTTTTTTATAGATGAATATTCCATTGTACCACATTTTGTTAATCCATTCATCAGTTGATGGACATTTGGGTGTTTCCATTTTTTGGTTACTATAGCTAATGCTGCTACAACCATTCACATACAAGTTTTCGTGTGAGCATATGTCTTCAATTCTTTTAGTTAAGAATGGTACTGCTAAGTCATATGGTAACTGTTCCACTTTTTGAATAACTGCCTGTTTCCCAAAGTGGCTTTACCATTTTACCATCCCATCAGCAATATGTGTGGGTTCCAATTTCCAACAAGTGTTATTGCCTGTCTTTTCAACTGTAGCTATCCTAATAGTCATGAAGTAGTATCTCATTGTGGTTTTCAAGTGCATTTCCTTAATGACTAATGATGTCAAGCGTAATTTCATGTACTTACTGGTCATCCCTATATCTTCTTTGGAGAAATCTATTTAAATACTTTGCCCATTTTTAAAAATTGGGTTGTCTTTTTATTGAGTTGTAGAATTATGTACTCTAGATACTAGTCTTATCAGATATGATTTGTAAATATTCTCCCATTCTGAAGGTTGTCTTCTCTCTTTGTCAAAGTTCTGAAACACAAATTCTTTAAATTTTGATGAAATCCAAATTGTTTTCTTTGCTTATACTTCATGTTATATCTAAGAAACCATTGATTGCCTCATCAAGGGTCACAAAGGTTTACAAGTTTTCTTCCAAAGTTTTTATACTTAGTTTTTACATTTAGGTACCAGACCCATTTGGAGTTAATTTTTGTATATGCTGTGAAGTATGGGTTCAAGTTCATTCATTTTACATGTGGCTATTCACTTGTCCCAACACCATTTACTGAAGACTTATTTACCCCTTGTTAAAAATAGATCCTATTATTCTTACATGGAACCATTCAGATTCTTTCTTCTTATATCTATAGTTTTTCAGGTATTTGACCATTTCATCTAAATTTTTAAATGTATCACAAGTTATTCATAATAGCTTCCTAAAAGATTAACATATGTAAGAATAGTTGGTCTCCATTCCACTCACAAGTATCTATTTGTGCCTTCACACATTTTTTTCACTTGTCTTAATCTTGGTCTTCTCAAAGACTATATTTCTTAGCTTTAATTCTATTGTTTTGCATTCTATTCCAGTTAAGTTCTTTTTCTCCCTTCTTTGTTCTTGATTTTCAGTTTTTATAATTTATTGGGATAAGTGCTACACTTTTGTATTCCTTTAGGTAAATTGATATAAAGTCCCCTCTAAGCACAACTTTATCTATACCTCATGAATTTTGATTACACATTTTATAAGTCTCTACTTTCATCATGGCTTCGTCCTTAACCAAAATGTTTGCTTTGGAGTATATTTTGTAGTTTTTAGCTAAATACGACATTTTTTTCTACCTTATTTAAATTATGGTCAGAGAATATATTCTGTATGGTTGTTTTGAAATCTTTATATTTACTTTCTGGCATAGCATATGGTCAATTTTTGTAACTTCCACATGTACATGAAAAATGTGTATTATGCATTTATTGAGTACAGTAGCCTATACATGGCAATTAAGCTAATTATATTTTCTATGTCCCTACCAACATTTTTCATTGATGAGAGTAGGCAACCTTCCTGATTGTGGAACCGTTTCTTATAGTTCTGATAAATTTAGAAGCTATGTATTGAATTCTATAAATTTAGAATTGCTAAACTTTCCTAGTGAATGTCCTTGTATCAACTGTCTCTTTACTGTCTTTAACCTAAAATTGTTTTATTAATACAGCCACAGCAGCCTTCTTTTGATATTTATCTTTTTACATCCTTCCACTTTTCACCTTTCCTTATATTATGTCTGTTGTCATATAATTCAATTATCTGACAATGACCTTTATGGAATTTAGCCTATAATACAATTTCTAATCTATTTGTATGTAAATTTACCACCTTACCAATTATTTTTCTTATACACATGCCAGTTTTTCTGGGGTTTTTTTTTCTTGCTTTCTTTCAGGTTATTTTTTGTTACTGCATTTTATCCCATTAGTATGTAGTAATATAAACTTTAATTCTAGCGCAAACTTTTTTTTCTCTGAAACTCTACCGTTTTATTATCTGGCTATGGAGATAATCAGTACATGAAAAAAAAAATCAGAGGGAAAGTTCCCAGAAACCACATACCTTCAAGACATTTTTAAAATCACTGTTCATTTGGCTCACATATCTGCCCTTTTTGGTGTTCATCATTTCTTCTGCACCTCCAAGATTCCATATGGTATTGTTTTCCTTTGCTTAAACACAACATAGTATTTGTATAGTTTAAGGGGAAATTTTCTTTTTTGTGTGTGAAATTTCTTAATTTAACCTAATACAACCTAATTATTAAAGACTTTTCTTTGTATAGAACTCTAGGTTGACAGTTATTTACCATCACTTTGAAGAAGCCACTCCATTGTCTTCTGAGTTCCACTGTTTTTATTTAGTCAGTTGCCACACTCTTCTGGTTCTTTGAAATAGACCTTGCTTCTTTCACTGCTGTAGGGTTTTTTTTTAGCTTTCAGTGGTATTGGTAATATTTGTGTAAATTATTATCTCTAAATATATTCTGCTTGAGGTTTGTGGGACTTCTGAAACCAGTAGCTTGATGATTTTCATGAATTTAAGAAATTTCTTAAGCATTATCTCCAAATAGTCTCTATTTCTTCTTTCTGGGACTAGTTACATTGCTAGCCCTTCTCTGTTACATTGTTTTCTGTACTTTCCATCCTTTTGACTCTCTACACATTCTATTTTTCTTCTGACCACTAATTTCACTATTTCTTCTGTTATGTTCCATTTGGTTTTAAATTCATTCACTTAATTCTTATCTGCTATATTCTTTACTTGTAGTTCTTAAAATTCCTAATTATCTACTGATTTTTAATCCTTTTTTCCTCCTTGACTTGTTTTTTGTACGTCTACATATGTATGTTTCATGTAGTGCCTGTTAACTCCAGGACTGAGCAGACTTAACCACCGAGTCACAAGCAGAGGCCAATATAGGTAATCTTTAAAGAATGGATGAACAAAGAACATGTACTCTCAAAAAGCAGATTCATTCCCAACAAAAGAAAGCTCATCTGATTTGCCCATTTTTTCCTTCATTTTGTTTTTGCCAGGTGCCATTAGGATCACTCATGTTAAATTCTCAGTTGGAGATTATCATGCAGGTAATTTAAGCATCTCTTAGACCCACATTAAGAGCAGGTCTACTGTTACAAAGTCTCAGGGAAAACTTTTTACCCCCTAACAGAATCTAAGCCAAGTCAGCCGCATTTTCTTAGTGTCCCTTTGCTATTGGACACATTTCCAATCTACTCTTTCACTAAAGAGGGTAGCTAGCTCTTTTAAGGTGCTGTGTATACAGGTTTTGGGCTTTAGTTACTATGCTATTGGAACAAATGATGAGAAATCACTAAAAGATATTATGCAAAGGAATAAAGATGATCAAATCTGATGGTTCATTTGTAACATCAATAAACATTTACTGGAGTTACAAAGGTAAGTCACTCAGCCGTATCCTCAAGCAGCTTATATTCCATTACAGCAAAGGTTCTCAATCAAGGGTACTTTGGTCTCCCCAAGGAATATTTTGATATGTCTGGAGAGATTTTTGTTTGTCACAACTGGGAGGATGCTACTGGCATCTAATCAAGAGAGGATCAAGGATATTGTTAAACATCCTGTAACAAACAGGACAGCTTCCTACAACAAAGAATTATTTTGCCCCAAATGTAGCAGTAAAAGAAAAGCAATACAGTAAAACATTAGCCTGTACAATGTACCGTATAGCATGAAAGTGGGCAGGAAGCACATCAATAGGCACCTAAGGCTTAAGGCTTAAGTTGAGTTATAAATATGAATGAATTTGGTAAGGAGAGTGATCACTATGAGCTTGAGTATCAAAGCATGAGGTACATTCTACACGTTTGGGGAACTACAAATAATTAATTTGGTATGACTAAGATTTAGGGGCAGATTAGCTAGACAGAAAGTAACAGGGTAAGATGAGGCTGAAGAAGAAGATCACAAAAGCCCTTATATGAAGATAAAGATTTTGGACTTCACCCTACAGGTGAAATAAGGCAGTAAGAGGAGGTTGATAAAAAGGTTAACAATGAGAAAACAAACTACCCAAGAACAAAACCCCCGGGCCAGATGGATTCACCTCTGAATTCTACCAGACATTATAGAGAAGAAATAACACCGATTCTCCTTAAAGTTTTCCAAAAAATAGAAGAGGAGGGAATACTTCCAAACTCATTCTATGAAGCCAGGATCACTCTAATACCAAAACCGGGCAAAGACCTCACCAAAAAAGAAAATTACAGACCAATATCCCTGATGAACGTAGATGCAAAAATACTCAACAAAATATTAGCAAACCGAATTCAAAAATACATCAAGAGGATCATACACCATGATCAAGTGGGATTCATCCCAGGGATGCAAGGATGGTACAACATTCGAAAATCCATCAACATCATCCACCACATCAACAAAAGAAGAACAAAAACCACATGATCATCTCCATAGATGCTGAAAAAGCATTTGACAAAATTCAGCATCCATTCCTGATTAAAACTCTCAACAAAATGGGTACAGACGGCAAGTACCTCAACATCATAAAGGCTATATATGACAAACCCACAGCTAACATCATACTTAACGGCGAGACGCTGAAAGCTTTTCATCTAAGATCGGGAACAAGACAGGGATGCCCACTCTCTCCACTGTTATTCAACATAGTACTGGAGGTCCTAGCCACAGCAATCAGACAAAACAAAGACATACAAGGCACCCAGATTGATAAAGAAGAAGTCAAATTGTCACTATTTGCAGATGACATGATACTGTACATAAAAAACCCTAAAGATTCCATTCCAAAACTACTAAAACTAATATCTGAATTCAGCAAAGTTGCAGGATACAAAATTAACACACAGAAATCTGTTGCTTTCCTATACACTGACGATGAACTAACAGAAAGAGAAATCAGAAAAACAATTCCATTCACAATTGCATCAAAAAGAATAAAATACCTAGGAATAAACCTAACGAAGGAAGTGAAAGACCTGTACTCTGAAAACTACAAGACACTCCTAAGAGAAATTAAAGAGGACACTAACAATTGGAAATGCATCCCATGCTCTTGGCTAGGAAGAAGAAATATTGTCAAAATGGCTATACTACCTAAAACAATCTACAGATTCAATGCAATCCCTATCAAACTACCAACATCTTTCTTCAATGAAATGGAACAAATAATTCTAAAATTCATATGGAACCACAAAAGACCCCGAATAGCCAAAGCAATCCTGAGAAGGAGGAATAAAACAGGGGGAATTACACTCCCTGACTTCAAGCTCTACTACAAAGCCACAGTAATCAAGACAATTTGGTATTGGCACAAAAACAGACCCACAGACCAGTGGAACAGAATAGAAAATTCAAACATTAACCCAAACATATACAGTCAATTAATATTTGATAAAGGAGCCTTGGATATACAATGGGGAGATGACAGCGTCTTCAGCAGCTGGTGTTGGAAAAACTGGACAGCTACATGTAAGAGAATGAAACTGGACTACTGTCTAACCCCAGACACAAAGGTAAACTCAAGGTGGATCAAAGACCTGAATGTAAGTCATGAAACCATAAAACTCTTAGAAAAAGACATAGGCAAAAATCTCTTGGACATAAACATGAGCAACTTCTTCATGAACATATCTTCCCGGGCAAGGGAAACAAAAGCAAAAATGAACTAGTGGGACTATATCAAGCTGAAAAGCTTCTGTACAGCAAAGGACACCATAAGTAGAACAAAAAGACATCCTACAGTATGGGAGAATATATTCATAAAAAACGTATCTGATAAAGGGTTGACATCCAAAATATATAAAGAACTCATGCACCTTAACAAACAGAAAGCAAATAATCCAATTAAGAAATGGGCAGAGGACATGAATAGACACTTCTCCAAAGAAGAAATTCAGATGGCCAACAGGCACATGAAAAGATGCTGCACATCGCTAATCATCAGAGAAATGCAGATTAAAACCACAATGAGATATCACCTCACACCAGTGAGGATGGCCAACATCCAAAACACAAACAACAACAAATGTTGGCAAGGATGTGGAGAAAAGGCAACCCTCCTACACTGCTGGTGGGACTGCAAATTAGTTCAACCATTGTGGAAAGCAGTATGGAGGTTCCTCAAAACACTCAAAATAGAAATACCATTTGACCCAGGAATTCCACTCCTAGGAATTTACCCTAAGAATGCAGCAGCCCAATTTGAAAAGGACAGATGCACCCCTATGTTTATTGCAGCCCTATTTACAATAGCCAAGAAATGGAAGCAACCTAAGTGTCCATCAGTAGATGAATGGATAAAGAAGATATGGTACATATACACAATGGAATATTATTCAGCTATAAGAAGAAAACAAATCCTCCCATTTGCAACAACATGGATGGAGCTAGAGGGTATTATGCTCAGTGAAATAAGCCAAGCCGAAAAAGACAAGTATCAAATGATTTCACTCATATGTGGAGTAGAAGAACAAAGAAAAAATACTGAAGGAACAAAACAGCAGCAGACTCACAGAACCCAAGAACGGACTTATAGTTACCAAAGGGAAAGGGACTGGGGAAAATGGGCGGGAAGGGAGGGATAAGAGGGGGAAAAGGGGCATTACGATTAGCAGATGTAATGTTGGGGGGCACAGGGAGGGCTGTACAACTCAGAGAAGACAAGTAGTGATTCTATAGCATCTCACTACGCTGATGGACAGTGACTGTAATGGGGTTGGTGGGGGGGACCTGATGAAGGGGTAGTTTAATAACTGTAATATTGCACATGTAATTGTAGATTAATGATAATAAAATAAATTATATTTTTAAAAAAAACAATGAGAAAACAAATCTATTCTAGAAAGATTATTTACGTAAAATTATGAGAAAAGGTTTGAGGGCAAAATAAGGCACACACCAATTAGTAAAACTACTAAAATAATCCAGGACAGGGAAGACCCAGAGCCAAAATCAAAAGTACCAATACAGAAGGATGAATTGATATGGCAAAATACTACACCCAGTCTTTCATGACTGAATATGAAGAAAATAAAAGGTCTAATACCAGCTTCTAAGCACCACTCAAAGAGAGTATATAGGAGAACATTTAGATAATGAAAGAATGTCATCTCATTTAGATCTCTTATAGTAAAAGAACTCTGCAAGTATATAGACGATTATTAGAACATATATCAGCAAAATCTATGTTGTGCCTTCAACTTTATCATCCTTCAAACAAAAATAGCAAAAGATTTTTAAAATACTTTTTTATTACAGCTAGATCATATTTTATATATGTATTTATCATTTCCAGGTATTTTCCTATTACATTATTTTAACTAAAAAACACAATGTCTTCACTTTATTATTTCAGTATTTGTTTAATGTTTTAAAATTCAAGATACTTTAACTTAAATTTAAAAGACAAAATAAAAAATAGCTTTACCTTTCAAATGTGACTTTTTAACAGCAAAGTGAAAAAGTGATAGTCTCCCATTAAAAAAAAAATAGCACTTCCAACAAAACTAAAGGAAGGCTTACAGGTACAGCTAATTCAGAATGGGATTAACACCTGAAGACAGGGGAAATTACCCTATTTTAACCCAAAACAAATGAGTACTTACTGGATCTTAATAATGGAGGTTTAATATGCCATTTAAAATAAATTATCTTTGAAAATAGGGTTTTTAACCATTCAATGTAATCTCTGAAATGGTTATCTAGTTAACATAGTATTTGCCTTAAATATACCAGATAAATATTTACAATCAGCCAAATAAGAAATAGCAAAGCAATTTACAGCTGAAAACATGAAATTCTGATCCACTGGATTTACATTTTTTCCTAAGTATAATAATATAAACAAATTTTGGGTTACTCAACCTATCAGAAATATAATCATCATTTGTAATTGTGAACTTTCAACACTACTCATCAGTAAACACCAATGCAATCCTTTAGCAAGCACCTTATGTGAAATGACAAGTGTAAAACAAATTTCTCAATTAACAGTTCATCACCAAATTCCTCGTAAGTTACTATAAAAAATTTTATTTAAGAAATCTAAACACAAACATTAGACATTTTTTAATTAAATAAGCTATGAAACTTCCTTTTCTTTACAGTTTCAAAATTAAAAAGACCAATTTATGTCTAAATTATTTCCATATTTTCCTGAATTGTTTTTTAACACTATTTTAGTAAATTATTTATTCAATCGTTCCTTCAGGTTGTCAAGGTGTTCCATATTAACATCTTGTAATGCCAGTACCATTGCTTTAGACAAAGAGGGATTAAACGAAAGAGTCATTAGACAGCACAAGTCTATTAGATCTCTTTGACATTTCTGCAGACCTTCTAGGAACTTTTGGTATTGAAGGGGATCCTTTTTTACCTGTTTCATTTCTAGTACTGAAAACCCTATCAGACTCGTAAGTATTTCATCTACAAAGCCTACATCTAGATATGCACTACCATCAGAAATCTTTGCTGTAATACTCCAAAAACCACCAGAAACTGAGAGATTTCCAGTTAAGGTTACAATAAATGCTTTGACTGTCACTGTTGTAACTTCCTTTGGTTTGCTGGTCATTAGCACAGACAAATACACAAAGGGTGGAGAATACAAATCCATGGCAACAGAAAGATTAGTGCTATTGCCTGATGATTTTAAAGAACAAGTCTGTAAATGCTGATCATTTTCATTAGAAATTTGTGAATTCCTTTTTGGTACATAACTGACAAGCTCTCCATTTAATATTTTATTATTTAAGGAATGTTCATCTGAACTGATAGTTTGTTTTATTTTATTATGTGTCTCTAAGTTCTTATCTTTACTTATAAAATCATGGGGAAAGGGTACATTATGAACTGAGAAAACACTACTGTTTTGGTCTCTAGCAGATAGACAACTAAAAGATTTGTCCTCAGTCATTTGTTCAGATAAATATTTTTCATTCCAATTATTTTTATAATTTCCACTTTTGTAAATCAATGAAATATTATTTGGAGTATGAGGTTTATGTGACAATCTCTCTATACTTTCATCTATGGTTCTGTTCAAAGCCAATGGCTGCAATTCTTTAGTCTCTCTTTGTTCTTTCTGGACAGTCTCTTCTAAAAGCAAAGCTTCCTCCAGTGAAAAGTCATCTAATTCCCCATCAGGGAAAAGCATAGATTGATTCGGTGGTTTCTTCTTTGGCCTTGGAGAAATAACAAGTCCCTGTTCAACACCTGACTGTCTTGTGGGAATAGTATTCAAGGAACTACCTATGCTGAAACATCTTTCTAAGGAGGTATCATTATTTGCAGCAAGCTCATCACTTTCTTCAAGACTTGCTAAGAGTTCTTCATCAGAAGGTCCTAACGCAGGTTCTACATCTGTAATTCTGGGGAGGCTTTGGTTAGAACTATTTGGTATGACTGTAACTATAGGATCAGTTTCCCCAATTAATCTTGCAAGTACTTTGTCTTGGGCATGTTCCTCTAAAAGAGCATCTACTTCTCCTCCCAACACCTTCACATTTTCTGGTTTCAATAATAGAACACCAAGACGGAAAGAAATGTTGCCATAAATCAAAAGTTTTGTACCTGGGCTAAGATCACTATGAAGAGCTGGAATAGACTGGTATTCCATTCCCTGCATTTGTACAGTTCCATCAGTAAGCTGTAGCATTAACATTCTTGAAGGCTTTGCTTCCCAAGGTTTTTGAGTTACTTGTGTTTCAGCTGTAATTAGGTCATTTGTGGTATTCTTTCCTCTCAACTTTTGTATCTGGGAATATGCAGGTTGACTTATATCAACCAATGAATTAATCTGCAGAGCAAAAAATCCATTCAGTTCTCCTTTTGGAATTTCTAAGATGCCATCAGGTAAAAGAGGATGCTCCAAATCTCTCAGGTCAGTAAGAAGCCATTGCTCAAACACTTGTTTATTTATTTGTGCCTGACTCAAATTAACATCATTTTCTTCTTGGATCCAGTTAATACAAGCTTCCAACCACATTAGAGGTACTTTAACATGCCATGTTGCTAAAAGCCACGTTTCAACTTTTAATGCAATACTAGTTACACTCATTTCTTTTAAATAAAAGAAATATTATGCACCTATTACCTGAAAACAAAAAACAAAAATATAATTGAGTACATTTAGATATAGTTTCTACAATTCTCTACAATGCACAAATAAGCACCACTACCTCATTAGAGTTAAATTGCTAGATTATTTTAGATTTTTCTCTTCAGCATCATAAGATTCTTTTACTTTCTACATGGCCAAAATCTACATAGCCATAAGCAACCAAATAGTATAATGAGACAAGCAAAAGGTTTGAGGCAGATATACCTAAGTTTGAAAGATACTTCTGTCAAATTATAAGCTCTGTGACCTAATATAAATTTTTTAACCTCTCAAACCTAGTTTTTTTATCTGTAAAATGTCAATAGCACTATTTATCTTCCAGAGTTGTGAGAATTACATGATTAACATTTGTAAACCATGTCAGACCTATGAAAAATACACAGTAAATAAGTTATCATTATATTAATATAATCATCACATTCTAATAATTTAAAATTTAGTTAAGAAATGATACTAAGGTTCTTTTCATATCTGTAATTCATACTCTAAAACATACCATTGTATTTGCCCATTTGGCACTTAAAAATAGGCTTAAGGATAAAATTACAACAAATCAAAATATTCTGAGCTGATATAAAGCATCTTATTTGTCTAAATAATTCTCAACAATCCTACCAGGTAAATATATTTCTTCTGATTTTCTCAGTATGATAAAACAGCACAACTCTAAGATTAATCGTGTTCACAAAAGTCTATTTTTTTCCTTCTACAGATGAAGATATCTAAGAGAATTTATTAAAGTTTTAATACATACATATTAAACTTACCATTCGGAACAAAAGCGTAGGATTTGATGACAGGATTTCCAACTGGTTGTTCGGTGGAGTAATTGTAACCTCTACTGTTCAAAAACGGCCCTGGGAGCTAATACAAGACGCAATAAGGGTTATTATAAAACAAAGCTGCAGCAAGAATTACTGGCCCATTTCCATGAATGCAAGAGTTTAATGGTATGGTTATTGGGGTTACCAGTATCAGTCAGGGAGAGTGAAGGAAAACAAAGAAACATGAGGTTTAGAGTGAGATAAACAGAAGTGACCATGAAAAACCTTACAGACTCTAAGCTTGTTTCCTTATCTACATACTTACTTTATAGGGCTACTGTGAAAATTAAAGAAGGCAGGAGAAGACGGGTGACAGGGCACTGGCCCAAGCACAGATCTTGGACCACTGGGTTGGCTGACCCAAGGGGACCATCCAGCCCATTTCAGGCTGCTAAACTTGGCCCTCAGGGTTGTCAACTGCAAGACCAGTCACAGGGGATCCTACAGCATGCAAGCAAAAGAAGTGGAGGCTGACGCAAGCCAAAAAAACTAAAGCTGAAATTAGACAGTACTGCCTGCAGAGGGAGAAAAAGTTCAAAGCCATGGAAGCTGCAGCTCTGGAATCTCATGGCAGTGGCAACACTTCAGTAAAGAAGACCCAGAGAATGCCTATCTTATAGACCTACCTCTGGCAAAACAGAGATGAACTTCCTGGCTATCTCTTGGTCTCTGTCTACAACATCCAGCCAGCCATTTACCCACATAAATGAAGAGGGGAAAAAGGAAGACAGGCCTATTCCACGAATTGGCCAATTCATGGAATATGAAGTTTTACCAAAGCTTGACTTCTATTCTTATGAAAAGGCATTAAATTATTTCTGTATACTATAGAGTCCCTTCACTTTCTGAAGAAAATCTAGCTTCTTTATACAATCTTAAAGCTTATAATATTTACAGCATGGTGACCATAGTTAATACACTCTACTGCATATTTGAAAGTTGCTAAGAGTAAATCTTAAAAGTTCTTATCAAAGGAAAAAGAATTCTGTAACTACGTAAAGTGAAGAATGTTAACTTGACTAACTGCCATTATCATTTCAAACTAGACTTACAATATTCATTCAAATATAAATACTTCTGCACAGCAAAGGAAAACAACAGAGCAAAAAAGCAACACCGAGAATGGGAGAAAATATTTGCAGACCTAACAAGAGGGTAACATCTAGAATACATAAAGAACTCAACTCAGTAACATAAAAACAAATAATCCAATTAAAAAATGGACAAAGGACTTGAATAGACATTTCTCCAAAGACATACAAATGTGCAATTATACGAAAAGATGCTCACCATTACTAATCATGAGAAATGAAAATCAAAACTGCAATGACATTATCACTTCACACCCCTGAGGTGTATTAGGATGGCCACTAACAAAAAGAAAAAACTGTTGGCAAGGATGTGGAGAAATTGGAAACCTTACACACTGATGGTGGAATTGTAAAACAGTACAGCTGCTATGGAAAACAGTATGGAGGTTCCTCACAAAATGAAAAATAGAACTGCCATATGATACAGCAATCCCACTTCTAGGTGTGTATGTTTACAAAATATATTAAAGAACTGACAACAGAATCTCAAGGAGATATTTGTACTCCCTTGCGGTATTATTCACAAGAGACAAGATGTGGATGCAACCTAAATGTCCATGAACAGATGAATGGATAAAGAAAATGTATATACACATAAAGAAGGACTATTACTCACCTTTTTAAAAAAAAAGCAGATCTGGTCACTTGTTACAACATGGATGAACCTTAAGGACATTATGTTAAATGAAATAAGCTGATCATCAGAGACAATACTGAATGATTCCACTCACATGAGGTATCATTAAATTTATAGAAGTGGAAAGAATTATACTTGCCAGAGGCTAAGGGGAAAGAAAAACAAGGAGTTGTTCAATGGATGTAGAATTTTACTGAAGCAAGATGAGAAAGTTCCAGAGATACGTTGTCCATGGGCATATAATTAACAATACAGTAAACATACACTTAAAAAATGTTGAGTTACAGTAAACTTATGTATATTTTACAATAAAGACAGAGAAATCAAGATAGAAAAACAGGAAATAATAAAATTCCCAATTCGCAAGACTTCCGGGAAGATGGCGGCATGAGCAGGGCAGCAGATATCTACTGCCAAAACATATTATATATATATCTATGAAAATACAGCAAATACAACTATCCCTAAAAGAGAGACCAGAATACACAGGAAAGCGCACAGTGTGCAGCTATACCTGAGAGGAAACGGCACCCCGCGAGGCGGGTAAGATACAGAGCCGTGACCCAGCAGGACTGAGCACTCACCCACTCCAGCGCACCAGCAGGAGGAGAGGATTCAGAGCCGGGAGGGAGTGGAAGTACACCCCGTGAAATAACCAGGCCCGGTGATCTGCACAGGGAGCACTGACACACATCGCGCAGTGAAGCGGAGATTGGAGAGACAGAGAGTACAGGATCTGAGCGGGGAACATGCCTGGGTCTTTCAGCCGGCTCCCAGGAAGGGAAGAAAAAAAAAAAGAAAACGGCGGGTTTTATAGCAGTCTTGAAAGAGATAGGAGGCCAGCAGACAAGCCGGATCGCCCCGGCACACTCATCCTAGCAGCCTGGGAGTCCTGGGGAGTTTCGGACCCCTTAGCTGGTGACTGGGAAAGGGTGGCCGCACTTAGACTTCCCACAAAGATCAACAGCCTACCATTCGTTCCCACCCTGGACAGAGCGATAAAGAGCCCTGCAGAGTGGCGCAGCCACGGCTGTAGAATAGTGGAGCAACAGTGCCACTAACAGCATCCCCACAGAATCTACACCTGGTGGGTGTTTTTTCTTGTTATTTTCTTTGTTTTTTCTTCTCTTTTTTTCTTTTTTTTCTTTCGTCCCTCCCCCTTTTTTTTCTTTATAAAGTCTTAAAGAGCCCAGCTAACATACATCACAACTAGCAGCAACCACTTCTATCGCCATGAAAAGACAGAAGAATATGGTCCAGACTAAGATCAACCAGACAACCCCACAGAGGGAGCCTGAAGGGATGGAAATGCACAGACTTCCTGAAAAAGAATTCAGAACACAGGTCATAACCATGCTGATGGATCTACAGAGAAATGTGCAAGAGCTGAGGGAGGAAGTGAGGGAAGTCAGGAAAGACAATGCAAAAATAAGACAAGCGATCGACAGGCTTAACAGCAGACTGGATGAGATGCAAGAGACTGTTAATGGAATAGAAATCAGAGAACAGGAATACAGAGAAGCTGAGGCAGAGAGAGATAAAAGGATCTCTAGGAATGAAAGAATATTAAGAGAACTGTGTGACCAATAAAAACGGAACAATATTTGCATCACAGGGGTACCAGAGGAAGAAGAGAGAGAGAAAAAGGGATAGAAAGTGTCGTTGAACAAATAATTGCTGAAAACTTTCCCACGCTGGGGAAGGAAATAGTCTCACAGTCCACGGAACCCCACAGATCTCCCAACACAAGGGACCCAAGGAAGACAACACCAAGACACGTAATAATTAAAATGGCAAAGATCAAAGATAAGGACAGAGTATTAAAGGCAGCTAGAGAGAGAAAAAAGATCACCTACAAAGGAAAACCCATCAGACTATCATCAAACTTCTCAAAAGAATCGTTACAGGACAGAAGACAATGGCATGATACATTTAGCGTAATGAAACAGAAGTGCCTCAAACCAAGAATATTGTATCCAGCACGATTATCATTTAAATATGATGGAGGGATTAAACAATTTCCAGACAAGCGAAAGCTGAGAGAATTTGCCTCTCACAAACCACCTCTACAGGATATCTTAAACGGACTGCTCTAGAGGGAAGCACTCCTAAGGCTAAATAGATGTCACCAGAGAAAATAAAATCATACCAAAGAAAGCAGACCATCCAAATACTAACTAAAGGCAAAGAATAAAACACCTAGCATGTAAAGAATGGAGGAGGAAGAATAAAAAGGAGGAGAAATAAAGAAACATCAGACGGTGTTTACAATAACTTAACAAGAAAGTTAAGTTAGATGGTTAGACAGTAAAGAAGCAACCGTTGACCCTTTGGTAACCATGAATCTAAAGCCAGCAATGGCAATAAGTACATATCTATCGAGAATCACCCTAAATGTAAATGGCCTGAATGTACCAATCAAAAGACACAGAGTAACAGAATGTGTAAAAAAGCAAGACCCATCTATATACTGACTACAAGAGACGCACCTCAAACCCAAAGATATACACAGACTAAAAGTGAAGGGATGGAAAACGATATTTCATGCAAACAACAAAGAGAAAAAAGCAGGTGTGGCAGTACTTGTATCAGACAAAATAGACTTCAAAACGAAGAAAGTAGCAAGAGATAAAGAAGGACATTACATAATGATAAAGGGGTCAGTCCAACAAGAAGATACAACCATTATAAATATATATGCACCCAACACAGGAGCACCAGCATATGTGAAACAAATACTAACAGAATTAAAGGAGGAAATAGACAGCAATGCATTCATTTTAGGAGACTTCAACACACAACTCACTCCAGAGGACAGATCAACCAGACAGAAAATAAGTAAAGACACAGAGGCACTGAACAACACACTAGAACAGATGGACCTAACAGACATCTACAGAATTCTGCACCCAAAAGCAACAGGATACACATTCTTCTCAAGTGCACATGGAACATTTTCCAGAATAGACCACATACTAGGCCACAAAAAGAACCTCAGTAATTTCAAAAATATTGAAATTCTACCAACCAACTTCTCAGATCACAAAGGTATAAAACTAGAAATAAATTTTAGAAAGAAATCAAAAAGGCTCACAAATACATGGAGACTTAACAACATTCTCCTAATTAATCAATCGGTTAATCACCAAATCAAAACAGAAATCAAAGAATATATGGAGACAAATGACAACAACAACACAAAGCCACAACTTCTGTGGGACACACAAAGGTAGTTCTAACAGGAAAGTATATTGCAATCCAGGCCTATTTAAAGAAGGAAGAACATTCCCAAATGAATAGTCTAAAGACACAATTACTGAAATTGGAAAAAGAAGAACAAATGAGGCCCAAAGTCACCAGAAGGAGGGACATAATAAAGATCAGAGAAGAAATAAATAAAATTGAGAAGAATAAAACAATAAAAAAAATCAATGAAACCAAGAGCTGGTTCTTTGAAAAAATAAACAAAATAGATAAACCGCTAGCCAGACTCATTAAGAGAAAAGGAGAATCTACACACATAAACAGAATCAGAAACGAGAAAGGAAAAATCACGACGGAATCAACAGAAATACAAAGAATTATAAGAGAATATTACAAGAATCTATATGCTAACAACCTGGAAAACCTAGAAGAAATGGACATCTTAGAAAAATACAACCTTCCAAGGCTGATCAAGCAAGAAACAGAAAAAGTAAACAGACCAATCACCAGCAATGAAATTGAATCAGTAATCAAAACACTACACAAGAACAAACCCCCGGATCACATGGATTCACCTCTGAATTCTACCAGACATAGAGAAAAGAAATAACACCCATTCTCCTTAAAGTTTTCCAAAAAACAGAAGAGGAGGGAATACTTCCAAACTCATTCTATGAAGCCAGCATCACTCTAATACCAAAACCGGGCAAACACCTCACCAAAAAAGAATATTACAGACCAACATCCCTGAGGAACGTAGAGGCAAAAATACTCAACAAAATATTAGCAAACCGAATTCAAAAATACATCAAGAGGATCATACACCATGATCAAGTAGGATTCATCCCAGGGATGCAAGGATGATACAACATTCGAAAATCCATCAACATCATCCACCACATCAACAAAAAGAAGAAAAAAACCGCGTGATCATCTCCATAGATGCTAAAAAAGCATTTGACAAAATTCAACATCCATTCATAAAAACTCTCAACAAAATGAGTACAGAGGGCAAGTACCTCAACATCATAAAGGCCATACATGACAAACCCCACAGCCAACATTATACTTAACAGCGAGAAACTGAAAGCTTTTCCTTTAAGATCAGGAACAAGACAGGATGTCCACTCTCTCCACTGTTATTCAACATACTACTGGAGGCCCTAGCCATGGCAATCACACAAAACAAAGACATACAAGGCATACACGTTGGTAAAGAAGTCAAATTGTGACTATTGGCAGATGACAGGATATTGTACATAAAAAACCCTAAAGACTCCACTCCAAAACTACTAGATCTAATATCTAAATTCAGCAAAGTTGCAGGATACAAAATTAACACACAGAAATCTGTTGCTTTCCTATACACTAAGGATGAGCTAACAGAAAGAGAAATCAGGAAAACAATTCCATTCACAATTGCATCAAAAAGAATAAAATACCTAGGAATAAACCTAACAAAGGAAGTGAAAGACCTATACACTGAAAACTACAAGACACTCCTAAGAGAAATTAAAGAGGACACTAACAAATGGAAATTCATCCCATGCTCTTGGCTAGGAGGAATAAATATTGTCAAAATGGCTATACTACCTAAAGCAATCTACAGATTCAATGCAATCCCTATCAAAATACCAACAGCATTCTTCAATGAACTGGAACAAATAATTCTATAATTCATGGGGGAACCACAAAAGACCCCGAATAACCAAAGCAATCCTGAGGAGGAATAAAACTCCCTGACTTCAAGCTCTACCACAAAGCCACAGTAATCAAGACAATTTGGTATTGGCACAGAAGCACACCCACAGACCAGTGGAACAGAAGAGAAAATCCAAACATTAACCCAAACATACACAGTCAATTAATATATGATAAAGGAGCCTTGGATATACAATGGGGAGATGACAGCCTCTTCAGCAGCTGGTGTTGGAAAAACTGGACAGCTACATGTAAGAGAATGAAACTGGACTACTGTCTAGCCCCATACACAAAGGTAAACTCAAGGTGGATCAAAGACCTGAATGTAAGTCATAAAACCATAAAACTCTTAGAAAAAAACATAGGCAAAAATCTCTTGGACATAAGTATAAGTGACTTCTTCATGAACATATCTCCCCGAGTAAGGGAAGCAAAAGCAGAAATGAACAAGTGGGACTATATCAAGCTGAAAAACTTCTGTACAGCAAAGGACACCATCAATAGAACAAAAAGACATCCTACAGTATGGGAGAATATATTCATAAATGATGTATCTGAAAAGGGGTTGACATCCAAAATATATAAAGAACTCACACACCTTACACAGACATGAATAGACACTTCTCTAAAGAAGAAATTCAGATGGCCAACAGGCACATTAAAAGATGCTCCACATCGCTAATCATCAGAGAAATGCAGATTAAAACCACAATGAGATATCACCTCACACTAGTAAGAATGGCCAACATCAAAAACACAAACAACAACAAATGTTGGTGAGGATGTGGAGAAAAGGGAACTCTCCTACACTGCTGGTGGGAATGAAATTAGTTCAACCACTGTGGAAAGCAGTACGGAGGTTCCTCAAAAAACTCAAAATAGAAATACAATTGACCTAGGAATTCCATTCCTAGGAATTTACGCAAAGAAAACAAGATCTCAGATTCAAAAAGAATTATGCACCCCTATGTTTATTCCAGCACTATTTACAGTAGCCAAGATATGGAAGCAACTTGAGTGTCCATCAGTAGGTTAATGCATAAAGACTATGTGGTATATATATACACAATGCAATACTATTCAGCCTTGAGAAGAAAACAAATCCTACCATTTGCAACAACATGGGTGGAGCTAGAGGGTATTATGCTCAGTGAAATAAGCCAGGCTTTGAAAGACAAACACCAAATGATTTCCCTCATTTGTGGAGTATAAAAATGAAGCAAAACTGAAGGAACAAAACAGGAGCCCACTCACAGACTCCAAAAAGGGAGCTGTGGTTACAAAAGGGAGGGGTTGGGAGGTGGGTGGGGAGGAAGAGAGCAGGGTATTGAGAGGTATTATGATTGATACACATGGTGTGTTGGGGGTCATGGGGAAGACAGTGTAGCACAGAAAGGACAAGTAGTGACTCTGTGGCATCTTACTATACTGACGGACAGTGCCTTCAATGGGGCATGGGGGGGACTTGATAATATGGGTGAATGTAATAACCACAACGTTTTTCATGTGAAACCTTTGTTAAGAGTGTATATCAATGATACCCTAATAATAAAAAAAAAAGATGCAGTTGTCTTTGGTTCATTTTTCTACTTTTGTTGATGATTTCAGTTTAAAATGGCCCCTTAGTATGGTGCTGCAGTCGTGTCTAGAGTTGTTAAGTGCATGAAAGCTGTGGTATGCTTTGTGGAAAAAAATATATTAGATTAAACTTTGTTCAGGCATAAGTCATAGTGCCGTTGGTCATAAATTCAGTGTTAGCGAATCAACAACATAAATTGCCTTTAAACAGAAACACAAAAAACAAAGCTTATATTGAGCAACTGATGAAAATTTTAGATTGGAAGCTCTTATGAACCTAACCCTAATACTTAATACTTCCCCTATGACCACTGGTTTAGTATTTACAGTGACTTTGTAAAACATTAAGTACCATGAATAACAAGACTCAACTGTAATAGTGATGAATGTAACAGTACAATTTACAATAGCACCAAAAACTTGAAAGTATCAAAGTACGTAGAGGATGTGTAAGCTGAAAATTAAAAATTATTTTTTTAATATAATTTATTTTATTATTATTAATCTACAATTACATGTGCAATATTACGGTTATTAAACTACCCCTTCATCAGGTCCCGCGACCAACCCCATTACAGTCACTGTCCATCAGCATAGTGAGATGCTATAGAATCACTACTTGTCTTCTCTGAGTTGTACTGCCCTCCCCGTGACCCCCCCAACATTACATCTGCTAATCGTAATGCCCCTTTTTCCCTCTTATCCCTCCCTTCCCGCCCATTTTCCCCAGTCCCTTTCCCTTTGGTAACTATTAGTCTGTTCTTGGGTTCTGTGATTCTGCTGCTGTTTTGTTCCGTCAGTATTTTTTCTTTGTTCTTATACTCCACATATGAGTGAAATCAATTGATACTTGTCTTTTTCGGCTTGGCTTATTTCACTGAGCATAATACCCTCTAGCTCCATCCATGTTGTTGCAAATGGTAGGATTTGTTTTCTTCTTATGGCTGAATAATATTCCATTGTGTATATGTACCACATCTTCTTTATCCATTCATCTACTGATGGACACTTAGGTTGCTTCCATTTCTTGGCTATTGTAAATAGGGCTGCAATAAACATAGGGGTGCATCTGTCCTTTTCAAATTGGGCTGCTGCATTCTTAGGGTAAATTCCTAGGAGTGCAATTCCTGGGTCAAATGGTATTTCTATTTTGAGTTTTTTGAGGAACCTCCATACTGCTTTCCACAATGGTTGAACTAATTTGCAGTCCCACCAGCAGTGTAGGAGGGTTCCCTTTTCTCCACATCCTGGCCAACATTTGTTGTTGTTTGTGTTTTGGATATTGGCCATCCTCACTGGTGTGAGGTGATATCTCATTGTGGTTTTAATCTGCATTTCTCTGATGATTAGTGATGTGGAGCATCTTTTCATCTGCCTGTTGGCCATCTGAATTTCTTCTTTGGAGAAGTGTCTATTCATGTCCTCTGCCCATTTCTTAATTGGATTATTTGCTTTCTGTTTGTTAAGGTGCATGAGTTCTTTATATATTTTGGATGTCAACCCTTTATCAGATACGTTTTTTATGAATATATTCTCCCATACTGTAGGATGTCTTTTTGTTCTACTTATGGTGTCCTTTGCTGTACAGAAGCTTTTCAGCTTGATATAGTCCCACTTGTTCATTTTTGCTTTTGTTTCCCTTGCCCGGGGAGATATGTTCATGAAGAAGTCGCTCATGTTTATGTCCAAGAGATTTTGCCTATGTTTTTTTCTAAGAGTTTTATGGTTTCATGACTTACATTCAGGTCTTTGATCCACCTTGAGTTTACCTTTGTGTATGGGGCTAGACAGTAGTCCAGTTTCATTCTCTTACATGTAGCTGTCCAGTTTCTCCAACACCAGCTGCTGAAGACGCTGTCATCTCCCCATTGTATATCCAAGGCACTTTTATCAAATATTAATTGACTGTATATGTTTGGGTTAATGTTTGGATTTTCTATTCTGTTCCACTGGTCTGTGGGTCTGTTTTTGTGCCAATACCAAATTGTCTTGATTACTGTGGCTTTGTAGTAGAGCTTGAAGTCAGGGAGTGTAATTCCCCCTGTTTTATTCCTCCTTCTCAGGATTGCTTTGGCTATTCGGGGTCTTTTGTGGTTCCATATGAATTTTAGAATTATTTGTTCCATTTCATTGAAGAAAGCTGTTGGTAGTTTGATAGGGATTGCATTGAATCTGTAGATTGCTTTAGGTCGTATATCCATTTTGACAATATTTATTCTTCCTAGCCAAGAGCATGGGATGCATTTCCATTTGTTACTGTCCTCTTTAATTTCTCTTAGGAGTGTCTTGTAGTTTTCAGAGTACAGGTCTTTCACTTCCTTCGTTAGGTTTATTCCTAGGTATTTTATTCTTTTTGATGCAATTGTGAATGGAATTGTTTTTCTGATTTCTCTTTCTGTTAGTTCATCATTAGTGTATAGGAAAGCAACAGATTTCTGTGTGTTAATTTTGTATCCTGCAACTTTGGTGAATTCAGATATTAGTTCTAGTAGTTTTGGAATGGAATCTTTAGGGTTTTTTATGTACAGTATCATGTCATCTGCAAATAGTGACAATTTGACTTCTTCTTTACCAACGTGTATGCCTTGTATGTCTTTGTTTTGTCTGATTGCTGTGGCTAGGACCTCCAGTACTATGTTGAATAACAGTGGAGAGAGTGGGCATCCCTGTCTTGTTCCCGATCTTAGATGAAAAGCTTTCAGCGTCTCGCCGTTAAGTATGATGTTAGCTGTGGGTTTGTCATATATAGCCTTTATGATGTTGAGGTACTTGCCGTCTATACCCATTTTGTTGAGAGTTTTAATCAGGAATGGATGCTGAATTTTGTCAAATGCTTTTTCAGCATCTATGGAGATGATCATGTGGTTTTTGTTCTTCTTTTTGTTGATGTGGTGGATGATGTTGATGGATTTTCGATGAAAATTACAAATTATTGATGAAAGAAATCAAAAACAACTCAACAGATGAAGAACTATGCTGTGCTGAAGACTCTATCTTGTTAAGTTTCAGTTCTTCCCAATCCAATCTGTGGATTCAATGTAACTCAGCAATCTTTTTATAAAAATTAGCAAACTGATTCTAAAACTTATATGGAAAAGCAAAGGTACTAGAATAGCCAAGATAATTTTGAAAAAGAAAAACATATTGGAGGACTCACACAGACTTGAAGACAGGATAAAACTACAGTAATCAATCAGGAAGACATTGACAAAAGGACTGACATATAGGTCTATGGGAAGAAAAGAAAATCTAAACAGACCCACACACATATGGTCAATTGGTTTTCTACAAAGCTGTAAAGGCAATTCAGTGAAAATAGAATAGTCTTTTGAATAAATGGTACTAAAACAAACATCCCTATGTAAAAACATGAACCTCGTTGGGGGGGGCACGAGGAGGGCTGTACAACTCAGAGAAGACAGGTAGTAATTCTATAGCAACTCACTACGCTGATGGGCAGTGACTGTAATGGGTAAGTGGGGGGGACCTGATGAAGGGGGTAGTTTAATAACCATGATATTGCACATGTAGTTGTAGATTAATGATACCAAAATTAAATTAAATTAAAAAAAAAAACATGAACCTCATCCAATACCTCACACATCATGTAAAGTTACCTCTAAATGGATCATAGATCTAAATGTGAAAACTAAAACAGTATAAAAGCTATTAGGAAGTTGGAAACATTTTAGTGATAGTGATTTCTTTAAAGTTTTCTTAGAGACAACACCAAAAGCATAATCTATAATAGAAAGAAATTAATAAACTGGGCTTCATCAAAATTTTGACATTCTGCTCGTTAAAGACTGCTTAGAGTATAAAGAGAAGACACACACACATACAGCAAACCACAGACTAATAGAAATACATAATTGACAAACTTGTATCCAGAATATATAGTGAACTCTGTGCTTAAAATTCAATTAATGAGCAGACTAATTTTAAAAGGAGTAAAAAAATTTTTGAATAGTCACTTCACCAAAGAAAATAATGCAGATGGCAAATACATTAAAGGATGTTCAATATTATTAGGCATTAGGGAAATGCAAAATTAAAATCATCATGTACTACACATCTATTATCATAGCTAAAATAAAAAATAAGTGACAATACCAAATACTGGAATTCTCATACATTGCTGGTAGGAAAGCAAAATGGCACATCCACTGTGGAAAACAGATTAGCAGTTTCTTACAAAGAAAAACGTTAGCACTTTTTTAAAAAAGTTAAACATATACTTACTATACAACCCAGCAATCATATTACTTCTATTTACTCAAGAGAAACGAAAACTTACACTAATTAAAATCTGTATGTGAATGTTTATGGTAACTTTATTCATAATCACCAAAAACAACCCATATGCCCTTCAACTGGTGAATGGATAAATACATAGTGGTACATCATTATAATGGAATACTATTCAGTAATAAAAAAGAATGAACTATTAATAGATGCAAATAACATAGATGAATGTTGCTATAGACTGTCTCCCCCAAAATTAATATGCTGAAATCCTAATGCCCAATGTGATGGTATTAGAAAGTGGGACCTTTGGCATGTTCTCAGGTCATGTGAGTAGAGTCCTTTTGAAAGGGATTAGGGCTCTTACAAAAGATTCCCTCACACAGAGCTACCTTACCCATTCTGCTATAGGAGATTACAGTGGAAAAAGGCCATCCAAAAACCAGGAAATGGGCCCTCACTAGACACTGAATCAGCCGGCACCTTGATCTTGAACACTCCCACCTGCAGAAAAATTAATTTGTTGTTTATAAGCCACCCAGTTTATGGTATTCTGTTACAGTAGGCTGAACAGGCTAAGACAAATGTCAAATGATGTATGCTAAGTGAAAGAAGCCAAATTCTATTTATATGATATTCTGGAAATTTTCACATTATAGAAACAGAAAAGTCAGTAGCTGCCAAAGTCAGTAGTTGACTACAGGGGCACAAGGAAATTTTGGGGGTGATGAAACTGTTCTATATCATGATGGTGGTGATGGTGAAGTGACTTTGTTTGCCAAAACACATATAGCTATACACCAAAAAGAACATAAATTTTCTTGAATGTAAACTATACCCCAATAAAAAAACTGAAGGTAAACACCAAAACAATAGAACTATAGTAACTGACATTCAAATTAGCTGAAAAAAACAGAATAAAAAGAAAAATGCAACAGAAAACATAAAAGACTAAGCACTATAAATAGAACTATAAGATGGTAGAAATGTGTCTAAGTATGTCAGCAGTCATAATGAACGGAGATTAACTTCCTGTTAAAAAACAAATACTCTGTACAACTCAGAGAAGACAAGTAGTGATTCTATAGCATCTCACTACACTGATGGACAGTGACTGTAATGGGGTTGGTGGGGGGGACCTGATGAAGGGGTTGTTTAATAACCGTAATATTGCACATGTAATTGTAGATTAATGATAATAAAATAAATTATAGTAAAAATAAATAAATAAATATATATATATATATACTGTAATTACCAGTCGGCAATAAAAAAAAAAATACTCTCAAATTGAATAAAGCAAATTCAGTTGTATGCTTCAAAGACCTAAAACAAAGTAACACTAAATGAAAATAAAAGTAAAGGCATGTTTCCCACTCCTTGGAATTTACCCAAAGAATACAACTTCTCAGATTCAAAAAGACATATGCACCCCTATGTTTATCGCAGCACTTTTTACAACAGCCAAGATATGGATGCAACCTAAATGTCCATCAGTAGATGAATGGATAAAGAAGATGTGGTACATATACACAATGGAATACTATTCAGCCATAAGAAGGAAACAAATCCTGCCATTTGCAACAACATGGATGGAGCTGGAGGATATTATGCTCAGTGAAATAAGCCAGGCAGAGAAAGACAAGTGACAAATGATTTCCCTCATTTGTGGAGTATGACAATGAAGCAAAACTGAAGGAACAAAGTAGTAGCAGACTCAGAGACTCCAAGAAGGAACTAGTGGTTACCAAAGGGGAGGGGTGTGGGAGGGTGGGTGGGGAGGGTGGGAGAAGGGGATTGTGGGGTGTTATGTTTAGTACACATGGTGTGGGGGATCACGGGGAAAACAGTGTAGCACAGAGAAGGCAAACAGTGAATCTTACTACACTGATGGACAGTGAATGAATTGGGGTATGAGTGGGGACTTGATAATACGGGTAAATGTAGTAACCACATTGTTTTTTCATGTGAAACCTTCATAAGAGTGTGTATCAATAGTACCTTAATAATAAATAAATAAATAAATAATAAAGACATGTTAAAACCTCCAAACATGATTCCATGAAGCCACAGCTTACTGACATCTTATCAAGAATGAAAGATCTGCACTTATTTTTTAAAAACACAAGATTCCAAAGTGCTATTTTATTGCACCTGTTGTCATTTTTTTAACCTCAAAAATTAAGCCAGATCCGTGGCTTTTAGGTACACTCATTCAATGTTACCTATTTCCTTCACTAAAATTTAAATAAGACAGCACTGGTAAACGCATAATTTGGAAAAGTGTTGGTAGTAATGTATGACAGTAGTTGAGAAAACTGAAATAAGAGCAAAGTGTACTTTCAGTAGTTATAAATTGTTTAATATCAAGTATAAATACAACATTTACAATTAAGCTGTATGCAGAATGTTTTGTACTATAAATCACTCTGGGTACAGTGCATACCCCTAAATTATAATATGCAGTAATATAACACAAATACTACTTTCTACCTGAACCTGTCAAATAATACGGAGATTACACTGTTGATGCTTCTAAGGAGAGGATCAATAACAAAGGAAGAAAGACTGGTTGTGAATTGGAAATGTCATGGCTGAACAGAAAATGAAATGAGCAAGGATGAATTCAGAGATATTAATCCATATCCCAGCAGGTACAGAGATATAAACAAAGAATTAAAGATGTGGTGTTCCGAAAATAAAAATTAAAACCTCTTATTTGTAAGATTTTTCAGCTTTTTTCAAAATACTTTCACATCTGCAATATTACCTAAACCTCGAAATAACAGTTTGTGATAGAAAAGCTAGGCATTGTCCTCTATTTGAGAATGAAACTGAAGCATATGAAGACATAAGGATTATACCTAGTAGCAGAACCAGAGCATAAACTCTACTAATCTACATTTTTACGCTTTTCTAGACACTGTCGACTTAAGTGAAAAAAGAAAAGTACAGCCAATCCCTCATTTACACGTAAAACCCACTTACATATAAAACTCACTCATAATGGCATTTCTATAAGAACACTACACTGCTATAATAATGAACAGACTTTTCGGAGATCTCATTTAAATAACAAGCTCACCCAGTGCATTCTAAATTATTTCATATACAAAATCAAGTGAAGAAAAACACCTACTGCATCTTTGTGACAGCTTCAAAACAACTTTAACAGCTAAGTACTACTTTTCTTTTGCTATAACTCTACTAAAATACCACTTAAAATAATTTTAAAAATTTGTTAATATTACAAACTGATATTTTCAAGTTTATGTATCCATTTACTTTTTTTTGTTCAATATGCATTTGTGTTCTTGAATATTCCAACTGCCAAAACTCCTTTCAAATGACAGTTAAAACAAATTCTGAGAAACCCTGCTCAGTGAACCACAACTACATTGTTCTATTAATATGTGCCAATCCTAATTCATAATCGTCTCCACCCAAGTACTATCCTCTAGAATATGAAGCTCCACCCCTGGAGCTAACTGACATACTATAATTTTACAATAATGTTATCATAACTAAGCTAAGAAAAAAATTCCAATGACTATAAACCCCAAAAGAAAACCAAGACATTTTTAAACACAAGCAAATGTGATGAGATAATTAAAAATGTGCAACCACTCAAATATAGCTCCTCAAATATTTTATCAGCAAGTCAAGAACTTTGGGGAAAAAACTGCTAACTGTACATCTGCTAGACAGTTTTCCTTTAATAACAAAGTAAAGTGGAGGATATAATGATCTGAGACACAGATATGGTCCCCACAATTGCATGTTAAAATAGTTGTAATAAAAAGATGATTCTGTATATAATAGGATTTTTTTCTTCCAGTTTGGAAAGGTTTATTAAGAACTTTAATTGAATGGAAAATGTGGGATCTATATTATAAAATTTATACTGGGTTTCAACAACAGAGCCCCTTAACAATTTAGTAAATTGTATTACCTGCATCCATTTCTTTGGTTCCCAAGGTTTTCATTCCTCCCTTTCTCGAGAAATTGAGTAACCACAGTCACTGCAGGTAGAAGTTACTCAGAGGGGAGGTGTTAGCTACAACACAACTTCCAATCTGCTCATACAACAGCCCCTGACCCTCAAGAACTTCATTGTTCAAGAAAAGAAAAATAGGAGAAGTATGTTTCTTAAATTGTACATTTAAAAATGTTCATACCACATGATCCACTTCTTTTACTTTCCAAAATTAATCTTAAGAAAACAATCAGAAATAAGGACAAAGATTTATGTACCAGTATTTATCACTGTTGTATAGTGTGGAAAAACAGAAACAACCTAAGTGTCCAACAACAGAAAAAAAAAAAAAAGAAATGTATTACACTGGATCTATGAAACGGAAGGTTGGAGAGTCTTTAAAAAAAGTATATTTCTAAGGACAATTTAATGATGTGAAAGTATGTTCATACTTCATTATCTTATGAAAAGGCCAGATACAAAACTACATAGATCTTAATTCCCATTAATTTTATAACCTTGAAAAAATATTTTCTTAAAAAACTGACATTTTGTACATGCTAAACTTGGATAAACACAGTAACTTACATTCTACATCTTGACTGAAGGAACTGAGAAGGGAACAGAGGAAAATCTAAACATTCACCATTAAGACTTAGATGTATTTTATCTTTAAGTTTTTTTTTTTAATTGGAAAAAGGGGCATAAGTACCTTCCTTTTGGACAGTTGAGGTATTCAACCAACAGCTGAGACTTAAAAGCACTAACAAATACTGAAATCATAACCATTCCATGTTTCCACTAGCTTTACCTAAAAAATAATGGTAAATCTGTTTTAACTCACTGGAGATGACTTCAAAATTTTGAGATGGTACTCTGAAAATTAGGGGGAAAAATTATATTTAATGACTGGAATCAGAAACAATCTGTGTGGCTCTTTGTGGACCCTTTATAATCTAATGTAAAGAAAGAGAATAGGTTTAAGAGTCTCAATCTCACCTCTATGTGACCTCAGACATGATCCTTAACTTCTCTCTTACTTTGTCTATAAAACAAACATAACCACAATTTATTCACAGGACTATAATAAGCACTAAACTGTCAGCACAAGGTATGGCACACAGTGGGAATTCAGGAAATGGTAGTTATATTTTAAATAATCATCCAGCTGGCTAGTGTAAAATCTCAATTATATTGGCTTACCTAAAGAAAATCCCACAGCCAAGTAATACTAGCTCTAAATTCATTGAGAGTCCAAAAGGACCATACCATTAATTACATAAGACAAGAGCCAAGGTGAAAAAACAGCTCTTCCTGTTATTTAAAGAGTAAACCTAAAAAGTAAATTAAAAGACCTGAGGAAGAAAACAAGTGGAAAAAGAAAAACAAAAACAAAAAACATCTGACAATGGCATCTAGAAAAGGTTAACAGCTTTCATCAGTTAGGGTCCAGTCACAAAACTGAAACTGGGAGAAAGCAGTTCTTACAGCTGCTTACTTTGCATTCCTGCTCATCAACTCATCACTTTTATAAAGGCAGAAGAGAATGGCTGCACCAAAAATACTGCTTGAAAGAAAGCATCATTAAGTAGTACAGTACTCCTGTATGTGCCTATTAATGTTACGGAAATGTCCCAGGTTTCAAATGTCAAACTCAATTAAATGTTGCAAATCCTGACTTGTAGATTAAATCTATAATCCAAGTATCCCCAGTCTCCACATACACTCATCAATTCTAGGTTGAACATTTAATAAAAATCTGACCTATGTATCGTTTTACCTCCCAACGGGACTATAACAGTCTTCATGGTGGGGACCACAAAAAAAATCACACTAATCACTTTAAAGAGATCTTTTAAAACCTCCCCAATCCGACACGATTCTCCACCCAACCAGTAAATGTTGGCGCTTCGTGAAGTCTTCAGTTCCCCCTAACAAGAATGGACGCAATCATAGGCATTAAAAAAAAGATGCCAGTCACATCTATTTTGCAAATGAGTCAAGAGGGAAATCAAGTTACAATGGAATGAATCAGCACAAATTCATCATTATAAAAAAATATGTATTCAGCTAATGTGGAGCTTAGCTTTATATGTAAATTACAACATCTATATGCTTCACCACAAATTTGGGGTTGTGGGTAAAGGCTGGGGGGCTGAATTGCCAGAATGTGGATACTGGTTAACTACCAGGCCTAGCGACTTCCCATGTTTGTCACCGACTGGAATTGACCTTACATGCCTTAACAATAGAAACCACCAAAGCACATGGATGGAGCTAAGAGGGTATTATGCTCAGTGAAATAAGCCAAGCCGAAAAAGACAAGTATCAAATGATTTCACTCATCTGTGGAGTATAAGAACAAAGAAAAAAACTGAAGGAGCAAAACAGCCGCAGACTCATAGAACCCAAGAACGGACTAATAGTTACCAAAGGGAAAGGGACTGGGGAGGATGGGTGGGCAGGGAGGGACAAGGGGGAAAAAGGGGCATTACGACTAGCAGACGTAATGTTGGGGGGGCACAGGGAGGGCTGTACAACTCAGAGAAGACAAGTAGTGACTCTATAGCATCTCACTACGCTGATGGACAGTGACTGCAGTGGGGTTGGTGGGGGGGACCTGATGAAGGGGTAGTTTAATCACCATAATATTGCACATGTAATTGTAGATTAATGATACCAAAAAAAGAAAAAGAAAAGAAAGAAACTACCAAAGCTTGGCACAGGGGCCTTAGAAATAACCGAACACTAAGCAAGTATCAACGGAATACGTGGAACGGTCACATCTGAGGTCGAGGTTTTGGGTGTTTTAATCTCTAGAATACCGACACACCGCAGAAGCTTTAGAGTTAAATGAACCGAACGCAGATGTCTAAAACTTATTTTGCGATTTGCATTCGTTTTAAGAGATAAATGCAATACTTCCAGAAATTTTTCAGATGTAACTGCAGCGCACACACTAGACAACGCTCGCATTACGTGTCCCACTAACAAAGTGGGTAAAATGCAAGGTCTGGGCGCTGGAAAGACGCATCGGCTCTCGCAGGCGTGCGGGCTCTGGGCCAGAACGTCCCCAAAGGAACAAGTTCTCTAAAACTAGGAGGCTAACCGGCGCCCCGCCACAAACCGGCGGACCAGCCTCCGTTTCCCGGGATCCCGCCCAAGCAGGCGGCGGACCGCGGGCCGCGAAGCGAGAGCTGCGCCCCGGCCTGGGCCGTGCCTGACGGCTCCGCAGCCCGTTACAAACAGCGGGTTTCCGCGGCATGGACCGGGCCGGCAGCGGGCAGGCTGCACTTACCTACGCGCAGCCCGCCTCGCAACCGGAAGCCGGGACAAGAGAGGGGGCGGGCAGGGTAAGAGACCCAAGTGTGGGCTGTGGAGACAGGGCATTCGTCTGGGCCTAGCACCGACCTGGGCGTCCCGCCTTCCTCGCGCAACAGCGGTCCCTGGGGCGCGCGACTGGGAGCACAAAAACCGCCACGGAGCGCGCCCTCCTCCCTGTTTGCCTCTTCCCGCCGGATTTGCCGCGCGCTCACGCCCCTCCTCCAAGCCTAAAAGACTCCTTCGCGTCCGGAAAACGCCCCTTCCCCGCCTCCTCCTGTGCGCGTGAACGAGGCAGCCTTAGTTCTCGCGAGAGGGTTTCCCCTCCCCCCCAGCTAGTGAGTGAGCGAAAGAGAAAGGAGGAGGGCGCTCCAGGCGAAAGCGCTGCAGACGCCATTATCTTCTGTTTCTCTGCTGCAGCAACGTCGACGTACTGCCTACGTCTCGCCTTTTTGCGCCGTATAGGTAACTGGGGCTACTAGGGGTAGGGTATTATGGATTCAGGCAGGGGTTTGGCCTCCTTAAAGGCTGCCGTTGACTTTCCAAGCCCGGTTTTTCTCGGGCCCTTAGCGGCCTTAACAGCCTGAAGGGAGGCGCCGGCGGTAGGCGGGGCCGTTGCCTGCTCCGGCGCTTTGATAGACACGGCCTTGGACCAATCGCTTCGCCCTCGCGCCACTGCTGAAGCCGTGGCAGCCAATCGGGCACAGCGGCGGGGTAGGAGCGCTGAGAGGCGAAGGAGGGCGGCGGGGGCCTACGCTCGTTCTCTGTCTAGCTGTGACGGTCTGAGGCGGTGCGGCGGTACTGGGACGGTGGCCTTGCGCGGTGAGGAGCGGGTCTGGGCCAGCGGTGCATGAGGGCGGATGTCGGAGACCAATTCTTCGGCTTGAGGGAGGCGTTTGGGGGCTACTTGGTGGTTGGCGTATTCTCAGAGGGAACGTTGCCCGGTTTCCCCTCCCCCACCTCCGCCATTTCCCTGACCGTGTATCCGCAGTACGCGTTGTGGTACTACAGCCTCGGAGAATCGCGAGGCATGTGCTTGTATGATGAGATGTAGTTTGTAATCTTGGAACTAGACAGTTTGTGGAGGAGACGAGGCTGACGGGAGGGACTCGAGAACGGTAGAGAACGCCGCCCCTCCCTTTGTGTGGTTCCTGCCGCACTTGGGCTACCCGGGCCTCGGCTTGAGCTGAAGCGGGGTAGACCGAGGGATCGGGGCTGCCTCCCTTGCTTTGTCTCTTCTGTAGTGGGGGGGAGGGCTCGGGGGATGAGATCTCGGGACCGCGTGGTGGGTGGGGGAGGGGGGGTCCGCGCTCGGCTCCGCCTAGTAGCACGTAGTCGCCATTACGCGGGCCGCCATTTCCTGTCGGATCTGTCGGATCCGGGTGAGAGGTGCCGCGCTTCTGCTCTGGTCTCTATTTTAACTCCTGACACGCGGCTGTTTCCTCATCCCGGTATCTGGCGAGGGGAGGGCATGTTTGCGCTCGGCTGTCAGATAGCAATTCCGTGGTTTGAGAAATAGTGACTAAAGGACCTGAAGGATGAACTTCAATTAGATTCTGCTGGTTTGTATTTAAACTCCTTAACCAAATCTTCCGCCATGCCACAGTATTTAACTGAGAACTGGGCCAGGATGACGTTTCAGTTAGTCGTTAGTTACCAGTAAACCTTTAGAATGTGAGGCGTAAATGTTGCCTTGGTTTTTCTTTAGGCTGTCTGGTTGTACCTAGTACGGGCCACATGTCGCCGCTTTCGGACGATCCTAAGAGGGGAACCTAAAAAAGGCTGTTATAATTGGTGATCAAAGGTGTAATTGTTAGGTTATACCCTTATTTTAAATGTCCCGCTGGTGGTTGTATTGGTATTCAAGAACCCTATTAACTCTTGAATGAATAATCGAGCAGACTGGAAGTTTGGGTTTATCGGATTTTGAGATTTATATTTACCCCTAGATGAATCTGGTTTTTGGATATGCTTCAGTTTGCCTTTGTATATATTTGTAAACTTTGGAGATTTCAGAGACCAGCATTTCCGTCATCAATGGAAAGAAACACCAAAAGCGATTAAAAATTCGATATAAAACCTTTTCTGTAAACTTAGAAATTTCAGGGATAAAATTGAGAATGGTGGATGAGTGGTCTGCTGTGTACTTAATGTAAAACAGCTAGTTTGTGGTGGGACTTGCTTCAGTGACTAAAAATTGGTGTTTTTCCTTCTGCAAAAAAATCAGATGCCCTTTTTTTTTTTTTTAAGGCAGTCATTTGAGCATTTAAGATTCTAAAATGAAGAACCTAGTTTTAGAACTAGCTCTTTAGTATTTGTATTCAAATCAGCGTTCATTAGTATTCAGTAATAAGCGACCAAAAAGCAAAACTGTTTTATGTTGGTTTTTATAGGCTACTGCAGCACTAGGGTGTCAGTTGGTCCCGCCCAGAACACTTCAGTTCTGCTCTGCAAGGATATATAATAACTGGTACGTTCTAGAAACAGAGTTATTTCTTTACTTTTTCTTTTTTAACATTTAGCAAGATGCACATCTACTTCCCAATAAGGCAAGTGTACTAGCGTCTTTATTTTTTTCTACAGATTGGTGTGCCCGTTTAATACAAGAAAATGGAAACTGAACAGCCTGAGGAAACCTTCCCCAATACCGAAACCAATGGTGAATTCGGTAAGAGGACATTTTAGTTCTGTTTTACATGTTCTGTTCGTTTCTTCATCATTTTATGTATGTTTAGTCTGAGGTGCCTGTTAACATTTTGTCTTAAATATGACCTAGAGAATTGTAAACAAAGAAGAAAGAAAACCAATCAGTATGAAAATGTTTTCCTGGTATTTTGTTATTTGTAATCCTTTTAAGTATTTTGGCATGGTATCTTGCTTAGAAAATATTGGAAGGGATTTAAGCTTTGATCCATTCTGAAAGTCCTAGATATGAGTGCCTTTGACTTTCGTAAAACATAACTTAGAATTAGCGACAAATCTCTTCAAATGAAATGGAGTTGCTTTGTCTGACTTAACCTATTGGTTAAAATTAAAATGCAATTAAATTAAGGGTTCTTTTGAAGATACTGCTTCTTTCTTTGAAATATGAATTGTTCATTTCTAGGTAAACGTCCTGCAGAAGATATGGAAGAGGAACAAGCTTTTAAAAGATCTAGAAACACTGATGAGATGGTTGAATTACGCATTCTGCTTCAGAGCAAGGTATAAATTTTATTCTTGACAATTTGAAAGTGGTTCTTAAGTAGAAAATAAGTTCAGGTATGGCCATTTGGGGAACCTTCAAAATCTTAAGAGGTTGAAGAATAAACAGACTGGCAGGCCATAGTGGCTTTGTTACTTTGCTAACAGTTAAATGTAGTGGCCTACCTATATTTGTACGGTGGGCCACTGCATGGGAGAAGGATGTGGGTGATCCTTGAAGCATTAATAGATTAAAGATTCTGTCTTGATTACATCGTGGATTCATTAGAATACATCCTGATCAGCAGCTTGTTTGATCTAATGTTTTATCAATGTCACAATGTGAAGGTACCTACTATTGAAATTATTCAGTCTTTACAGGGGGTTCTGTAAAATTACTGTTTCAGTTTTATGTAAGTGTATTTCTGGTATTCTGAATCTCCAAAGCTCTGGCTTGGTGTTAAATGACCAAAATACATGGATTATCAATTTATTTTTCTTTTTTTAATCTGATGGTTTTGATATTCAATAGATTTTCAGCCCTATAACAAAAAAGAGAGGTTACAGGTTTAAAGTTTGTCTTTTTTACATTCTCCAGAATGCTGGAGCAGTGATTGGAAAAGGAGGCAAGAATATTAAGGCTCTCCGTACAGACGTAAGTATTAAAGAGTTTATACTACTACTCAAGCAGCTTCAATTTATGTGTTTGTAGAGTTTTAAAGATTTGCATCATAGAAATCATTTTATAGTCTAGTTTATAAGCCATTTGTAATAATTGATTACATAGATGAATCAAGGTTTTCCATTCCTTATAAAACAAAGCCCAAATTGAATTGGGGGTGGCAGTATCAAACCTTTTCACTACACCGAATTGTTCACTTCAGGCAAGACAACATCTCAGAAATACCAGTGTAAGAACCCTTAATTGCAACCTTTTCCATGTGTGAACCAATTAGAGTATGACCAAAAACCATTGCAGGTAACTGATTAAACTCAGAAAATTTTACCTTTTTTTACTTGTCCATCTGTTCTTTTACAGCTTGCACATGGAACAAGACATTGAGGTTGCATGATTTAAATATGGATAAAGAATAGAATAGGCACTTGATCGCATAATTGGGAAACCATTTGTCAATGCCATGATTTGAGTCTTCATATTTTATAGTGGGTTGACTATTGTGATTAGAACACGAGCATAATTTATAGGACTTGGCTACACCAAATTTCCTAAGTTTTTTTCTCATAGTGTACACACTCTTAATGTTCCTTTGTTAAAGTTGAGGCAAATAACTTGATGTTGAATACTTATTTGATAGTATTTCGTTTCTCTCTCACAGATCTTTGTATGTTTCTCTTGATTACTGTAAACTGAACTTGGAGATTTGCTTAAAATTGTACAAACTTGCCTCTTAGGACCTAGGAATGCATTTTAAACCTCCAGGAAACCAAACTAAGTCTTTTTAGGAGTTAAGGTTTTTGGTGGTGTGGGAATTTTTGTTTTGTCTTTTATAAGCCTCTCTCCTCTTGATCCAGATGTTCTATATAGTTATCTGGGTTATTAATTCCCCCATTTCCTCAAGAATTTAAGTAAACTGAGTCATGACAGGTTTGTGTCTACCCTCATGAGCCAGCCTGCTACTGAAACATCATTTGTTTTTGTTTTTTTCTTTTTAAATAGCTAGTACCACCATTGAAGGTCCTTAATGTTAAGCCACAGTCAGATATAGAGAAGTCCATTATTGTGTTAGTCTTCAGAACAACTTAAGCTTGTTTCATTAATTGAGAGTATGAGTATAGTTTGTATTAAATTAAAATTTATTGCTTTTCCCCCTTTTCCCTCTCCTTGTTTTTTTGGCCATATATCTCCGTTGCCCATGTACTGGATCGACTTACCCCTGCGTTGCCCACCATGACGTTGGCCCATCCGCCCCTGAACGCCCATGTGAAAACCCTGGTTGGCTATGCCCAAAAATGTGCTCGTTGCCAAACGGGTACCATACTTGACAACTTCTGATTGAATGCCCATGCCCAATGCCAACATCCACGAACGCCAATGACCAATGCAGTACAATGCCAGTGTTTCAGTCCCAGACAGCAGTGGCCCCGAGCGGTATGTCCCAACAGTTTATGCCTCACTGCCTGATTAGAAAGAGAGAAATGTATTTTATTACCTGCCTTTTATATAATTAAATAGTATCCCCTTTAGACGGTGTATTGTTTTTCAAGTTTCTGTCTTATTTTCCCCATTAAGTCTTTTTGTCACTGAACTTTTACCGTGAGTTGCCCACCCAAACGATCCACTAATTTTATTTCGATGGAAGGAGCACAGCTTCAAGTGTTGCATATTTGCTGCATTGTAAATCAAATTGTTACCAAAAATAGTCTCTCGCTCTGTCTTTGTGGCCCACCTTGCTTCCCAACATTGCCTGTTCATAATTTTTTCTGATGAAATGCTAACTCTAGTTCACTTTCCTTCACTTCTCATTTGTGTTTTGTTTTGTCTTGCATTTGTATTTGTATTCTTGCAGAGCCCATTAGTGATCTAATTTCTAACTGGTATCCATAACCTTAACTCCAGATACAATGTTCACCACTTGCATATTCCCCCACTTTGCCTACGAGAAGGTGTGCCAGTTTTACCAATGTAACAGCGAGGGTATCCTTAACTCGGTGGCGGGGAACATAAATATTCAACTCTGCTTCAGTTCTGGTCAATTTATTGCCCACTTAATCTGAGCCCTTCCAAGAGCCCATTCTCTCTGTCTCTCTGCAAGTGTCCTAATATTGTTAATGTCTGTATTGGGCATAAAACAAAATGCATGTGAAAAATCTATAAATAGGCTACTTTAAATGGGGAGTATTGAATAATTGTATGTTACTTCTCTGTAAAAGTTTGAAATGACTACTGATGATGAACACAAAACTCATTTTTCTTTTCCACCTTTTTTGTACTATCTGGTATTTGTGATATTTGACAGCATATTGAGTATCAGTGCTGATATTGAAACAATTGGAGAAATTCTGAAGAAAATCATCCCTACCTTGGAAGAGGTAGGCTTTTATTTTCTTAATGTATTTGGTGATTGAGGGTGCGGGAGGTGTTTAAAGTTGTTTTACTGGGGCATTATGGGAGAGGTACTGAGACAGTAATGTTAACAGTTTGTAGCAGCATCATCTTTAAACTGGCTGCATAACTTTATATCCACATTAATTGTTTAAAAATGTAGCTTGGCCACTCTAGAATACATACGAACTTGTCGCCATACTTTTGTGGGCTTAGTGTATACTTTTATGGGCTTTAGTCTAGAGGAGGTGTTTTTTAAGTTGGAATATTGATTGTGGGACTTTCAGAAAAGGATTGTGTTTGATCTAGTTCAGGCTTTTTAAATTCCGTGTAATTGTTTAGTTTATAGAGAAAAGTGTTTTACATTGATTTCTTAGTGTAGAGCAGTTTCTCATTATTTAATAATAGATGTGAAATATGTCGCAGTAGCTTTACCAATATTTGCGACAATAGCCTGATCACTCTAGACACTTAACCTATTACTCTTATTTTTCTACTTTCAGGGCCTGCAGTTGCCATCACCCACTGCAACCAGCCAGCTCCCGCTCGAATCTGATGCTGTGGAATGCTTAAATGTATGTCATAGTGCCATTGAACCCCACTGAAGTATGGAGCCTGGCCCATAGGATCGATTTTATTTTCAACATAGTATACTTTTCCCGTCTCTATAGAAAAAGGTTTAAAAATATGATAAGTGAATGGTCTTACAACTCACTGTTGACCCTGCTCCATGCTGCAGTGGGAATTAAACTACATTTGCAAAGTGCTTTGCAGTCATTTTTATTATGGTGTTATTTGAATGTTAATAATAATTTTGTGGTAACAGCGACATGCTAAATGGCTGCAGTGTGGGTATGGTGTTGCAGGACCTGAAAATAAAATAGTTTTTTAAGGTGGTGCAGAATGTCCTTTTTGGGCCTGGCTATTGAGGATAATAAGCACATAACTGGTAAAGTTATTGAAATATAAATTCAGGCTGCTTACTGCAACAGTATATTGTTATGCTTATAGCAGATAAGTGTGTGTTACTGGGTAATCCTTGATTTGGGACTAAAATGTTATAATTCTCCCTCTGCAGTACCAACACTATAAAGGAAGCGACTTTGACTGCGAGTTGAGACTGTTGATTCATCAGAGTCTGGCAGGAGGAATTATTGGGGTCAAAGGTGCTAAGATCAAAGAACTCAGAGAGGTAAGTGCAATGGTTTATTCTTTCCTGCCATGTGAACTTGAAAACACCCCTTTAAGTTCTCTCCCTATCTAATTTGCTATTAGAAAAATACAAGGCCCTAGACATGCTAGAGAAATTACTTGCCAAAATTTTTATACCATTGCAAAGTCCTAGAGTTTCTAAGTGTTTTTATTAGGGTAGGAAATTTACTGCAAGCAAGTGTAAATTTATCTGAGCTGAAGAAACCTGGTTTTAGTGGGTTTCATTCTTTCTATTTCTTCTGATTAATATTTTTTTTTATGTGAACTTATTACAGAACACACAGACAACAATCAAGCTTTTCCAGGAATGCTGTCCTCATTCCACTGACAGAGTCGTTCTTATTGGAGGAAAACCTGATAGGGTTGTAGAGTGCATAAAGATCATCCTTGATCTTATATCAGAGGTACCTTCAGAATACTTGGATTTACATTTAATTTCATGAAACAGAAGTAGTATTCAAAAGCAGTTAAGAGGATGTTTAGATAAGTTCTTTCCCTTTAGCAATTTTCTGTCAGCTTTAGCTGTCTTAGAAATACTTGGGAGAGTTTGGAAAAGTGGTCATTCTGATCACTGGTGAGGTTTTCTTTATCGCCTTTGGTCCTTCAAACGCAGGTTCTGTAGTTCCCTGTGGCACTGCGTCGCAGCTTCTGACTGATGAGCCTCATTAGGGATCGGCCCCTTTGCCAAGATGCTGATTCCCTCAGCATGATCTGTTTCTTCATACACCCACTGTGAAATATGAAAAGAGGCTTGTTTGTAGTCCTTAAAGCGGGGTAAAAGCAAGCTGCTAGTTCTTAACCCAGCAGCAGTAAAACTCACCTTTTTAAGACTTTTTTTTTTTTTTAATCTTTTCTTTCTGTTACCTTTGCTTGTATTCTTGTCCCTTTCTCAAGTACCTTCCCAAGAGAAATAAAGGGTTTGAAATGTTTTGTTTGTTAAAAGAATGGTCCTATGAACCAAGGATTTTTTTTTTTTTCAGTCTATAACATTGGTATGTTTTTGTTTCAGTCTCCTATCAAAGGACGTGCTCAGCCTTATGATCCCAATTTTTATGATGAAACCTATGATTATGGTGGTTTTACAATGATGTTTGATGACCGTCGTGGACGTCCTGTGGGATTTCCCATGCGGGGAAGAGGTGGTTTTGACAGAATGCCTCCTGGTCGGGGTGGGCGTCCCATGCCTCCATCTAGAAGAGATTATGATGATATGAGCCCTCGTCGAGGACCGCCACCACCACCACCTGGACGAGGTGGCAGGGGTGGTAGCAGAGCTCGGAATCTTCCTCTTCCTCCACCGCCACCACCTAGAGGAGGGTAAGTTTTTTCATCTACACATTATTAACATACAAGAAGCTGCCCTTTAGAGGTAGATAAGGGTAGGTTTTTATTTGACGTGTTTGACATGTAAGCAAGCATTAACAACAAGTCCTATGCTTGCAGAGATCTCATGGCCTATGACAGAAGAGGAAGACCTGGAGACCGATACGATGGCATGGTAAGAACTTCATCATCAATGTATGTGTAAGGGATTTAAAGTGTGGTAAAGTCGGGTAGTTAACATTTTGCATAAGATTAAATGTTAATTGAGAAGTTGGTAATAAAAAGGGCTCTTTATATAGCTGTTTAATCATTTTGGTTTGCTGGACTATTAAGGTTTTATTGAACTGTCTGTGTTCCATTCCTCCCCTTCTCCACCCCCCAAAATAAAATTGCTACCAACTCATATATTTTAGTGATGTAAAATAGAAAATGGACATTTTAAAAGGATAGCTGCAACAGAAATACATTTCAAGTTCATGTTAATAGTTCTCTCTCTCTAATACAGGTTGGCTTCAGTGCCGACGAAACTTGGGACTCGGCAATAGATACTTGGAGCCCATCAGAATGGCAGATGGCTTATGAACCACAGGTTGAGTATCATGAGTGTTTGCATTCATACCAGTAATGGAAAGATGCTTGCCTACTCAGCAAAAAGTTTAATTTCCCCTTAAGTGATGTTTCTATTTCTGAGTGCTATATACCTGAGTAGTTTTTTCCCTTAAGTATTGTCTTCTGAAATTTACTTAACTAGGGAACATATGGGAAGACTTCTACTTTGCTAAACTGAGGGATTTTCAGAGTACTTTGAAGGCAAAGTAATTTGCTGTTCTTTTTCTCTCTTTTTAGGGTGGCTCTGGATATGGTAAGTTTTTTCCTTTGTTGAAATTAAACATTATTTCATACTTTCTACATGAACTGAATGCTCATTATTTAAATCAGATTATTCCTATGCAGGGGGTCGTGGCTCATACGGTGATCTTGGTGGACCTATTATTACTACACAAGTAACTATTCCCAAAGATGTGAGTATTTTTAACATTCTTAACATTTTTGTAATGTTACAAAGAAAACTTAATCTTTTTCTTTTTCCCTGGTTTTTTAGTAAAAGATTTTTCAGAAATATATTCCATTTTAAAATTAAAATTGTGTGTTAAGAATTTCAGTGAGATGTTATTCTCCTTAGTCTTTGTCAAGTGATCAGTATTACTGAAAGCAGAAGATTGAGCCTTTGATTTGCTATTAAATGAAATGCTGATGTGCAGTGTAAATATGTTATAATCCAAACCTCAACTATGTAGGGGCATTAAATAACAATCATAGTATGACTGTACAAAGTTAATACTCTCGGTCATTGAAAATACAGGTTGTATGGTTTCTTTTTAAGTACATCATAAACACTTGTTTTTAAAAATCTTTTCAGTTGGCTGGATCTATTATTGGCAAAGGTGGTCAGCGGATTAAACAAATCCGTCATGAGTCAGGAGCTTCAATCAAAATTGATGAGCCTTTAGAAGGATCCGAAGATCGGATTATTACCATTACAGGAACACAGGACCAGATACAGAATGCACAGTATTTGCTGCAGAACAGGTCAGTTTAAGTTGAACTTTATGTTAGCGTATACATACTAAAACTTCTTTAAAAAGCTTTTCTTCTCAGTTGATTTTTCTTTTAGAAGCCATGGTGTCTCAACCTTTTGGGGACCTAACTTCTAAACATTCTAATAGCTTTGCTTTAATTTTCTTCTGCTTTCTTACTAAAAAACGAAGACATTCAATACTAATCTTGCTGGAAGAAGCCTTAACCAAGCAAACTTCTCATTTCTCTGGTGAAAACTGCTGCCCAAACCACTTGTTAAAATTATACAGAGCCTGTAGAAAATATAGAAGATTCAGTGGATGTTGGTCTAGTTCTGTGTGGAAGACTAGTGATTTTGTTGTTTTTAGATAACTAAATCGACAACAAATCACAGTCTGCCATATGGCACAGGCCATGCCTCTACAGGACAAATGATTGGTGCTGTAAAATGCAGCATTTCACACCTTACTGGCATTTCTTTGACTTTTCTACCAAGTATTAACAACTTTGATTTCATTTTCTGAATTCTGCTTTAATGTCTGATTTAATATTAATCGTTCTTCTTGAATGTTTTATTGCTCTAATTTGTAATTACTAATGTTTTAATTCTAATTGTAATGGACATGTTTATCATTTTAATTTAGCATTGAAATTGTCTTAATGTTGATTAAGATGTTACGAACAAAAATTCTAATTCGTACTTTTTTTTTCTTTTCTTTTATAGTGTGAAGCAGTATGCAGATGTTGAAGGATTCTAATGCAAGATATTTTTTCTTTTTTATAGTGTGAAGCAGTATTCTGGAAAGTTTTTCTAAGACTAGTGAAGAACTGAAGGAGTCCTGCATCTTTTTTTTTTTTTATCTGCTTCTGTTTAAAAAGCCAACATTCCTCTGCTTCATAGGTGTTCTGCATTTGAGGTGTAGTGAAATCTTTGCTGTTCACCAGATGTAATGTTTTAGTTCCTTACAAACAGGGTGGGGTGGAGGGAAGAGCGTGCAAAACTAACACTGAAATTTTGAAACAGCAGCAGAGTGAGTGAATTTTAGTTTTTGTTTATTGTTGGTTCAGTTAAGAAAAAATTCCCCCCTTGTAATTATTGTGAACACATTGCTATGTGATCACTATACAACATTTTGGCGGGGATGGTCGGACAAGGAGGGAAAAATAACAGTAGTCCATATGTCCCTGGCATCTATTCAGAGCAGTGTGCAGAATGTAATGCTCTTTTGTAAGAAACGTTTTATGATTTTTAAAATAAATTTAGTGAACCCATTTTTGGTGGTCATTTTTTTTTAAGACAGTCATTTTCGAATGGCTGAATTCCCCAACTCACCCCCAAACTAAACACTAAAGTTTGATTTTCATTTCCTCTGTTGGATATAAATAAATGCATCTCTTCTTGGATATAGGCTGAAATATCTTGGCAAATTCAGTTCTGGTGATTTTCTTTATGGTTTGAAAGTCCATTGCTTGGGGAAATCCATCATACATGCTCATGCTTATAAGCTGGGGGTATTTTTTGTTTGCTTTTGCAAATGCTTGCCCCTACTTTGCAACAGTTTTCTGTTAGTAATTGTGAAGAACCAAGGGTGGGGAGCAGTACTACAAATTGAGTAATGCTATAAATATATGCCAGAAGCCTAATGGCAGCAAGTTTGAATAATCAGAATAATATTTGGTTATGGAAGTGACTGATGCTAAATAAGTCCTGGTTATTTTTTATTAGATAATTTCTCACCTATAGACTAAACTGTCAGCCTGCTAGTGTCTTAGTTACTCTCTAAAATATATATATATTCTTGTTTTTCCATTGTATGCAAATTAAAAAAAAAGATGTACCATTTCTCTGTTGTGTGTTGGATTATGTAGGAAATGTTTGTGAACAACTCAAAAAAAAAGTTTGCTGTGGATGTTTTGTGTAGTATCTTGGCATTTGTGTTGATAGCTGAAAGTTCACTTCCAAATAAATAAAACTCCCATAATGTAGATTGGATGTGCTCCCAATTTGAACAAGGGTTGATTGACACATGTAAAATTTGTTAAAACGTTCCTCTTAAAAGGAAATACAGTAATCTTAAATTACGTATTTTTTGTGTGAAGTGTTTTTCTAGCATTTATAAACAAAGTAGGGGTGGTCCGGCAGTTTGGGCTCTTGATTTGTTAAAGGGGAAGTCTAGCATGAGAGCTGAGTCATTTACCCAGTTTTCACATTATCTGAGACATTCAAAGTGAGTTTTAGGTTTGTCTTAAGTAGCCTGTTTGATGTTTTGAGAATATTGACAGGTAATATAAAATGACTGCAGAGTATGATTTCCTGGCTCATAAATCCTCCTAAAATACTGTTAAACTTCAACTGTCCAATAAACATGAGAACAATTAACATGGAAAAGGATTCAGATACAATTCTGCATTAAGTTTAGAAAAGATTTGTGTATAGTAGAATATTGTGATGGTGTGGTTGTTTTGGAATACACAAACTACTTGAAAGTACTCTGTTTCAGGGCCATTAGAATTTCAGTGATGAGTCCCTTTTGAGGGAGCGTTGTGTTCTCTTGTAAGTGAAATAAATACTTGGTGTCACAGCATCACTTAATTGTGGAATGGTTTCCCTCTAGGTGAAATCAGACTGACTTGCCCCATCGGTGTTACTTAGCTTCACCGTGGTATTTTATGGGTGAGTTGGGGTTGCTTAGAGTAGTGTGACCTACCCAAGTTGAAATGAGCCCTTCCCCTAGAGAAAAATTGCTAGTAATGACATTTTGATCAAATTGTTATTCTTGATGGAGGTAGGCTCTGAACAGAGCTAGCTTTCCACAGACATAATGTAACATCTACACAATAATACTGCATTATTGGCTGAAAGTGCTTTTATTTTTGCCTTTTATGATAGTGAAGACCTTGAACATTGGAATCTACTAGAGATAAATAAGTTGGCAAATACCTGGCATTGATAGGTTGAGCAAACAGCTTTGGGAGGGAGAGGCCATTTGCATTGCTGCTGTTACTAGTATAGGCTCATGGAAATTGAAAAAAATGCTGAGCTTAAAATTTATTAAATGTAAAGGGGACATTCAGCCATTTTCTAAGGAAGTAAGTTCATATGATTGAAGCTTTAAAAACTAAAGCGTAAACAAGGTTTCAAAAATGTTTTTGGTTAACTGAAAGTTACTTACCAAAATGTCAACAGATGAATTTGAAACCAGGTTGCACCAAAATTTTGTCAGTAATGAAAAAAGGAATTTAAAACCTTTCCCTATTCAAATCTTAATACTTGGCCTGAGACTATAATCTGTTAAATGATGCAGAAGTTAATCCCAAATCATTAGTGACATAACAATTGGGATACATAAACGTTCATTTTGGAAAATTAACAGCAAATTTTTCCCTGCTTTAGTGATTTATTGTAATTTCTTGTTCAGGACTCAAATTACTGTTCCAGAAATAAGTTAATTTGCTTGAGATTTCTGTTATTTTAAAGAGGCTTAAGTTTTTAATTTCCTCTTTAGATCAATGAGATTAGGTCCATAACATTAGTTTGATGTTTTTAAATGTTTATAAAGCTCTAAGTGCCATCAATTTTTTCAATGGGTAGGGATTCAATCTTTGGCTAAATACAAATTAAGTCAAATACTCTGTTTATAATAAAGATGTGCCCATTGCTGGCAAGTTTGAGGTGAAGCTGACCTAATTTCTCCACTGGCAGCACCGACTTGGAAAGCAATATTGCAACGTTTCTCAAACTTCGTAGAACCACTTTCAAAATCAGCAACACTGATTAAACATGAAAATTTCTGGACCATACTTTAGCTCCACTGAATCATAATCTAGAGAGGTGCTAGGAATCTGTATTTAACAAATTCTCCCAGTTAATAGAGCACTAGGTAGTAAGAACTGGAAGTGTATTCCCTTACCTTTTCATTAACTCGTCCAATACAGACTTAGTTCCCTCTGTGTACAGGGAAGTGGAAGGCCCTAAGTGCAATGATAAGTAAAAATGGTAAGTTTGAAGAGAAAATAGAAGTAATGAGGACAAAAGACCCTGGGTACTGTAAGGAATGTATGTGTAAGTACATATATGTGTACATATTCACAAGCATGTTAACTTGAAACAACTGTAGAGCTAAGATAAAATGCCAGTGTACTGACCCCAAATTCTGTCCCTTGCTCTTAGCAATGAAAAAGATAAGGGCTTGTGTACATAGATGGACATTTCTCCAAGCAAGGCCTCAGCATTTCTAGTCAGGGAAAAAATCTGACCTGGGGAAAAACAAGGAATAACTGGAAAATTAAGAATAATTTGATTTTAAGTACATGCAGGCAATTATTGCTGAGTGGACCTGGCTGAATGTGTAGCACACATTAGAAATATTTTGTGTAAGGGTAGGTTCCCCTGTTTGCAAATTGAGCAACAGACACCACTTAACTGGGTTGGGGGTAACTGGTACACCAGTTATCTTGTTACCTCAAACCTTCCTAGTCTTCACATAATTTTTTTGTCCAGGGCCCATCAGGATTTCTTGTCTTCCCACTCAAAAGCTCTCTACCCCATTTCTCCCTGCTTTCCCCCAAACTCAACATAAGTAACCCTTTGATCTGTAATTGTGAAGGAAATAAAAGGTGCACCCACCAAACCCTCACACCTTTAAAATCCTTTGAGAAATATTTTCCCCTTTTGGCCATACTATTCCCCTTGGCCCTTTTTTTCCTGAAGTCTTCCTACAGTTAAGGACAGGCTCTGGAAGGGAAGGACCAATTCACCTAGAACAAAAAGTCTGTATGGGAGGAGTGGGGGAGTGGAAGCATATGATGGCTGCTTATCAGACCAAAACAAGGAAGAGAAGTCATTGTGATAGTAAAGAGATTTGACAGCAGAGTAGAAGGTGCCAGCTAGGTCCCACAGACCTCCTTAGGGTTCAGCCTGAGGCAGGGCAAATTATGAGAGCAGGAACTCCAGATAGGTTGAATAGGAAGTGAAAAGCAAAGAAGCCTTCTGTTTGGAATACTGCAAAGTGTTGCTATGACCTCATAGGCTGGTAAAAACACAGCAGAAATTGAGGCATATGTTTTGGCACAGACCCTGAGACTTTATACGTACACACACCACAGAATTTCCTTTCATTCCCATATTGCTTAAGAGTGACAACAGTTGAGTACTGAGGGGCTTGCCATGGGATCACCATGGTGCATGGGATGGTTACTGCATGGTGGGAAGTATAAGGTAGACAGCCCAGAAGGGCTGGATGGAGATACAGTGAAATCTCAAAGGATCGTCAGTGCCAGTGAAAAAAGTGAGATCAAGTCAGTCAAGGAAGACCACTGGGCTGAGTGCTGAGCGACCAGACCACCACTCACTAGTTTGGTCGTTCAGTGGTGACGGCGGAGACTAGGAGCCAAAATTCAGATACCAGACAGACTACACCTCAGCTGAAGGTCAGAGACAGCTTGTTGACAAAGGCCTATTCCTCCCATTATGAGAACAACTAAAACCCTTTCCATCTAAACCTTGGAAGGTCTCGGAAAGGTGGAGGTGAACAACTGCATTTTTAGAGAAAAAAAAAACAACCCTAATAAGGGGTCTCACCTTCAAGGAACTGAATAATTATTTCCCTTAAATTAGACCATTTAAAACTAGAAGACACCAACTGACTTGGAAGTTTATGTTTTTTTCTACCATCAATGGGAATGGGAACTTTATAAGAAAGAGGGCATATAAGAATTTGGGGACTCTGTAAGTCCTCATAAAAGCAGGAGAAGTAAGACTAATACTGTTAAACTATAAATTCTCATTTGGATTAGGGCCTTCATTTGGCAGATCAGGCAGGCAGCCTTTTTAGCTAGATCATTTATTCATACTTGTGTCTCAAACTGGCACAAATTCTGTGTACAGTTCAGACTCCAGAACTCGGATTAGGCTGACACCAATCCCCAGCTGAGACCAAATCATGGCTTGACTAATTACTACCCAAACTGCCTCTCTCACTCCCTTTCACCCAAGAGTGTTTCTCCAGTGATTCCCTTGCACAATCCCAGCTCAGGCCCTGCTGCCTGGGGCTTGATCTACAACAGATGAGCTGGAGCTAGAGCACAAATTTACATCACCCAGACATCCTTGACTTAAATTTTGATACACTAAGTAATGAGACATTGAATTATCTCCTGAAAAAGCTGTGAAAATTTTGTGTTTTATGAGGAATAACTGCATTGTTAGGAGTATTTTTGAAAGTATGTGCACGGGAAGAAAATTCTTTGGATTCTGAACCCTGCCTCGGGTTCTGTTCAAGGTAAATATTCCTATGTATGTTTATTTATGTACTTTTTAAAAAAGCAGGCTTATATATTTATTGTAAAGTCTGTATCCCCACTTCTTTCTGCACTACAATCTAAGCAGAGTACTATATTGTCAATTCTCCAAAGTGTGCAAGGAAACACCCTTGTGTGATCCTCTTCAATAGAAGATACACCAGGCAAACTGTCTACTTCTGTTCCCCAAAATAAAATAACCTGAAGGTCTGCTGCTCTTCTTCCACGTATTTGGATTTCAGTTCTGGAAACTTCTTCAATCTATCTTTGGTCAGTGCAACAACCCTTTGATAATTTCCATGAACCATTCCACTGACAGTTCAGCTCCAGCTTATAGCAACCTTGAGTTAAAGAAGGTGATTACCAGATCAGTATTTTGCATTTTATTCTGAAATGAAGGGTGAATTCAAACTTGTTCAAAGAGATCTCATTTGTAAAGCAGTGCACACAAGTTTGGATTGTAGTGAAGAGAATTTGTCAGGAAGGAACTCATAATTACTAATATCATTCAAGCCACTCCTTTGATGACATTTAAGTCTTGTGTGTAATCTAGTAAGGGAACATCACTGGAATTCAGCAAACTTCTCAAGGACTGTGTCACTTATTGCAGAACTTTGTTGTGTTTTTTTAGACAGCAAAGAAAACAGATTTCCAGCTTAATATAAAAGGATATCTCAGGAACAGCCAGATGGAAGAGACATGTGAGGCAAGGTCCTGTAGAAACGGCACAGAGCTTCCAGCTTTAAGCATGTCACTCTCCCTGAATCTCTACATGTTCACTAACCTGGAAGCTCTGTACTGTGTTTTAAAAATACTTAGTTCTTCCTCCTAAGTAGGAAACATTAATTTCACTAGTTAAAAGCAAAGAATGGTTCAAAAAATTCTAATTGGCTTTGAACTATAGTAATAATGATGTATAATGAAAATATATTTATTCCATTATAACTAAATATTTAAAAACCAGTTGAAGTATTTAAGAGTCAGAGTTTTCACCAGAAAGAGTCCATTCTGTCCCTAAGCCATAGCCTGTAAGATGGGACACTTCATATGCAAGAAAGAGTAGGAAGAGAAAAATCCTCCAATGACACTAAGAAAACTAGGATAATAAAATGCCCTAGAAACCAAGAATGAATTTCAAGGAAGTGGTCAATTTTAAATGGGATTGATCAGTAAATAGATAAGATAGGTAGGTAAGTAGGTAGACAGATGAAGAAAAGGAACAGAAAAATTACACAGTAGTAAACTATATCTCTTTTCTGCAAAGCTTTCTTGGGGCTTTAGTCTATTGATCACTGTGGGAAAGTTGGAGGAAACTGAAAACAATTGAGATGCTCTATCTTCACAAATTCCATTTTACTTCTCTGCCTTCCTCCTTCTGCATATATGAGAAACTAAAGCCTCTTCTAGCAGTGTCTGCTGTCCATCTATGCATCTAACTTTGGCAATGTTTCTTAAAGAATACCTTTTAATCCACTGTTTAAATATATGCTGTAGCCTATCAGGATAGAAAATAGTAAATGTAGCAATGATTGTTGCCAATGCTTGACATTTAATTTAGCCCTTAAGAATGAGGGCTCTTTTGATGACTGGAATAATCTAATCTAGCAAGGGAGGAAAAGGAAAAGGATGTTGAGTAGGTAATGAACTCATCTTCTGTATTCCCACAATCTTGTAGATATACTTACAAAAACAAAAATTAAAAAAAAAAGGAAAAAAGTGGTGGGGACACATCATCATTGCTCCTGCCTCCCTCCTTTGTTAACTTTTAAAATGCAAATTTAAGGACTATTTAAAGGTCATCTAGATTATTCTCTTCAAAAGCCTGTGCCTACAGGGTAGAACTTCTGGCAGTTTTTCAAAAATGTATCAGCTAGCATGTTCCTTTGACCCTTTCTTTCTGTGGCACATGTCTGTAAGGGCAGAGCCACCTTCCAACCATAAAGACAAAAGCCACATGCTAGGTATAGTGAGCCAAAGCAAGGAGCCTAGTTCCTTGCTGACATTCTCAAATAGCCACACTAGTCCTGGAGTACCTACCTCTGGACTTACTGTAAGAGAAAAACAGTGCCCTGCTTATTTCATCACTTTAGTCTGGTTTTCTGTTTCTTGAAGTACAGACCTACCCAGACATTTGAGTGTCTGCCTTCCCCACTAGATCATAAGATTTCGGATACCATGTCTGTATTTCCTATCTATGTATGATAGGAAGGTTTCACAGCAAGCAATAGAAAACCCAACTCAAAACTGGTTTAAACTGTAAGGAAGTTTATTAACTGGAGATCCAAAAGTAGGACGGATTTGAGTTGAGGTAATGCCATTATTTCAGCTCCATACTTTACCTCCCTTCATAGGTTGCTGTCAAAAGGACTATACCAATTTCCAGCCTCATATCCAAGTTAAACCATGTCCAAAGTAGGTGTGAATCACTTCTGAAAGTTCTCCTGGAAAAGCTTTTCTGGAAGCATCCTGCCAACCTATCATTGCAACTCATGGAGGTGAAATGGGCAACATGCACAATCCTAATCCAGTCCCTGGCAAGAGGGTGATAATTACCCTTAGACCAGCAGACCACCCTGGAGCAGAGGATGCTGAGCTACACCAACTGTGCATAAGGGGGAGAGATTCCTGAACATCAGGATTCTGTTGGCAAGGGAGGAGTAAGAAAAGGATGTTGAGTAGGTAACAAACTCATCTTCTGTATTCCCAGAACCTTGTAGACATACTTAGAAAAAAAAACATGCAAAGTTTATGCTTTACCTCAACAATAATTTCCTTGAAAAGGAAGCATGTTGTACTTTTGTTTATACTACTCTTAGTGTCTAACTCAATATCCTGAGCACAGTAGGAATGTTGTCGATTTTTTTCTGTTAATAAGCCTCAGTGAGAGAAAATTGTCTAAACTGTTTAACCGCCTGGATTCTTTTGTAGATTGCTAAATTTTCTTGCTAATCAATTTCCTTGATTCTCAAGACTTAGAGCTGCTGGGAAAGAAAGGAAAAATCTTAAGTCAACAGATTTTACATTTATTCAACAACTTTATTAATGCACTGGTAACTTTTTCTGGAAATGCAAATCATAGTAAAGTCCCTTAAGTTCCCTTTTCTTACCAAAATGAAGAAACTGGAGAGATGAAGATATTCTGCTTCTCTAAGGGCACAGTTGTCAAGCTTAAGTTCCAAATCCTCCCAAAATTCCAAGATTCTTTACTGTCAATAACTAGAGATGACTACTGATGATTATTTTAAATAGCTGATTGCCAAAGTTGTGAAGATTTCACATTATCCATGGAGATGTAGGACTCCGAAGGAGAAAAAAATATCTCTATACTAAAATTTCATCACTAGCCCAATCTGGATCACCGCCATCCTAGTAAAAAGTATTTTTTTTTTTAAGTTTGAGGCTGCCAGGTGATACTTATTTCTTCTAATAGTGTCTCCACAGTAGGGCCATTGATATGGTCACCACTTGACCCAAATGGTTGGCACTGATAAACCTAGCTTGTAGGAATTGCCCTTGACTGGGGGATTGATAAACAAGGGATTCAATCTCATGCAGACAATTCCTGTAACCCGAGGATAACCACTGAACTACTCAGCTTCTCTTCCCAAACGAGGTTTACAATCACTGCTTTTGTCACAGCCAAAACTAAATGAGATTCAGTATTTCGCACAGTTCCAAGCACACACTGTTAATTTAACAATTTAGTACACTTATTTTCTTAACCATTTATTCAAACCTAAACGTTTATTCGTCTTCCAAATGGGCCAGGAATTTAGCAAAAGAGGCGGCCTCCTAGGGTCGGGGTCGAATAGCAGTCTGGGCGTGGCTAGGACCCGCCCAGTACCGAACCGACACTGCCGGCCCTAAGGCTCGTCGTGGCTCAGGGACCCGGATGCTAGGCGTTGTCGAGGGCGCCGTGCGTGCCTGGACTTCGCCCTTCAATGAGAGGGGAGGGGCGGGAGGGAGCCGGAGCCAAGCGAGGAACACTGCCCACGGGTTGGCATCACCGCGACTCAGGCGAGCCGCAGCCCCACCTACGCTGATAGGGTTGGGAGCGCAGCCAAAATGGCGCACTTCTCAATGTACACAACTTCCGCCCGCCGCGCGCCGGACACTTCCAGGCGCTTTCCGAACCTTCGGAACCGGAAACTGGGCCAGAGAGCATACCCTAGAGAGAGTGGGCGGGGCCCGGAAGTACCTGCGGCCTGGGCCAGACGCGCAGCTCCGCAGTCTCTGCAGTTCCGCGTCCCCGCGGGCGTGGAGGGAGAGGGCCGGATCCGGGCCGCGCTCTAGGTTCTCAGCGCAGCTCTAGGAGGGCGGGACCCGGTTTGGGCGGCGACCGCCTTGTGGGAAGGGAGCGGGAGTTTCAGAGGGACCTGGGCCCTTGGTTCCCCTAACGAGAAAAGAGAATTTGGGCAGCCTTCCGCAAAAGCGTCGTTCGCCACTCCCAAAGTGGAGGGGCGGGATGGACGAGCCCCTCACTCCGCGGGCGTCCGCACGATTCATCGCGGAAAACAGCCGGGATGTGTTCATTGACGGCGAAGGCGTACGGAGGGTGGCAGAGCTGCTGCTCGCCAGAGCCTCGGGGCCGGAGCTGCGCCTGGGGGGCTGGAAGGCCCTTCACGAGCTGAACCCCAGGGGGGCCGATGAGGCCGCGGTCAACTGGGTGTTCCTGGTAGACACGCTCAACTTCTCCTTCTGGTCGGAGCGTGACGAGCACAAATACCTAGTGGGGTACAGGGGGAGGACTTACAGTGGATACTGGTCCCTGTGCGCCGCGGTCAACAGGGCCCTCGACGAAGGTTGGTGCCTCTTCTCCCGGTCCGACCCAACCCTGCAAGCCTTTGAGGTTTCAGTTTACTGGGAGGGCCCCAAGGAGCGCGTTGGGAGATGAAATAATGTGTTAATAAGGCGAACGTGGAGTTCTTCATTATCAGTTCCTCTGCTTAGAGTGAAAGTATGGGAAGAAGCTGGTACTAAATCCTTATTCCCCGTATGTAGTGGGAAATGATCCTAGTATTTATCCTTATGGAAGATAAGTATAAAAGTCAGTTTTCTAAAGAACACCACTTTGATGACATCTGAAAAACAAAGGGATAGATATTAAAACACATTTTATGCAGTCAAACTACATCATATGTAATAGAAATGGATGTTTAAGCACAGCGAGCAAATAGAAAATGAGGGCTTTGCTGATTTTTTATTTTTCATCCACGTTTAGTGCATTCCTGTAACACTCATTTGGTTTCATATTAACTGCATATTGTAAAAGCAAGCGTCTAATGAATATCAAGTTTAACATTGTTTCTCTGCATTTTTTTCTCCCTAAGGAATACCAATAGCTAGTGCTTCATACTATGCCACAGTAACCCTGGATCAGGTTCGGCATGTTCTCCGTTCTGACACAGATGTTCCGATGCCTTTGATTGAAGAGAGGCATCGGATTCTCAATGAAACCGGGAAAATTCTGCTTGAGAAGTTTGAAGGCTCTTTTCTTAATTGTGTCCGAAAAAGTGAAAAAAGTGCACAGAAGTTAATGCACCTGGTAGTCGAGAGCTTTCCTTCTTACAGAGATGTGACTCAGTTCGAGGTGAGTTGTTTCAGTTGAGGACTTTAGAATTCTTAGTTAACCATCTCATGGTTAACTCTTTTACTTTCCAGAACGTTTTTTGAGAATAAAAAGTTTTAAAGTGTTCCTTGTGGACAAGGAACAGTAACAAAATTGTTAAGTAGTATTCCAAAGATGTTACTTCTCTTGTATTTTCTAATCAATGCATTTCCTCTGGTTTTCTTTTCCACTTACTTTTTTTTTATTGAGGTACATATAATAAAATGCACAAATCTTAGTGTGCGACTTGATGAATGTTGACATGTGTGCACACTTATGTAACCATAGCTCAGATCAACAAATCAAACATGCTCACTAATTTCTTTACCCCCTCACTTATTTCTCCCACCTCCCAACCCCTCCCTATGTGGCAACCACCAGTTGTTCTCTGTATTGCTGAGTTTATTTGTTTTGCTTGTTTTATTTTCAGATTTCACATATAAGTGAAATTATATGGTATTTGTCTTTCTCTTATTTCACTTAGCATAATACCCTCTAGGTCCATCAGTGGTCCAAATGGCAAGATTTGGTTCTTTTTTAATGGCTGAATAATATTCGTGTGTGTGTGTGTGTGTGTGTGTGTACACACCATACACACCATATCTTTTTAATCCATTAATGTATGATGGACCCTTACGTTGCTTCTATATTTTGGCTATGGTAAATAGTGCTGCAATAAACATAGGAGTGAATATATGTTTTTGAATTACTGATTTTATTTTCTTTGGGTAAATTCCCAAAAGTGGAATTCCTGGGTCATATGATTTTTCTATTTTTTGTTTTCTGAGAAACCTCCATACCGCTTCCTATAGTGATTGTACAAATTTACATTCTAACCTTATCATGTACAAGGGTTCCCTTTTCTCCATATCCTTCAACACGTTACTTCTTCTTAATACTAGCCACTCTGGTTGGTGTGAGATGGTATCTCACTGTGCGTTTTATTTCCTTCATTCTTTTGTCTTTTTTGTTCTTTTAAAATATTTCAAACCTGAAAAAACCCTGGACCTGGGATAATGGGGTACTTTTAGTACTTCAAAAAATTTACCTCATTTGATGAAAATCAAGTTTATACTGAATTCTTGCTAATTAAATGTGTTTTTTGCTAAATTTTGATGTGTATATACTATATGCTCTTTTTTCCATGCACAGGGTACTTTATTAGTATTATTTGCTTTATAGTCCAAAAAAGTTTAAACAGATGTCCTTTTGAAATACTGAACATTTTGTATATCCTCCTGGTGTATACCTGGATTTTGTTTTTATAAAATTCTTTTAGAATTCATTGTCACTGTGTATTTTAGTTGTGACAGAATTGAAAGCAACTTCAGAAGAATTACAATATATATTGAATAAGTTAATGAATACTGATGTCAAATTGAAATTTTAAAACTACCCTTTTGTAATCACAATTCAACAACTAAAATTACCAAAAATACTGTTTAAGTCGCTCTATGATTTACACGGTGTTTGCACATGCACTCTTATTTGATCCACAGAACAGCTCTGTGGGACCTAAAGACAAGGAACATTCTTGTCCTGTTTGCAGACCAGGAACCAAAGTCTTTCTAAAAAGATGGATGTAACTAGTTTATTTTAGGTCATTCAGTTAGGAAATAGCTAGCTTTTCTATTCTGCTATAAAATGAGAGATGCCTGATTATGTAAAAAAATTTTTAATTACAAGTGACACTCACAAAACTAGAAAGCATTACCAAAAAGAAGAATTTTTGGATGGGTATTGGGGATAAAAACATCTAGGATCAGGGACTTGGTGCCATCAGGATTCAGTCTCTCCTCTTTGTTTCTGTTGGCTCCATTTTTCTTACTGCAAATCAGCTTTCTCTGTGAAGTTTACTAGAAAAGTTCATGAATTTGGCATCTTAACTGCATCAGTCACCAGAGAGAGAGACAAGGAGATACCCTCAGTTCCAGTTCTAAAACTTCAAGCAAGAACTAATTGAACTGGCCTGCATTATGACCAGTTGTGTGGCTTTGGAGGTGTGGATGGGGCAGAGTAAGTTCCTGGAAAAGAGGCCCTACGCCACTGTTGAACTTACTCCGTTCTAATGCTTTTGCTAATACAGACTTTGAGATCGATCTTTGTCTTCGTAGTATGTCATTTCAGCCTCGGTTTTCAAGAAGTTGTGATCAAGTTCCTTGGTCCATCATTCAGACCATCTAAGTGTATTAAACTGTATGAAAGAAATTAAACTACATTCATGTGGCAAATAATTAATATATTCCAGAATTGACATGCTGGTAGTAGAAGGACTGAGATTAAATTTAATAACATTTCAAGATGGAATGAATTCAGAACACCATGTAGTGTGTTTACATTCAAGTTGTGAGTTTTTGTTTTTGCTGAATAAAGGAGTGAATTTTTTTGGTAGATTGTAATATTGATTTAGTAAGGATTTGCTGGATTTCTGTTTCTTTTTACAGCATAGTGCTTTTGATTTACTTTGCTGAAAATTCAGTTTTTATTAACTGTACAGGGATATAGATTAATTTTCAGGCTGATACGTTTTAAAATGAAAATTAGTATCTGAACCATTTCCCATGAGTACTAATTTATAAAATACATTATTATATAGGAAAATCCCTAAAATATAACAAAAATCTTAGGAATTTCAACACTTTTCTAAAGGAGTAATATATTTTTTTCATTTATTTTTTCTATAAGATTATCAGTAGTGTTACCCAAAAGTACTGTATTTCTGTAACCCCTGTGACTCCTAACATAACTCTGGTCACATAGTGGTTGCTCATTTAATGCTTTGATAGTCAATTTATATTTATCTTTGCATATTCATTTAAAAGATATACAAATAACTGAAACTCTTCGTGCAGTTAATTCCAAATCTGGAGGAATTCTAATAAACTATTGGGACTACTTTAAATTCAGGTGTAAAAATCAAATATATTTTTTTATCCATTTAAAACTTTTCTATTTACAAAAGTAAAACATACTATTTACTGAATTTGGAAAGTGTGGGGACACAGTCTCTGTTCTACCAAGAGATAACCACTGTTCACAATTTGGTCTTTTTCTGTGTGTGTATGACTGTTTATACATATGGCCATGGGAAAATTAGGTTCATGCTGTAGTTAATGTTTTAAAACTTAACATATTGTGAACATCTTCCTGTATCAGTAAAAATTCTTCCGCAGCCCACTTTTTTTTCATAGTGCCACTTTTAATGGCTTCACAGTACTCTACAATATGGATGTACAATCCCATATTTTGGCCCAAACTATTTTTTTTTAAACGTTCAAAAAATGATTATTATTGTGAAAACTGTCAAGTTTTTTTGGACTATATATATTTCACTAATGGAATATTTTATTAAACAGTTATTTATTGCTATGAATAACATCACATTCTTTTTTTTCCATTTTCTAGTAATGTATTTTTTTTTATACTTTATTTTGGTATCATGAATGTACAATTACATCTGCAATCTTATGGTGATTAAACGACCCCCTTCATCAGGTCCCCCCCACCAACCCCACCACAGTCACTGTCCATCAGCGTAGTGAGATGCTTCAGAGTCACTACTTGTCCTCTCTGAGTTGTACAGCCCTCCCCGTGCCCCCCCAAAACTGTATCTGCTAATCGTAATGTCCCCCTTTGCCCCTTGTCCCTCGCTTCCCACCTATCCTCCCCAGTCCCTTTCTCTTTGGTAACTATTAGTCCATTCTTGGGTTCTATGAGTCTGCTGCTATTTTCCTCCTTCAGTTTTTTTCTTTGTTCTTATACTCCACATATGAGTGAAATCATTTGATACTTCTTTTTTTGGCTTGGCTTATTTCAGTGAGCATAATACTCTCTAGCTCCATCCATTTGTTGCAAATGGTTGGATTTGTTTTCTTCTTATGGCTGTATATTGTTCCATTGTGTATATGTACCACATCTTCTGTATCCATTCATCTACTGATGGACACTTAGGTTGCTTCCATTTCTTGGCTACTGTAAATAGTGCTGCGAAAAACATAGGGGTGCATATGTCTTTCTCAAACAGCGCTGCTGCATTCTTAGGCTAAATTCCTAGGAGTGGGATTCCTGGGTCAAATGGTATTTCTATTTTGAGTTTTTTGAAGAACCTCCATACTGCTTTCCACAATCATTGAACTAATTTGCCTTCCCACCAGCAGTGTAGGAGGGTTCCCTTTTCTCCACATCCTCGCCAACATTTGTTGTTGTTTGTGTTTGGATGTTGGCCATCCTCAGTGGTGTGAGATGATATCTCACTGTGGTTTTAATTTGCATTTCTCTGATGATTAGTGATGTGGAGCATCTTTTCATGTGCCTGTTGGCCATCTGAGTTTCTTCTTTACAGAAGTGTCTGTTCATGTCCTCTGCCCATTTCTTAATTGCATTATTTACTTTATTTTTGTTGAGGTGTGTGAGTTCTTTATATATTTTGGATGTCAACCCTTTATCAGATATGTCATTTATGAATATATTCTCCCATACTGTAGGATGTCTTTTTGTTCTACTGATGGTGTCCTTTGCTGTACAGAACCTTTTCAGCTTGATATAGTCCCACTTGTTCATTTTTGCTTTTCTTTCCCTTACCCGGGGAGATATGTTCATGAAGAAGTCGCTCATGTTTATGTCGAAGAAATTTTTGCCTATGTTTTTTTCTAAGAGTTTTATGGTTTCATGACTTACATTCAGGTCTTTGATCCACCTTGAGTTTACCTTTGTGTATGGGGTTTGACAGTAGTCCAGTTTCATTCTCTTACATGTAGCTGTCCAGTTTTTCCAACACCAGCTGCTGAAAAGGCTATCATCTCCCCATTGTATATCCAAGGCTCCTTTATCAAATATTAATATGACTGTATATGTTTGGGGTAATGTTCGGATTTTCTATTCTGTTCCACTGGTCTGTGGGTCTGTTTTTGTGCCAGTACCAAATTGTCTTGATTACTGTGGCTTTGTAGTAGAGCTTGAAGTCACGGAGTGTAATTTCCCGTTTTGTTCCTCCTTCTCAGGATTGCTTTGGCTATTGGGGGTCTTTTGTGGTTCCATGTGAATTTTAGAATTATTTGTTCTAGTTCATTGAAGAAGGCTGTTGGTATTTTGATAGGGATTGTGTTGAATCTGTAGATTGCCTTAGGTAGTATAGCCATTTTGACAATATTTATTCTACATAGCCAAGAGCATGGAATGGATTTCCATTTGTAAGTGTCCTCTTTAATTTCTCTTAGGAGTGTCTTCTGGTTGTCAGAGTACAGGTCTTTCACTTCCTTCGTTAGGTTTATTCCTAGGTATTTTATTCTTTTTGATGCAATTGTGAATGGAATTGTTTTCCTGATTTCTCCTTTTGTTAGTTCATCATTAGTGTATAGGAAAGCAACAGATTTCTGTGTGTTAATTTTGTATCCTGCAACTTTGCTGAATTCAGATATTAGTTCTAGTAGTTTTGGAGTGGAGTCTTTAGGCTTTTTTATGTACAGTATCATGTCATCTGCAAATAGTGACAATTTGACTTATTCTTCACCGATGTGCATGCCTTGTATGTCTTTGTTTTGTCTGATTGCCATGGTTAGGACCTCCAGTACTATATTGAATAACAGTGGAGAGAGTGGGCATCCCTGTCTTGTTCCTGATCTTAGATGAAAAGCTTTCAGCTTCTCGCCATTAAGTATGATGTTAGCTGTGCGTTTGTCATATATGGCGTTTATGATGTTGAGGTACTTTCCCTCTATACCCATTTTGTTGAGAGTTTTAATCAGGAATGGATGCTGAATTTTGTCAAATGCTTTTTCAGCATCTATGGAGATGATCATGTGGTTTTTATTCTTCTTTTTCTTGATGTGGTGGATGATGTTGATGGATTTTCGAATGTTGTACCATCCTTGGATCCTTGGGATGATTCCCACTTGATCATGGTATATGATCCTCTTGATGTATTTTTGAATTTGGTTTGCTAATATTTGGTTGAGTATTTTTTCATATACATTCATCAGGTATATTGGTCTGTAATTTTCTATTTTGGTGAGGTCTTTGCCCGGTTTTGGTATTAGAGTGATGCTGGCTTCATAGAATGAGTTTGGAAGTATTCTCTCTTCTTCTATTTTTTGGAAAACTTTAAGGAGAATGGGTGTTATTTCTTCTCTATATGTCTGGTAGAATTCAGAGGTGAATCCATCTGGTCCTGGGCTTTTGTTCTTGAGTAGTTTTTTGATTACCAATTCAATTTCGTTGCTGGTGATTGTTCCGTTTAGTTTTTCTATTTCTTGTTTAGTCAGTTTCGGAAGGTTGTATTTTTCTAAGACATTGTCCATTTCTTCTAGGTTTTCCAGCTTGTTAGCATATAGATTCTCATAATAATATTCTCTTATAATTCTTTGTATTTCTATAGGGTCTTATTATTTTTCCTTTCTCATTTCTGATTCTGTTTGTGTAGATTCTCTTTTTCTCTTAATAAGTCTGGCTAGGGGTTTATCTATTTTGCTTATTTTTTCTAAGAAGTAACTCTTGGTTTCATGGATTTTTTTTCTTTGTTTTATTCTATTCTTCTCAATTTTATTTATTTCTTCTCTGATCTTTATTATGTCCCTCCTTCTGGTGAATTTGGGTCTCATTTGTTCTTCTTTTTCCAATTTCAGTAATTGTGTCTTTAGACTATTCATTTGGGAATGTTCTTCCTTCTTTAAATAGGCCTGGATTACAATATACTTTCCTCTTAGAACTGCCTTTGCTGCGTCCCACAGAAGTTGTGGCTTTGTGTTGTTGTTGTCATTAGTCTCCTTATATTCTTTGATTTCTGTTTTAAATAGGTCGTTAACCCATTGATTAATTAGGAGAATGTTGTTAAGTCTCCATGCATTTGTGACCCTTTTGTTTTCTTTCTAAAATTTATTTCTAGTTTTATAGCTTTGTGATCGGAGAAGTTGGTTGGTAGAATTTCAATATTTTTCACTTTACTGAGGTTCTTTTTGTGGCCTAGTATGTGGTCTATTCTGGAAAATGTTCCATGTGCACTTGAGAAGAATGTGTATCCTGTTGCTTTTGGGTGTAGAGCTCTGTAGATGTCTGTTAGATCCATCTGTTCTAGTGTGTTGTTCAGTGCCTCTGTATCTTTACTTATTTTCTGTCTGGTTGATCTGTCTTTTGGAGTGAGTGGTGTGTTGAAGTCACCTAAAATGAATGCATTGCTGTCTATTTCCTCCTTTAATTCTGTTAGTATTTGTTTCACGTATGCTGGTGCTCCATTGTTGGGTGCATATATATTTATAATGGTTATATCCTCTTCTTGAATTGACCCCTTTATCATTATGTAATGTCCTTCTTTATCTCTTGTGACTTTCTTCGTTTTGAAGTCTATTTTGTCTGATACAAGTACTGCCACACCTGCTTTTTTCTCTTTGTTGTTTGCATGAAATATCTTTTTCCATCCCTTCACTTTTAGTCTGTGTATATCTTTGGGTTTGAGGTGAATCTCCTGCAGGCAGCATATACATGGGTCTTGCTTTTTTATCCATTTTGTTACTCTGTGTCTTTTGATTGGTGCATTCAGTCCATTTACATTTAGGGTGATTATTGATAGATATGTACTTATTGCCATTGCTGGCGTTAGATTCGTGGTTACCAAGGGTTCAAGGGTTGCTTCTTTACTATCTGATAGTCTAACTTAACTTCTTGTTAAGTTATTGTAAACACAGTCTGATGTTTCTTTATTTCTCTCCCTTCTTATTCTTCCTTCTCTATTCTTTATATAATAGGTGTTTTATTCTTTGCCTTTAGTTAGTATTTGGATGGTCTGCTTTCTTTGCTATGATTTTATTTTCTCTGTTGACATCTTTGTAGCCTTAGGAGTGCTTCCCTCTAGAGCAGTTCCTTTAAGATGTCCTGTAGAGGTGGTTTATGAGAGGAAAATTCTCTCAGCTTTCGCTTGTCTGAAACTTGTTTAATCCCTCCATCATATTTAAATGATAATCGTGCTGGATACAATATTCTTGGTTCGAGGCCCTTCTGTTTCATAACGTTAAAAATATCATGCCATTCTCTTCTGGCCTGTAGGGTTTCTGTTGAGAAGTCTGATGATAGTCTGATGGGTTTTCCTTTGTAGGTGATCTTTTCTCTCTCTCTGGCTGCCTTTAATACTCTGTTCTTGTCTTTGATCTTTGCCATTTTAATTATTATGTGTCTTGGTGTTGTCCTCCTTGGGTCCCTTGTGTTGGGAGATCTGTGGGCTTCCGTGGACTGCGAAACTATTTCCTTCCCCTACATGGGGAAGTTTTCAGCAATTATTTATTCAAAGACACTTTCTACCCCTTTTTCTCTCTCTTCTTCCTCTGGTACTCCTATAATGCGAATATTGTTCCATTTGGATTAGTCACACAGTTCTCTTAATATTCTTTCATTCCTAGAGATCCTTTTATCTCTCTCTGCCTCAGCTTTTCTGTATTCTTGTTCTCTGATTTCTATTCCATTAACAGTCTCTTGCATTTCATCCAGTCTGCTGCTTCCCTCACTTCCTCCCTCAGCTCTTGCATATTTCTCTGTAGATCCATCACCATGGTTATGACTTTTATTCTGAATTCTTTTTAGGAAGATTGTGCATCTCCATCCCTTCAGGCTCCCTCTCTAGTGTTGTCTGGGTGAGCTTTGTCTGTACTTTATTCCTCTGTCTTTTCATGGCGATAGAAGTGGTCACTGGCATGTGCCATGTGTGTCAGCTGTGCTCTTTAAGACCGCCTCGCGGAGTGCCAAGTCCTCTCAGGTGCAGATGCAGGCTGTGCGCTGTCCAGTGTATTGTGGTCTCTCTTTTAGGAATAGTTGTATTTGCTGTATTTTCATAGATATGTATGGTTTGGTGAGGAGATTTCTGCTACCCTGCTCATGCCGCCATCTTCCTGGAACTCCACTGCCCAAACTATTTTAGTGCAATAATTGTGTTTGGTTGGTTTTATTATTAAATGATAGTTTTTTTTAATATAATTTATTTTATCATTGATATACAATTACATGTGCAATATTACGATTATTAAACTACCCCCTCATCAGGTCCCCCCCACCAACCCCATTACAGTCACTGTCCATCAGCGTAGTGAGATGCTATAGAATCAGTACTTGTCTTCTCTGAGTTATACTGCCCTCCCCGTGTCCCCCCAACATTACATCTGCTAATCATAATGCCCCTTTTTCCCTCTTATCCCTCCCTTCCCGCCCATTTTCCCCAGTCCCTTTCCCTTTGGTAACTATTAGTCCGTTTTTGGGTTCTGTGAGTCTGCTGCTGTTTTGTTCCTTCAGTTTTTTTCTTTGTTCTTATACTCCACATATGAGTGAAATCATTTGATACTTGTCTTTTTCGGCTTGGCTTATTTCACTGAGCATAATACCCTCTAGCTCCATCCATGTTGTTGCAAATGGGAGGATTTGTTTTCTTCTTATGGCTGAATAATATTCCATTGTGTATATGTACCACATCTTCTTTATCCATTCATCTACTGATGGACACTTAGGTTGCTTCCATTTCTTGGCTATTGTAAATAGTGCTGCAATAAACATAGGGGTGCATCTGTCCTTTTCAAATTGGGCTGCTGCATTCTTAGGGTAAATTCCTAGGAGTGGAATTCCTGGGTCAAATGGTATTTCTATTTTGAGTTTTTGAGGAACCTCCATACTGCTTTCCACAATGGTTGAACTAATTTGCATTCCCACCAGCAGTGTAGGAGGGTTCCCTTTTCTCCACATCCTCGCCAACATTTGTTGTTTGTGTTTTGGATGTTGGCCATCCTCACTGGTGTGAGGTGATATCTCATTGTGGTTTTAATCTGCATTTCTCTGATTAGCGATGTGGAGCATCTTTTCATGTGCCTGTTGGCCATCTGAATTTCTTCTTTGGAGAAGTGTCTATTCATGTCCTCTGCCCATTTCTTAATTGGATTATTTGCTTTCTGTTTGTTAAGGTGCATGAGTTCTTTATATATTTGGATGTCAACCCTTTATCAGATACGTTTTTTATGAATATATTCTCCCATACTGTAGGATGTCTTTTTGTTCTACTGATGGTGTCCTTTGCTGTACAGAAGCTTTTCAGCTTGATAGAGTCCCACTTGTTCATTTTTGCTTTTGTTTCCCTTGCCCAGGGAGATATGTTCATGAAGAAGTCGCTCATGTTTATGTACAAGAGATTTTTGCCTATGTTTTTTTCTAAGAGTTTTATGGTTTCATGACTTACATTCAGTCTTTGATCCACCTTGAGTTTACCTTTGTGTATGGGGCTAGACAGTAGTCCAGTTTCATTCTCTTACATGTAGCTGTCCAGTTTTCCAACACCAGCTGCTGAAGAGGCTGTCATCTCCCCATTGCATATCCAAGGCACTTTTATCAAATATTAATTGACTGTATATGTTTGGGTTAATGTTTGGATTTTCTATTCTGTACCACTGGTCTGTGGGTCTGTTTTTGTGCCAATACCAAATTGTCTTGATTACTGTGGCTCTGTAGTAGAGCTTGAAGTCAGGGAGCGTAATTCCCCCTGTTTTATTCCTCCTTCTCAGGCTTGCTTTGGCTATTCGGGGTCTTTTGTGGTTCCATATGAATTATAGAATTATTTGTTCCAGTTCATTGTAGAAAGCTGTTGGTAGTTTGATAGGGATTGCATTGAATCTGTAGATTGCTTTACATAGAATAGCCATTTTGACAATATTTATTCTTCCTAGCCAAGAGCATGGGATGCATTTCCATTTGTTAGTGTCCTCTTTAATTTCTCTTAGGAGTGTCTTGTAGTTTTCAGAGTACAGGTCTTTCACTTCCTTCGTTAGGTTTATTCCTAGGTATTTTATTCTTTTTGATGCAATTGTGAATGGAATTGTTTTTCTGATTTCTCTTTCTATTAGTTCATCATTAGTGTATAGGAAAGCAACAGATTTCTGTGTGTTAATTTTGTATCCTGCAACTTTGCTGAATTCAGATATTAGTTCTAGTAGTTTTGGAATGGAATCTTTAGGGTTTTTTATGTACAGTATCATGTCATCTGCAAATAGTGACAATTTGACTTCTTCTTTACCAATCTGGATGCCTTGTATGTCTTTGTTTTGTCTGATTGCTGTGGCTAGGACCTCCGGTACTATGTTGAATAACAGCGGAGAGAGTGGGCATCCTTGTCTTGTTCCCGATCTTAGATGAAAAGCTTTCAGCATCTCGCCGTTAAGTATGATGTTAGCTGTGGGTTTCTCATATATAGCCTTTATGGTGTTGAGGTACTTGCCCTCTATACCCATTTTGTTGAGTGTTTTAACCAGGAATGAATGCTAAATTTTGTCAAATGCTTTTTCAGCATCTATGGAGATGATCATGTGGTTTTTGTTCTTCTTTTTGTTGATGTGGTGGATGATGTTGATGGATTTTCGAATGTTGCAACATCCTTGCATCCCTGGGATGAATCCCAGTTGATCATGGTGCATGATCCTCTTGATGTGTTTTTGAATTCCGTTTGCTAATATTTTGTTGAGTATTTTTGCATCTACGTTCATCAGGGATATTGGTCTGTAATTTTCTTTTTTGGTGAGGTCTTTGCCCGGTTTTGGTATTAGAGTGATGCTGGCTTCATAGAAGGAGTTTGGAAGCATTCCCTCCTCTTCTATTTTTTGGAAAACTTTAAGGAGAATCGGTGTTATTTCTTCTCTATATGTCTGGTAGAATTCAGAGGTGAATCCATCAGGCCCAGGGGTTTTGTTCTTGGGTAGTTTTTTGATTACCAATTCGATTTCGTCACTGGTGATTACTCTGTTTAGTTTTTCTGTTTCTTGCTTGGTCAGTCTTGGGAGGCTGTATTTTTCTAAGAAGTTGTCCATTTCTTCTATGTTTTCCAGCTTGTTAGCATATAGATTCTCATAATATTCTCTTATGATTCTTTGTATTTCTGTGGGGTCCGTCGTGATTTTTCCTTTCTCATTTCTGATTGTGTTTATGTGTGTAGATTCTCTTTTTCTCTTAATGAGTCTGGCTAGGGGTTTATCTATTTTGTTTATTTTTTCAAAGAACCAGCTCTTGGTTTATTGATTTTTTCTATTGTTTTATTCTTCTCAATTTTATTTATTTCTTCTCTAATCTTTATTATGTCCCTCCTTCTGGTGACTTTGGGCCTCATTTGTTCTTCTTTTTCCAATTTCAGTAATTGTGTCTTTAGACTATTCATTTGGGAATGTTCTTCCTTCTTTAAATAGGCCTGGATTGCAACATACTTTCCTCTTAAAACTGCCTTTGCTGTGTCCTACAGAGGTTGTGGCTTTATGTTTTTGTTGTCACTGGTCTCCATATATTCTTTGATTTCTGTTTTGATTTGGTCGTTAACCCATTGATTAATTAGGAGAGTGTTGTTAAGTCTCCATGTATTTGTGAGCCTTTTTGATTTCTTTCTAAAATTTATTTCTAGTTTTATACCTTGGTGATCTGAGAAGTTGGTTGGTAGGATTTCAATATTTTTGAAATTACTGAGGTTCTTTTTGTGGCCTAGTATGTGGTCTATTCTGGAAAATGTTCCATGTGCACTTGAGAAGAATGTGTATCCTGTTGCTTTTGGGTGTAGAGTTCTGTAGATGTCTGTTAGGTCCATCTGTTCTAGTGTGTTGTTCAGTGCCTCTGTGTCTTTACTTATTTTCTGTCTGGTTGATCTGTCCTCTGGAGTGAGTGGTGTGTTGAAGTCTCCTAAGATGAATGCATTGCTGTCTATTTCCTCCTTTAATTCTGTTAGTGTTTGTCTCACATATGCTGGCGCTCCTGTGTTGGGTGCATATATATTTATAATGGTTATATCTTCTTGTTGGACTGACCCCTTTATCATTATGTAATGTCCTTCTTTATCTTTTGCTACTTTCTTCGTTTTGAAGTCTATTTTGTCTGATACAAGTACTGCAACACCTGCTTTTTTCTCTTTGTTGTTTGCATGAAATATCTTTTTCCATCCCTTCACTTTTAGTCTGTGTATATCTTTGGATTTGAGGTGAGTTTCTTGTAGGCAGCATATAGATGGGTCTTGCTTTTTTATCCATTCTGTTACTCTGTGTCTTTTGATTGGTGCATTCAGTCCATTTACATTTAGGGTGATTATTGATAGGTATGTACTTATTGCCATTGCTGGCTTTAGATTCGTGGTTACCAAGGGTTCAAGGGTTGCTTCTTTACTATCTAACAATCTAACTTAACTTTCTTGTTAAGTTATTGTAAACACAGTCTGATGTTTCTTTCTTTCTCTCCCTTCTTATTTCTCCTCCTCCATTCTTTCTATAATAGGTGTTTTATTCTTTGCCTTTAGTTAGTATTTGGATGGTCTGCTTTCTTTGCTATGATTTTATTTTCTCTGGTGACATCTTTTTAGCCTTAGGTGTGCTTCCATCTAGAGCAGTCCATTTAAGATATCCTGTAGTGGTGGTTTATGAGAGGCAAACTCTCTCAACTTTCGTTTGTCTGGAAATTGTTTAATCCCTCCATCATATTTAAATGATAATCGTGCTGGATACAATATTCTTGGTTCGAGGCCCTTCTGTTTCATAACGTTAAATATATCATGCCATTCTCTTCTGGCCTGTAAGGTTTCTGTTGAGAAGTCTGATGATAGTCTGATGGGTTTTCCTTTGTAGGTGATCTTTTTCTCTCTCTAGCTGCCTTTAATACCCTGTCTTTATCTTTGATCTTTGCCATCTTAATTATTATGTGTCTTGGTGTTGTCTTCCTTGGGTCCCTTGTGTTGGGAGATCTATGAGCTTCGGTGGTCTGCGAGACTACTACATTCCCCAGTGAGGGAAAGTTTTCAGCAATTATTTCTTCAAAGACACTTTCTATCCCTTTTTCTCTCTCTTCTTCCTCTGGTACTCATATAATGCGAATATTGTTCCGTTTGGATTGGTCACACAGTTCTCTTAATATTCTTTCATTCCTAGAAATCCTTTAATCTCTCTCTGCCTCAGCTGCTCTGTACTCCAGTTCTCTGTTTTCTATTCCATTAACAGTCTCTCGTATCTCATCCATTCTGCTGTTAAGCCCGTCGATCGCTTGTCTGATTTCTGTATTGTCTTTCCTCAGTTCCCTCACTTCCTCCCTCAGCTCTTGCACATTTCTCTGTAGGTCCATTAGCATGTTTATGACTTTTATTCTGAATTCTTTTTCAGGGAGGCTGTGCATTTTCATCCCTTCAGACTCCCTCTCTGGGGTTGTCTGGTTGATTTTGGTCTGAACCATATTCCTCTGTCTTTTTATGGCTGTATAATTTGGTCACTGATAGTTGCCACGTATGTCAGCTGGGCTCTTTAAGACTTTAAAAAGAGAAGAGAAAAAAAAAGAGAAAGAAAGAAAAAAAGAAAGAAAAGAAAAAACAAAAACAATACAAAACAAAAAAACAGCAAAAAAAATGCCCACCGGACGTAGATTCTGTTGGAATGCTCTAGGTGGCACTATTGCCCCACTATTCCACAGCTGTGACTGTGCCGCTCCGCAGGGCCCTTTATCGCTCTGGCAGGGGTGGGAACGAGTAGGAGGCTGTTGATCTCAGTGAGAAGTGTTAAGTATGGCTACGCTTCCTCAGTCGCCAGCTAAGGCGTCTGAAACTCCCCAGGACTCCCAGCCTGCTGGGCTGAGTGTGCCGGGGCGATCCGGCTCCTCCGCTGGGCTCCTGTCTCTTTAAGACCGCTGAAGAAAGTGCGCACTTTTTTTTTTCCTTCCCGGGAGCCAGGTGCAAGCACCCTGGCACGTTCCCCGCTCCGATCCTGCCCCTCTGTCTCTCCAATCTCCGCTGCACTGCGCAATGTGGGTCATCGCTCCCCGCGCAGGTCACCGGGGCTGGCTACTTCGCGGGGTGCACTTCCACTCCCTCCCGGCTCTGAATCCTCTCCTCCCGCCGGTGCGCTGGGGTGGGGGAGGGCTCGGGTCCCGTCGGGTCGCGGCTCCATATCTTACCCGCCTCTTGGGGTGCCGAGTCCTCTCGGGTGTAGCTGCACGCTGTGCGCTTTCCTGTGTATTCTCGTCTCTCTTTTAGGAAAAGATGTATTTTCTGTGTTTTCGTAGATAAATATAGTGTTGGGTGGAGATTTCTGCCTCCCTGCTCACACCGCCATCTTCCCGGAAGTCCGATAGTTTTATTTTTTAATTGTATTTTCCTGTTTCCAATTTTACATGATAATAAGCAGTATTACACAAGTTTAAACCCATTTTTACTTTCTTAGAATGGATTCCTAATAGAAAAATTGCTGAATCAAAGCAAAGCCAGGATTTTCAGGTTTGTAATACATAAAAATGCAAACGGTTCTTCAGATTGATGATAACAGAGCTGATCAGCAGCAGCATGTGAGAGCCCTTTCCATTCCCCTCTTTCCTTCCTCCCTCCTTAATAACATTATGGTGTTGGTTGCTATGTTTCCTAATCTTTAACAAGTTGCATAAACATAATTGTTTTTAGTGTATACTTATTTATTGAGATAATTCATTTTTAGACATTATAAGTTATGCCGGGGTTCTTGTTCACAGAGTTGAGGAATGAACTTCATAAACACTCAAAAGTAGGAGTGCTTTTATTTAGAGAGAAAGTGAGAGGACAGAGCTCACAAGAGAGTCCGTGGTGGTGCATTGTCTAGGGGATTTATAGGCGGTTGAGAGACAAAGAGCTAGGGATGCAGTCCTGCTAAGTGGTCCCCAAATGCTTATCTTTGAAGAGACACTAAGTTTCTTACCAGTTTTCCAGATTATTTTGCAGAGTTAACACAAGAAATTTACTTCTTTGATTGTTTCCCAGGATAGCAGCTTCTTGGTCTGGGAGCATATCAATCAAGACTACCTGTCCTGCTCCCAAGGTGGGCTGAGTTATTGTCTGCTTTGTTAAGGAAACTATTTTTTGACTTCTTGGGTTTTAAAATACAATCTTATAGTTAAGATGGAGATTTTCCTGTTTTTATTATGTTGTTTGTGACTTGGCTCACTTGCCATATTAATTGCCCAGTTTGTAAATTACTTGATTAGGGGCTGGAGGAGGTAAAAACAGCATTCGGGTAAAGTTAAAGAAAATAAGCTGGGCCTTTTAGCAGGCTAAAGTAAATTTTACAATATCATGATTTAATTGACACAGTGAAGACATGGGTTATGCTGACCTCATTTTCTTGTCTGGGGATATTCAAACATTCCAGGCCAAGTTACTCCTGGCTTTTTAGTTTTAACTAATCTCACTGAAGAATGCTTATATTCCTAGTTTGATATTTCACTTTAGAGAATTAATGTGACTCTGGCTTTGCTTAACTGTTTAACATGGAATTTTGGTAGGGGTCTTTTTCTGGAGGCCCTCACCCTACTCTGGTTAAATCCACAGTTCCTGTCTCATAAGCACATTAGTGAAATTAGAAAATTTGAATTCAGACTGATTGAGGTCAGTGATGTCCCAAACTGGGTGTGCCCCAGAATCAGGAAGCTTTAAAATTCAGATATATTTCCAAAGCTTCACACTCAAAATTTCTGACCAATAGGTAAAAGAGAAAGACCTGATTTTTAAATCTCTTCAAGTGACTCTGGTTTAGAGTATGCAGTATCTCTGTAAAAATCATAATTAACAAATCAACTTCTTTAGGCTATGTACTCTGATAGATATTAATGGAAACATGAGCTTTTTTGATACTTTAATTGATATTTTATGTTACTCTTAAGCATTTGTAATTCTTGACCTTCCTAATTTGTTCTTAATACATTTGTTGAAGAAAATCAACTCATCGTCATAGAGTTTTTCATTAATAATTATTTTATAAAGCTATTTTTTTGAAAATATTACATTCACAAAGCAATATGTGAAATCCAAGGAATTGCTGTTTTTGGATTTACAGATATTTTCAGTGGCTTCAGTTAAAACTTAAGAGATTTAGGATTTGATTACTTAAAATCATTTGATTACTAGAACCATACCAGCTTAAGAAAATGTTTAATAGATGATTTAAATTTACTTTTAGATTCCTTGCTTGAATCTTATTTTTTATTTTCTGTTTGTTTTTGTTTTTCATTTTAAGGGTACTATAATCTTTATATGATTGGCTATTATGGAAACAGTGGTCGTGATGTGACAATTTATGTTTTGTGAGATGCTAGCACTGATTTTGTTATATAAAGTGTGGTTCTTAGATTTTTATAGTTTGCTCTGAATCTTATTAAAAATAGGAGATAATGGCTTTATCTATTATAGTAAACATGATGTAATAATTGTGTTTAATACAGTTTTGTTTTATAAATTAACTTGTATGTTTTGCTGTTCAGTAAACTAGACTTGCATTAGAAATAGAAACCTAGTTACCATGTATAAGTCCAATTTATATGGAGTAACAATAGCTACGTTGTAATTTTTTGATAGGTTTGGGAATATAGCTTATTACCAAATGATGTGCGGTTACTTTTTAATAGTGATTGGTTCCCCAGCACTTAATTTATTGTAAAAAAAAATATTGAGCATATGTGTTTGTCCTGGAAAACCAGAGAGTGAATTTCTTGGTGGTGGTTGTGGAAAATTATATTTACTTAGCAAAAGTAGGTCTGGATTAATTGCAGTAAATATACCTTAAGGTTAAGCAGTATTAAGTTATTTCTCATTTGGACAGAGTATCATCAGAGGTTTTTTAGTAAATAAAGGAATCTATATTACCATCTTAAGGAGTTTTTGTATGGAGCTAGTTTCGTGTCTTAATTTCTAAATTTAATTATTTATATCATTTACTAATTAAAACATTCGCCAAGATGGTCAGGATATATTTTGGGAGCCAGTAATATTGATTATTCCCATTCAGACAAGCAATTCTAAAGATAATTTGAGGTTATTACCATTGGTGGTAGGACTAGGAATAGATTGTAATTATGCATTTCTATAGTCTATGCTGATATGCATTCATAATTTTATAGAGAATTTTAGAGTTAAATTATAGCCCACTATCTAGTCATTGGAAATAATAAGCAGGTAGATTATAGTGACACAGAAATATGTATATGAATATTGTTGGCAATAAAGATTGGAAGTGGAAATAAGTTTCCAATATGTAAAGCAGATTTATTTCTTGTTTCCTGTGAACTTGTTCCATGTCTCTGCTCATGAAAGACCATGCTCTCTGCAGTAAGGTGCTGTTTATGCAGTGGGTTATGATAAATGACCTGTAATTGTGAATCAGATATTGGTTTTCAATATTGAATTTATTCTATCCTCTTAACAGATATTAAATACTTCAGAGAATTTTTTTAAAGAAATATAGTAGTTTTTAATATGAAGTAATAGCATTAAAAAAGAACACTAAATAGTACCATGATTACATTAAATTCTATTTTATGTAACTTGAAAAATATAGGAAGTAAATTTGGAGTGACAGAGATAATTAAATATTTATTATATCTTTTTTTTCTGTAAAAGATCTATAAATTCTTACAGAGTAAGATCATCCTACTCTTGAAAAACATTTTCAATGTGTCCCTTTTTTATGGCATACATAAAGCTTTCAGATTCTCACGTATCATTTATATTCTCTTCATTCATCAGGGGAAAAGAATTTCTTTTTATAAACGGGCTCAAATCCTTGTGGCAGACACGTGGAGTGTGCTAGAGGGAAAAGGAGATGGCTGCTTTGGGGACATCTCCAGTATCACCATGTTTGCTGACTATAGATTACCTCAAGTTCTTGTTCACCTGGGAGCCCTGAAATACACTGAGGAACTACTAAAGAAGCTTCTCAAAGGTCTGCCACCTTAACACATTCTTTGTTACTGAATTGTTGTTGTTATACTATAAATTGTGGCTGTCTAGTTTCATTTACAAAAGGTTTCCTCTCCCTAGAAAAATAAAACACTATTTATTGTTAAAAGCACTCATAGAAATGCAAAGGCAACTAAAATACAGAGAAAATTGCTTTTTGTTGTTGCTTACACTGTGGAATATGGATATCGTAGGGAATTGTACTATTTGAACATTACAATTTCAGAGCCTCGTAATAAAATGAACCCTAAATTTATGTTATATGAAGGTGTGCAACACTAAGCTCATCAGATATCGTATTTGAAAAGTGCTGATTAAGCTGAAGAGCACACTACACTGTGAGGTAAAAGGTGGGCTGAGAGACGTTAGGTCCTGGATTTTGAGTCGGGAGGCTCCAAGGCCTGCCACTAGGTTACCTTGCACGAGTCATTCACTTTTCTAGGCTTATTTATTTACTGTTACTGGATTTGATCATTGATTCTCAGGAGTGGGAGCCTTACTATAATACATAGGTGTAGATAATTGTGTGAAAACTGACTTTTGTTTTTTAAACATTTCTTTGTATAAGTAATTGTATCATTTTTGTGTTGGTGTATCTCTTTTGTATGAAGTATTTTCAGCTACATTTTTATTTTTAAAAGAAAGTAGTTTTTAATGATTGAATAATTTCCTCTTGTGAAGTAGATTTCAATCACCCAAAATAAGAATACCACAGAATACAAAGGTACCATTGTTCTTGAGATTGCTTCTACCAGGTTTTTATGCTGCCTTGGGCAATCTGTTTTGTCCCTCTGCTTCCTCATTTGAAAAATAACAAGGTAATTTATGTCTCATGCCTTAGGTTATTAGTTGTTGGATACTTTTAAAAGGGATAATTTAGCGGTCAGGGCTTATTTTACATGCAGTCATGTTCTGATCTTTTTTGGGGGTCTATATACAGCACTTTTTCCTGTCTCTAAACAGTCTCTTGTGTGGTTTCCCTCACCCCCAATTTTTTTCCAATTCAAATCCTACACATCATACACAAGGCTTAGTGCAAATGCTCCCCCTTTCGCATAGCTCTTCTGACTTCATGATTTGTCCATCTCCTGAATTTTTGTAGTACCCACTGTCTCTGCTACTGGGAGAAAACCCATCTTTTTACCAAAGGCACATCTTTAACCCATTTCTTTACCAAAGGCATGTTTTTTAGCTAGTTATAAAGACTGACAATGCAATGTGACTAAATTTAGATTCTTCACTGTGATTCTAGGATTGACTTTTCGGCCTAATACATTGGTTGTGTTGCCTTCCCTGGCTCTGTGTTTGTGAGTCCTCTCAAATGATGTCATTCTTTCTCTGTGTTAAGGTCCATGTCCTATTTCATACTGCAAGTTGCTGTATTAGTTACTTTATTAGTTCCCTAGGGCCGTCATAACAGATTATCACAAACTGGATGGCTTAAAACAACAGAAAATTTATTCTCTCACAACTCTGGAGGCTGGATGTCTGAAATGAAGGTGTTGGCAGGGCCATGCTCTCACTGAAGGCTCTTGGGAGGAATCCTTCTTGCCTCTTCCCAGCTTCTGAAGGCTCCCGGGAATCCTCGGCATTCCTTGGCTTATAGCTCCATCACTCCATTTGGCCTTCTTCCCTGTGTGTCTCCTGTCTCTTTGTATCCTTTCCTTTTCTTTGGAGGATACCAGTCTTGTCATTTAAGGCCCATCCTAATCCAGTATGATCTCATCTTAATTAGATTTGCAGAGACAGTATTTACAAATAAAGCCACATTCCTAGGTACCAGACATAAGGAATTGAATGTATCTTCTGGGGGGAAACAATTCAACACTGTAGTTTTTTATTACTGTGTAACAATTATGCTAACATGTAACTTAAAATCGACTTAAATCAACGAACATTTATTATCTTAACTGGGTGCCTCTGGCTTAAGGTTGCAGTCCAGCTGTCAGCTAGGGGAGTGGTCTCCTCTAATAGTTCTACTTGGATGGGTGTGGTATCTGCCTCCAAGGTCACTATTGTGACCTTGATTTGGCAATTCTGGCAAGTTGCATTCGAGTTTGGACGAATTGATAAGTAGAACTGAAGAGGAAGAGGTGGATTTGTATTCTAGCACCTGGGCGAAGTAAGGAAGTGGGGGTGGCAGGCAAGTGTCTGTTCTTCCACCCTGCCCATGACCAGTGCCTTAGCCCTGGGGAGAGATGGATGGAAGGCACATAACTATTGAAGATCCCAGGTGACAGAGTGGAACCCAGTGGGGCTGGGGCATTTTCCCTGCATCTCAGTGGATCATAGGGTACCGTAACTCTCCAAGGGTGCAGATAGGCGAGGGGCCAAATACAGCCTGCAGATGTGATTTGTTCAGCCTCCATCGTGCTTTAAGCAGCTGTTAGCTATCAGCCCTTGTCATTGAGGAGATGTCCCATGAAAGTCAAATTTTCTGACTTCTCTTGTCAAAATAGAGAAATATAGGAACTGCCTTTAGACCAGCCAGCACACTAGCTCACCACAGTTTGCATCTGGCTGCTGCATTCACTTACTCTGCCTGATTCTCATAGGCAGTTGAGTTGATGATACACCCTGGAAATGGGCACTGAGTAGGCTGTGGGTCCTACAGGAGTGCTAAGCTCCATATTCAGGCAGAGCTAAATGAAAGATCCTGAATCCAAAAGTCATGGTCTTTTTATTATTTTTTTATTGAAGTATCATTGATATTATATTGGTTTCAAGTATACAGCACAGTGCTTCAACAGTTACCTGTATTATTAAATCCTCACCCCCACTAGTGTGGTTACTATCTGCCAACAAAGGAAGATGTTACAAAATCGTTGCCCATATTCTCCATGCTGTACTACCATCCCCATGAAAAAGTCGTTGTCTTCTTTGCTCAAGTTAACAACTTTGATTTCCTAGGTTCTCCTTGATGTCCATAGGGTATCCCCAAGACTGTTCTGTTCTCAAGTGGGAAAGGGAGGTGCTGTTTATATGTTCCAGGAGTCTTTCAAATTTTGCAGTAATATATTTTTTTCCTGGCATCCAGCCCAATTTTAAATCTTTTGTTTTCAGTAACTTAATAATCTTACTGTCATATTTTAAAATTTATGGTTACTCAGTATTCATTTGGCAAATATTTATTGGAGAGATGGTATGACAAGGTGCTAGACAAACATGGCAGCCATGGTCCCTGTCCTTGTAGAACTTGCAATTTTGAATTATTGCCTGAGTTTAGAAGTGGTTTGAATTACCAAAAATAATTAGTGTGAAGTTTACAGTTTTAAAATGAATACTATTTAAATACTGTGTTTTGTTCTACAGTAAAGTTCTGAGTTGATTTTATTTCATTGACCTCTCACTGTTTTTTATCCCTTGCAGGAGAAATGCTGTCATATGGGAATAGGCAAGAGGTGGAAATCAGAGGTTGTTCACTTTGGTGTGTTGAGCTGATCCGGGATTGTCTTCTGGAGCTTATTGAAAAAAAGGGTGAAAAAACTAGTGGAGAAATCAATTCCGTTCTTCTGGACTTTTACTTATGGGACTATGCCCGTGATCACAGGGAAGACATGAAAGGAATTCCATTTCATCGTACACGTTGCATATATTACTGACCCAAAGTGTAACCTGACTCAAAGAAAACTCCTTGCATTTTTATATCATGTAATCATTTGTACAATGTTGCTTTGTTATTAAGAGAAGGTGATAGAGGTTATAGCAGCAAGAAAATTGATTACCTAGTCTCACTTACAAGATATTACTGACATATCACTCACTCTGTATCCCCAACTTTACCCTTTGTTTGCTTGTTTAGTTTTGACTCAATTTTCCCTTCCTGTGGACACATGATAAAAAACAGTGAAGGGACTTTAATGCTTCCTTTAAATTTCAAATTTCTTAAAATTAATCATGCATTATAATGTGATTAATATTCAGTGATAATATTTCATCCATTCAATTCACTGTTTTTTTCCCAAGGTGTAATAATTTTCTATATTCCTTAATCGTGTGATATGAGAGAGAAAGAGAGGATAGGGTCTTTGCTGTGTGAATGCTGCTGCTCTCGTAAAAATCTATCTTGACAGCTTATTTTAAACTTTTTATTGGTAATAATAGCAGGTTTTGTACATAATGATTTTCAGTTTAGGTTATCTCTCTGTCTGGGTTTTTTTCCCAGAGCAACTACATTGGTATTGAATAAAGATTTTTAGTGGTGGGGACTTGATAACAGGAGGGAATGTAGTAACCACAATGTTACTGATGTGAAGCATCATGAGATTGTTTATCAATGATACCTTAATAAAAAAAAGGTTTTTGAAACATTTCTTAAACCTGAAATGGATTTTTTCATTCAAATAGAATTTGCCACATGTAATTTTAAAGGGTTTACAATAATTTGATTAATTACTTTACATTGAAGAATTCTCATTACCTACCAAGCACTCATTTCCCACCTTTACCCCTACCATCCTTCTAACATAATCTTGATTTTTTTGTTAGTTGTGTACCTTGAGCTCCCTGAATCCGGAAAAGGCATCCTTTTCCCAAGAACTTTACTGCCATCTGCTGCAACCTTGTCATGATGACCTTACAAATGACTGGCTGTGAATGCAAATAGGGCAGTGCCCAGCTTTCACCACCATAAGCAGTGGTCCTATATATGTCCCTCCCCATGCCACTGGGGGAGGTGATGCCATCCCCAATTCCAGAGGTAAGCCTAAATTCATGTGAATGGTTTATTCATGCTAATCCTGTCCTCTGCCGGTGACTGCCTTAGTAATGGGTATATAATCTAGTTCTGGCCTGTGACATTGGAGAAGTCGGCAGGGACGCTTCTGGGAAGAGGTTTCTTCACTTTTAAGAAAGATGTATGTCCGTCTTCTTCCTCTGGTGATGTTCTGTCATTGTCTGAGGCGGCAGTAGCCATTGAGTGAGTGCAGCCAGAGCACCCCACACCTGCCCTGCCTGAGCCCATCCCAGCTTTAGACTTCATTCTTAAAAAAACACATTACCTTACTGCCATCATTTTGAATTCGTTTTCTGTAATTGTAGTAGAAAGTATCATAACCAGTAATTTCTAATTTAACTGGTTCTCAGGAGGCAGCAGGCTCCAGAAAGTGGAAGTGAAACTGTCTCCTGGACTTAGGGCCTTGCCCCACCCCTCCTCCTGCCACCCTTCTGGCTCCTCTCCTCCAGTCTCCACCTGTGCCTTTTCTCCCACTGCTTCTCTTTCCCCTCCTCTCTCTGCTCCCTTTGCCCTCCCCTCCCCTCTCCTTCCTCCTCTAGGCTCAGCCCACTCTAGGCTTCCTGTTTTCCCACAGTTCACTTTTCCATGGTGTAAAATGGAAGGCAGCCCAGGGCTACATGGTGCTCTTTGGTGCCCATCTCATCAAGGCGGCAGGACTGAAGAAACAATGAAGTTGAGAGCAAGAGTTGACTGGAAGACTAGCAGCTACCACATACATTTTTGCTTCTATTTCACTGACTACAACTTCAGTCATATTGTTAGGCAGGAAAATAGATATGAGCGGGGTGGAAAGAGAAAAAGGCCAGAAAGTCCACTAAAAAAAGACCCAAAATTAATCAAGGCTCAAAAAGCCAAGAGCATCTTGGCTTAGAATGTATTTCCCAGATAAAGGACGGTACCTCAGCACAGCCCATGTCTTTATTGTGTTAATCCTGCAGGCCCAGCTTACTTTCTTTACCTTTACCTATATGCTGTTTTTTTCCTCCTTCCGGCCCTAATTAAGTAGTTTGTAACCTAGACAACTAAGCATGCAGACCCAACCATAAACAACATAGTGAAAGGCAGGAAGGATTCCATTTTAAAGATTGTATTTTAACTCCCAGGAAGTTAAAAATGTAAGATTCTTAATTTACTCTTTAGCAAACAGACTATAACTCAGCCCACCTTGGGGGCTGGGCAGGCAATCTGTTTGATCTGCTCCCAGACCAAGACGCCCGTATCCCAGGGAGAAATCAGAGCAGGAACTTCTTGTGTTAATTCTAAGTATTCAAAGACCACTTAACAAGTCTGCACCCCCAGCCCTTAGTCACATTCCTAAAGAATCCTTAAAAGGAGGAACCCCCAACCTTTCAGGGCGCTCCTCTTTCTGGGGTGGCCCACACTTTCTAGGTTAAAATGTGTGTAAACTTTCTCCAACCTTTTGGGGCGCCTCTCCTTACTGTAGTTGCCTGCTGCACTTCTCTCTTTAAGTAACTTTAAATAAAGCTTTTACTCTGTTTCACTACTGTGTCTCTGCTCTTCGATTCTTGGTGGCGGCGGGGACAAGGACCGAGGAAATACACAACGCTCCCCTAACAACATGACCACAACTAACTGCCAGGGAGGCCAAGAAAGAAGTCCATATTCTGGGCATTGGGTACCAGCTAACCTATGTAAGAAGTGTGGAAGAATATTGGGAAAGAGCAGGTTTTTGCCACCGTGCCTGGATTTTATAATTTTCATATGTGATAGACACTAAGAATTTAAATTAACATTTCACCTAGTGGTTTTAAAGCCAATGATGAGACCATTTTCCAGATCTATATCATTAGGGTTTACCAAATGGTAATGTTCTTGTTTTTGTGGGCTTGTGCCAGGATAACATCTCTCTTTATGGATTAAGGTAGTCTGGGGAACGTAATGAGCATGGAGTGAGTTCCTGAAGTTCCAGAAGATGAGAATGTAGAAATAGGATCTGGGAAGTTTTCTTGGTTGTGTTGATTCCTTCCACCACACCCTCTTAAAGACAATCAATGAAAATGTATGCACTCCTGGAGCCACCAACTCACAGCCCTCCATTCAGAGAAGTTCTCTGTTTGCTGTTGCTAAGCCAGTTCTCTAGCAGAGACTAAACATTAGTTCCAATTTCTTGGTTGACTCAGTTTCTTTTCATAGCTCTTGCTTTGTAACAAGTTCAGAAACATCCCGGCTTTTTTTTTACCCATACTTCATTACTTCTTCGGCAGCCCCCTGATGATTTGTCTCCATCTACAAATTCAGTTGAGTCGGGACACCATGTCAGTGCCCTCCACCCAAAGCAAATAGTTTGGATTAATTGTTTTTGCGTGGGAATTTGGGCAAGGGTCTAATGAAGTAGGGTTCTCTCTAGACTGACTGCTTTCAGGAACCAGGCACAAATCTACTACTGGCTAATCTTATCCGTAAGTAGCCTTGTGCAAGGAAAAAGCTGGAACTGGTAAAGAAGCAACAGTCACCCATTGTAGCCAAAATGGAAGCATATGTGGCACTGTGTGTGTAGCATGGTAGCCTTATTTTTGTCTGCTTATGCCATAGTAGATGGCCAGACGTGAGCAGGAGGGGGTTGAGGACTTCAGCTGGTGTTTACATTCGGTTAGATGCTTGTTTATATTTTAAATACGCTGTGTAAACTGTTCTCATGGGATGTGGGGAGTGAGGGTATAGATGACAGACCTGCCAAAACTGGTTCCAACATGGAGAAGTAGACCCTGACTTCCCCTCAAAATACATTATACACTCATTAACATAGTAAAAATCACGCCTCCCTGCACCATGACAGTTCAGAGGTAGTGAAAGGCAGAAAAATAGACATAAGTGGGGTGGAGAGAGAATAAAGGGACTCAAACAGTTAACCAGATAAAACTATAAAGCCAAAAGGGACTCACAGAGTTAGTTACTTAATTAGTTGAAGTTTCAAAGACCAAGAGCAACTAGGAATGTCCTGATATTCCCCAGATAAAAGTATCCGAGCACAACCCATACAACAATGAATTGTACCAATCAGATCATGCAGATGTAAAATCTGTTTAGCCTGCAAAAATACCCCTTATTCTTTAACTTAACATATGTGCTGTTTTTTCCTCTTCTTCCTGCCCCTTAATTGAGTAACTTTGTAACCAGGCCAGGACACAGACCTCAGAAGTGTAAATAAACCTTTGTGGACAAAGAATGCTGAAATCCAGGTCAACACAGTCAACTAAATAACCCTATTCTGTTTTTTTAATTTTGTTATTAAGGTATCATTTATGTACACTCTTATGAAGGTATCATTTATGTACACTCTTATGAAGGTTTCACAAGAAAAACAATGTTACTACATTCACCCTTATTATCGAGTCCCCCCCCATGCCCCATTGCAGTCACTGTCCATCAGTGTAGTAAGATGCCACAGAGTCCCTACTTATCTTTGTGCTAAACTGTCTTCCCCATGACCCCAAACACACCATGTGCACTAATCATAATTCCCCACCTTCCCTCCCCCACCCCTCCCCTTTGGTAACCGCTAGTCCCTTTTTGGAGTCTGTGAGTCTGCTGCTATTTTATTCCTTCAGTTTTGCTTCATTGTTATACTCCACAAATGAGGGAAATTATTTGGTATTTGTCTTTCTCTGCCTGACTTATTTCACTGAACATAATACCCTCTAGCTCCATCCATGTTGTTGCTAATGGTAAGATTTGTTTCTAAATAACCCTATTCTTAAGATAAAAATTAAAAGAAATTATAAATCACCTGTCCACATCATGCCCTTTGCTGACCCTTACCCAGCAAGCCCTATAAAACCCCAGACGCTATACACCTTTAAGCACTCCTCTTCTCTGAGGTTCCCGGACTTCCCTTTCTTAGTGTATCACTCTCCCTCTGTTCTACTCCAGATAAAAAGGGGAGGGGTTGCTGAGATCTCTGATTTGGGCTTGCAAGTTCCTGTCGCCTGGGTGATCTGAACAGAATTGCAGCTATATGAACATGCCCCTTAGAAAGCTGCCTAGAAATCTCCTTTCTTTGCCTTTGGGAATGCCATTCAGTGCTCTGCAGCTCCCCCAAATCCTGGAGTGGTAGGGACTTAGTTCCCTTTCAGTGCAGATCCAAGCAGACACTGGACTCCAGGTGCCTCTGGTTTTAGGAGCTGTCAAGGGATACGCCCAATGCTTAGCAGGAGTTCATTGAGTTTCTCTTTCCTCCCTCTGCTTTATTCAAGTACACCTGCCTTTGTCTACCTTTACTCTGGCCTGCTCCTCTCTTGGAGGGTATTCAAATAAAACTTTCATTCTGCTTCACTACGGTGTCTCTGCCCTTCAATTCTTTGTCTTGGTGGGGACAAGAACCAAGGAGAACAAACTCAACCCCCAACAGCAGCCCATCTAAGGACAAAAAGAAGACAATCACCCTACTTCCTAGAAATCCCTTCCCTATTCTGAGAAAACTCCACATATCCTGATGAATATTCCACTCCCTGCTTAAATTGCAGCCGTAATGAGACAGGGACCGTGGGCTTAGACAGAGTAGGGTGAGGGCCTCTGGAAAAAACAACAAGATAACCATTGCAAGATTTGCTTTGGCCTGCTGGGGAGCCCAGCTTATTTTTCTAACTTTACCCAAGTGCTGCCTTCCTTCCTCCAGCCCTAAACAAATGATTTGTTGCAACTTGGGCAATGTAGCAAACAAGTCCAAAACTACTGCAAGCCCAAAAGAACATAAGGCAGGAAGGATTCCATCTTGAAACTAATTAGTTAAAAAAGTAAAACAATGACTCAGCCCACCTTTGGAGCAAAGCAGGCAGCCGTGATTGATAGGCTCCCAGACCAGGAAGCTGCTCTCCTGGGAGGAAATCAGATCAGTAAAGTAAATAACCAGGAAGACTAAGAAGAAACTTAGTATTTCTTCAAAAGTATTTGGAACCACTTAATAGGTGTACATCCCTAGCCCTTTGTCCCTCAACTGCCTATAAAAACCCCTAGACAACATACCACCCCGGGACTCTCTTGTCCCCCTCCTGGTGTAAGCCAGGAGCTCTGTCCTTTCACTCTATCTCTAAATACTCTAAATAAAAGCCTGTACCTTGCTCTCCTACCTTGACTGTTCACGAAGTTCACTCTTCGGCTCCGTGAACAAGAACCCCGGCATCAGTAAGACCACCCAACCTGAATCTTACCATGCTGCTCATCTCTGGAGCATGCCTGCACTCCTTCCTTGAGTGCATACTTTCACTTTAATAAGCTACTCTTTGCTTGTACCTGCCCCACCTGCTAGTGCATTCTTTCTTGATCAGAGTCAAGTACCCTCTCCCAGATAGAGGTCTCCCCTAGTGCGCAGGAAGACATCCCAGGATTGGGTTTCCTGACAATGTTTAGGCAAAATTCTCAACTGGCCATATTTTGTCTTACTTCATCATGGTTTCTGAGTAACCTTGTCTAATGTTGGAGTTCTGTGAAAATACATTCAAGGGAAAACAGAATAACAACATGACATAGCTGTGAGTGCCAATTCAGCTTTTGTCAGGGGCTGCTTTTGTTCCTCCTCAACCTTTAACCTACCCCTAATTAGCACCAAAGAAATTAAAAGAGATAATTCAATTCAGAAAGCACTTACTGGGCTTCTTCACTGTGCCCCATCTCCTAAAGCAGAATGGGTAATGGCTTAATAATCTGGTGGAGGATGTACAAGTTTAATGAGCCACAGTATGGGATTTAGGAATTAGCCTTGAGGCAACTACACCTTCCTTTTCCTTATAACTCTGACCCATCTCTCTGTGTGCTTAGATACATTTTTTTCTTGTAACTTCAGTTTGAGATTCTCAGCCTTTCGGTGGATACTACTGTCAAAAACAAAACCTGAACAACTAAGGAAATTTATTTTATTCAATTTAGTGCAATATGAAGAACACCCCAGATCCAAAGATCAGAGTCTCTTGGCAGGGCAGTGTTGCCCTAGTCTTTTATATAGAGGAGTAGACAGGTTACAGGTGGGGTGATCTACATGTGGGATTTCCTGTTTTTCAATCAGGACAAATCTCAGTCAGTTCACCGAACAAAAAATATTTCTGTGTCTACCTAGTTTCAGGAAAACAGTTCTAATCTCAGCTAATATTCACAAGACAAGGAGGAGGAATTGGAGAGTCCAGCCTTGTTAGCAGGTTTAGGCAAAAGGGGAAAGACCTGTGGCCTGTCACAGGTACACAAAGGAGACCTGAGAAAAGGTCCACAGTTAGTTTTATCTAAGTCACATAGAAAAGGGTGATCCTTTTGGGTAAACATAAGCCCAAACATAAAATGCTGTGAGATTTTGGAATAGAAAAGGTTGGAGGGATTTCTTAATGTCACTGTTTTCCAAAAGTACTGAGCTCAGGTAAAGTTCAACATTGTCACCACTGTTAAAAAGAAAAACACAGGCCCAACTGGGGGTCATTCCTCCTAGGTCAGGTCATCAAACTGGTGCTTAATGCCCTACATGTGGATGAAATCCATTCTGCTTCTGAAAAAAAAGACCCCTTCCCTGCCAGACTCGCCAACCTGATATCCTTGTAAAATGGGAACAGTCTGCTCCTGAAACAAAGAAATTAGGGTGGTAAACAATGACAGTAAATTAAATGAATGATTGGGACTGTGGGAAACCCGAGACAGCTGCTTGATTTTTCCCAGCTCCCTGTCAAACCCCATCTTTCAGTTTTTGCATTTCTTCACACACCTTAGTGCATTTAAGGAAAAGATTTTTGTCCTCAGAGGTCCCAACCTTCTCCCTCTGGTCTTTCTGAACACCTGCAGGTAGACTTCACTCAACTGCTACTTAGCATGGGTTATCAGTATGTTCTTGTTACTGTAGGTGTGTTTTCTGGATGGTTTGAAGCCTTCCCTTATTGCAAGACTGATGCCCTCACAGTGGCAAATAAACTGTTAGAAAATGTGTTTCCCACCTGGAATATACTTTCTTTAATCCCCAGTGATTGAGATACCCACGTCACTGGGCAAATTATATGGGCCTTAACGGAAACCTTACACATTTCTTGGAATTTCACTGTGCCTATTGTTAGGCAGGAAAATAGATATGAGTGGGGTTGAAAGAGAATAAGGCCAGTAAAGCCCACTAAAAGGGAATCAGAGAGTTAACTAGTTAAAACTAAAGAGCCAGAAAAGACTCAGAGGTAATGAGTTAATCCGTTAAAGCTCAAAAGGCCAAAAGCAACTTGGCCTGGAATGTTTGAGTATTCCTCAGATAAAGAAAAGTTATCTCAGCATAGCCCAAGTCTTCATTGTGTCAATTAGATCATGCCATTGTAAGATTTACATTAGCCTGCTAAAAGGCCCAGCTTATTTTTTAACTTTACCTATGTGCTGTTTTTCCTTCTCTAGTCCCTAATCAAGTTACCTGCAACAAAGGATAAGCATCATGATTAATTTAGCAAGCAAGCCCAGCTATAAACAGCATAGTAAAAAGAGAGGAAGATCCCATCTTAAAGTTAAAATTGCATTTTAAAACCCAGGAAGTTAAGAAGTAAGATTCTTAACATATTCTTTAGCAAACAGACAATAACTCAGCCCACCTTGGGGCAGGGCAGGCATCTTGACTGATATGCTTCCAGACCAAGAAGCTGCTATCCTGGGAAGGAATCAGAGCAGTAAATTTCTTCTGTTAAGTTAATTTTGCAGAATTACCTAAAGGACTGATAAGATAAGACAATGCCTTATCAAAGATAAACCTTCTGGGACCACTTAACAAGTCTGCACCTCTAGCCCTTTATCACATTCCTAAAAATCGCCTATAAAACCCCTAGACAATGCCCAACCACATACTCTCTTGTTCCATCCCGGAGGGCTCCAGGAGCTCTGTCCTCTCACCTTATCTCTAAATAAAAGCCTCTCCCTTGCTTTCCTACCTTGAGTGTTCACAAAGTTCATTCTTCAACTCTGTAAACAAGAACCCCAGCATCACTATCATCTTCAATCACTAGGCAAAGTCAACAGAACTAGTGGGATCCTCAAATTTAAAATCTCAAAACTTGCTGAAACTACTGGACTTTCCTGGCTAGAGGTATTGCCTTTGGTCTTGCTGACTGTTCACAGTACTCCCTTTGGAAAACATAAACCCACTCCACACAAGACAGTCACTGGTACAACCAATGCCTGTTCATGTACAACCTTCTGCTAATCCCTTGTCTCATGCAAGTACAACCATGAGACAGGGACCATGGGTGTAGTCGGAGTAGGGTGAGGGCCTCCGGAAAAAGCAAGGCAGAATATTTGCAGTCAGAGCAATGTAACAACATGCAAGGAAACTCCCTACCAAAATTCTGTGTTAAACATTAAGCTCTAAGGTCATTCTTCAGTAAGATCAGTTAATGTTTCCCAGATAAAGAAGAGTAGCCCATGTTTTTATTATGCTAATCATTTGTAAGATTCACTTTAGCATGCTAAAAGGCCAAGGCCTATGTGCTGTCTCGTCTTTCGTCTTTCAGATCTGATGGAGTGGTTTTGAAAACTGGGCAACTAATTTGGCATGCAGACCCAGCTGTAAACAACATAATAAAAGGCAAGAAGGATTCCACCTTAAAGATAAGATTGCACTTAACTTACTCTTTAGCAAACAATGCCTCGGCCCACCTTGGGGTCAAGCTGAGCAGGTGGCCTTGTTTCATATGCCCCCAGACCAGGACACAGGTGTCCCAGAAAAAAGTCAGGCAGGAAATTCCTTGTGTTGTTAATTCTAGATATTCAGAGACCACTTAACAAGTCCACACCCCTAAGCCTTTTTTTTCATGTTCTCGAAAAATCTCTATCTGCCTATAAAACCCGTAGACATCGCACCACACTGGACTCTCTTGTCCCCTCCTGGCATGAGCCGGGAGCTCTTTCCTCTCACTTTATTTCTAAATAAAAGCCTGTACCTTGCTCTCCTACCTTGGGTGTTTGCTAAGCTCATTCTTTGGCTTTGTGAACAAGAACCCCGGCATCAACCAGCTACTATAAGTCTCTAATGTAGTATGCTAATGCCTATCATTAGCAGGTTAGAGAAGCCTTCAGTTGAACCCCGTTGGAAGGGACCTTACCAAGTGCTCCTTACTACAGACCCTGCTGCAAAACTAGGAAGTATTGAGCCTTGGGTACACCTCTCACAAAAGCTCCATACGAGACCCGGTCCTGTGCAGACACTGGAAACCTCTGGATCAAACTGCCAAGGGAGAGAAGTAGCTGACATCAAGGTAGACTGCTTCTGTTCAAGACCACAGATCAAGACTTCAGGCTTTAACTGAACTTGAAAACTGTTTTCTTTCTTTTCCTTTCCTTTACTCCGGCATTGGCCCGAACAGATAATGCCCTCATCTGTATCTCCCCGGCCATTGCTCACAGCGTAACTGCTGGAATTTAGAACCACTTCTTATTCCAAGCTAGGAGAAATCTAACCATGCTGCTAAACTTATATAATCAAGTTAGAAAGGACCTACCAGGAGGCTTTCATGATTCAGGGTTTATTCCCTCCTTCATATCCCTGGGTTAGGAATGAATGTAGATGAGGGTATGATCAGAAATTTCTCAATTCTTGAAGTTTTGGCAGAATCTGCTGCTGAAACAATAGCTGCCCAAGAAAGGTCCTTAGACTTTCTGGCCAAAGCTGTTCTTGATTATGGGATAGCCTTTGATGATCTTTCAGCCAGGCAAGGATGTGTCTATGGCCAACACCACCTGCACCTGAGTCGACACTTCCGCGGAAGCTGAAGCTCAGTCACGTAAGATCACCAAGCAAGCTACTTGGCTTAAAAGGATGACTCCTTCATCGGGGTCTCTCTGGGACTAGTTCAGGCCTTGGGGGCCATGGCTCCGAAGTACCCTCCCAACATTTGGAATTACCCTGCTTACAGTCATCCTAATAATCTTCCTGGTGCATTATATTCATTCAAAGGCCTTAAATGCATGCTCACAGCCACTAATCACCAAGTAAATAATCTAAGACTGGAATGGCAAAAAGGAACACAGAATGTCTGACTTCTGTGACCTGTCAATATTACAGGGGTAAAGCATGACCATCATGACCTGTGGATACCACACAAAAGGAACAGCAAAAACAGAACTCCAGCAGTAGCTGAGAGTGGCACTGATGCCTTAAAATTTGATCACATCTCTCAATTAAGCTGAGAGTCTGATCAAAAGGGGGAAATTGTTAAAAAGAAAAACACAGGCAGGCCCAATATGGTGTCACTTCTCCTAGGCCTGGTCACCAAACCCAGGCTCAATGCCCAACCTTACTGCCGCTTCAGTCTCTCCCAGAAGTGGAAGTTTAAACCGATCTCTACAGAGCTTCCTAGTGAGGCAATCCGCCTAAGACCCCTGCTCCTCCTAAGGGAGGGTGACTTTACTGGAGACAATCCCTGATCTCTTCTTTTGCTAATAACTGCCCCACCCTCCTGTCTATAAAAAATTTCCATTTTGTACACCTTCTCAGAGCATTTCTCTGCTTGCTAGGTGGGATGCTGCCCAGTTTGTGAATCACTTACTAAAGCCAATTAATTTTCAAATTCATTTGATTGGATTTTGCTTTTGATCACCATCAACCCTTTCTTGTGCTTGTACAAAGTAGGCTGCCATGGCCTAGGCAATATTTTTATTTGCTCATTTATTTTATTTGCTGTCAAACCATGGGAGGTAATGCCCCTCAGAGTAAGGAAGCCCAGAGTACTCTACAGTGTAAAATGTCCAGAGTCAAGATCCCAGGGTCTGGGTTTCCCTAAGGGAAATCACTAGATCCTCACTACCTTGATTTTGTCATCAACTTTTGAATGAACCAGTTAAAATGTCTATGCCTGCTTAATTTACATATGAAATGCTATAAGCTGGCTCTAATTTTCTATTTTGGGTTCCAGTTTTCTTTCTGGTATTACTTTATAGAAAGAATGCATGTCTCAAATCATTTCCAGGGTAAGGTAGGATGAGATCATGGTGGTTAATTTTATGTATCAGCTTGGCTGGCCTATGGCGCCCAGTTGTTTTGTCAAACAGCAGTCTAGATGTTGCTGTGTTGACATTTTTAGATGTGATTAAAATTTACAATCAATAGACGTGAATAAAGCAGCTACATTTCATAATGTGGGTGGACTTCGTACAATCAGTTGAAAGCTGTAAGAACAAAGACTGGGGTTTCCAGAAACAAAAACAACTCTGCCTCAAGACTGAAACATAGAAACCCTGCCTGAGTTTCTGACTTTCTGGCATGCACTGCCAATTTTAGACTCAAGACTATAATATCAACACTAATCTGAATTTCCGGTTTGCTAGCCTGTCCTGTAGATTTCAGACTCACCAGCTCCCACAGTCACATGAGCCAATTCCTTAAAATAAATCTCTCTCTAGATAGATGAATAGATACTATAGGTTATAGGTCTATAGATAGACCTCTGTCTATATATATCTATATAGCTCCCTCTCTGTTCTGTTGTTTCTATTTTCTCTGGAGAACCCTGACACATGTATAAATAAATAATACAGCAAAATAACTTTTGTCTAACTCATAGATATTGACTGTAAGATAAAAAATTGGTATATATATGGTAGGACTAAGTAACTTGTAAGATTCCTTTGTAGTATAAAATTCACTGACTAAAGCCATGGAAGTTTGGAGAAATATATTATTGTGATATTCATCTAAGTTTTACTTTTGCCCATACACGACATTCCTTCTTTTCCTGTTCCTTTTTGTTTTGATTACTCCTACTGGGTTAAGGATATTTTAATTTTAAGTGAAAGAAACCAAACTGAAAATGATATTTACATATGAATGATAATAAAAAGGAAATGAAAAATGAAAAAGGAAATGTAATGATGAGAAATAAAAAATGGTGAGTCCAGGGAAAGAGCTGTCTTTAGCCATGCCTACTTAGCATCCAGAAGTTAAAATGCACAAAAAGACCACACACTTTGTATTCTGTTGGAAGAGAAGACTCTAATAGCTAGTGATACCAGGAAACAGAGTGCAAATCTTTGCTGATAGCCCAGGAGAAAATCCGAGGCTTGGTTAATGAAGCTGTCTTGAATCCCAGGTCTCCCGCCCCTGTGTCCCATGTTCCTGTAGCCTCTTTCCCAGCAGCTGTGGCCTGAAGCAAGGGCCAAGTGATTGGCTGGTTTATCAGGTGGAGCAGAGGCAGCTCTTGAAGAAATAGAAGACTGCTTATTGAAAGGAAAAGGAAGCCAAAATAACCCTGTCTTCTACATCTTTGTATGTTCAAGAATTCTTCACCAGATGGGGATCACTTCAAGTGGGGAACTGCTGAAGAAGAGCTAGGAAAAAAAAAAAGGGTAAGGCTACATCCTGACTTGGTCCAGGGAAAGAACTTATACAATTTCTTGTCTGGAGGTGGGAAAAACCTAATAGCTCTCTCCCTTCTTTCATCATTTCTATTTTAATATTTTCAGGATACACTATGGGTTAGCTGGCATATGAATTAAAACAGCATTCTTTTGTTGCAAGAATGGGATTCAGTTACTAAGCCTCCATAACTTTGATGAAGCCTGAGTTAAAATGAAAATAAACAGCAGGTTACAGTGGTATTTAACAAATAGTCTAGAAATACTCTGGGAAGTGAAAATGGTATTTTGGAAGCAAATAGTATAAAATATAAAATATAAAATATATTAATCTATAAAAATCCATGAGTTCATAACCACACATACCCCAGCTCCAAAAACAAAAACAAAAACCCTATTGGTCGACTTTGGATTTTGGGAGGGATCAATTCATTATTTTCAAAATTGATAAAAGGGAAAAAAATCACACATGTATCCTGTCATTCCTGTACTAACTGCATTTTAGGATAACCTAAAATAGAATAAATAGAGGGAAAGCTCTTCTTTATAGAATTTTTACAATTCCAGCTAATAAATGCAAAAAGGAGTATTAGAATTAGAACACTACCATTTTGTATCCCTAATGAAGTAATAGATCAGGAAAATGATCATCGATGGCTATTAAAACCATTAGGTAAAATGTTGACGGGGAACTTTTTAAGTGGGTGGATTAAGATGAAAGCACCTGAATGCAGTAATAATCTTAACCTCACTAAAAGTAGGATATGCAGACATTATGTGCCTCTTGGTGTTGCAAAAGGAAGTACACAGCCCAGTTTATGTGTTATTCTTGCCAGAAAAAATTAAACCTGAATCTAATCAAGAATCTAGATCTACAGTTTACAGGGTAGGTAGGAAATAGAGAACAAGTTAATGACAACAGAAAGGTGAGATCACCAAATCTAAAATGTGAGATGTTCTAAAGGACAAATGGCACACTTTAATCAATAAATAAGTGGTTAAAAAAATAAAAAAGAGGAAACTGGCAAAAATGTGGAGAGATTGGAACCCTTGGAATTGTTGGTGAGAATGCAAAATGATGTAGCTACCATGGAAACAGTATAGCACTTCCACAAAAAAATTTAAAACAAGATTACCATTTGATCCAGCAATTTAACTTTCAGGTATATATACAAAAGAATTAAAAGCAGGACCTGAAGAGATATTTGTACATTCTTATTCAAAGCAGCATTATTCATGGTAGCCAAAAGTTGGAAGCAACTCAAGTGTCTAATAAAAGATGAGTGGATAATACAAGGTGGTCTATCCACACCATGGAATAATACTCAGCCTTAAAAAGGGAGGAGATTCTGAGACATGCTACAACATGGATGAACCTTGAAGACATTATGTTAAGTGAAATAAGTCAGTCACCAAAGGACAAATACTGTATGATTCCACGTATGTGAGGTACCTAAAGAAGTCACTGTTATGTGATGTATTTGACCACAGTTTTCATAAAGGTGAAGTGTAAGTGTTATTGATTAAAAGAGAATTAAGAGACATATCAACCAAATGCTACATTTGGACCATGTTTAGATACTGATTTGAGCAAATAAACAGAGTCAGAATAAGAAAGACAGAGAGAGATGCATTATGTAGAAGGCTACAGCTCAGTTCAGTCTTTGGAGAGGCAATGTTGGCTTTGTCATCCAACACATATGCTTCAGTCTTGCAGCCTTGAGCAAAAAAACCTTGTTTTCTGTTTTCTTACTTCCATAAACACATTGAATTTCTATGCTGAGCTTATTATTCATTAAGTTAAACACTGACTGTGTTCCACAACAGGAACGTAAAACTAACTAATGGATGATTTCTGCTGATGCTGGAGAATTGATCAACGCAACAAAATAGAGGCTCCCTCAAGTAAATCAATGAATAAGTAGGAGTATGTCTTCTTTCATTGATTCTAAGACATAGTTTTTTTTTCCCGTTTCACTTCAAGCTATATGAATTGAAATATATGTTCTTACTCAAGATAATCTGACTTTGGGTTTCTATTACTTGTAACATAAAGCACTCTAATGATAAACTTTTCAACTAAGTCTTTTTTGTTTGTTTGGCTTAAAAAAAGAAGAAACAGATGGTTTCTGTTTCTTGGAATTAAGACCCTAGTTGCTTCAACTATAAAAATGTCCTTTAGGCCCAATGCTAATGGTGGTTATCATTTTGGTGAATTTTTTTGAATATTGTTACTATCTTGTTTTTATACATGTATTTCTCCCATGAATAAAATAGAGAAAATCATCATTATCATTCTAGTTGCCTGATAATTTTTGAGTACTTACTGTTTTATGTGCTTTACAATTATTTCCTCCTTTCAAGCCTCACAAACAACCTTTAAAGTAGGGATGGGTTTTATCCCAATTTTTCAGGTGAGAAAACTAGATATTATTTTGCATCCTTTATTTGCAAGCATTTTCCTATACCAATTTTTTTAAACATGAATTTCAGTGAGTACATATTCTGTCTTATAAATGTACCATGGGAAATTTATCAATCCCTTTCATTGAACATATATGCAACTTTCAAATTTTTGCCCTCACAGATAATATTTGAACATCCTTGTACTTGATTCTTTAAAAAAATTTTTTTATTTATTAAATTATCACTGATATACACTCTTATGAAGGTTTCACATGAAAAACATTGTGGTTACTACATTCACCCATATTATCTATCAAGTCCCCCACATACCCTATTGAAGTCACTGTCCATCAGCGTAGTAAGATGCCACAGAGTCACTACTTGTCTTCTCTGTGCTACACTGTCTTCCCTGTGACCCCCCCACACCATGTGCTTGTACTTGATTCTTTATCTATATCTCTGTTTTCTTAAGTGAGATGACAAGAGCTGGGATACGTACTGTAAAAGTGTCTGTCTCGAATGTTTGCCAGCATTACATTAGAAAAGCTGCTGCCAACTTTATAGGAGAAAATGGCTTTAACATTTTCATTTGCATTCTTTCGTTTATTAGTGAAATAAAACGTCGTTGACATGCAAGCCAAAATGGTGTACCAAAGAAGCAATTACCTTTAACTGCCTGGAAAATTTTTTGAGCGTTCCCAGACCAAAAAAACAAACAAACCTGTCTTAGGCTTTTTGACACTTTAGGACACTTCTTGCTTAGGGAGGCACAGATGCTCACAGACAATTCAGAGCTCTGGCGGTTTCATGCTGAGATGCTGAGTGTAGTTCCTGGGGATGGAATTTGGGGGCGCCATTCTTGCTGCTCCGCATGCACGCTGCCTCCCTAACAGGCTCCCTGCAAAAACAATCCGAGGAGCGCTATTTTCACTTTTTTGCCTTTTTTCAAAATCCCTTTGAATTTCTTTTGGTTAACGAAAACAAGTACTAATGTTGGTCTTCTGTGAGAGCGAAGTGGCATAATGTGAACTTTTGAAAAGCAGGGAACACCTGTAATTAAATTTAATAAGCAGCTTTTCCCCCCCACCTTCACTCCTAAATTTCATGAGAGAATGAATGCTTTTTGAGGATACTTAGATTGCGCTACTAAAAACGGCAGGGCTTGAGGCATTTAAAACTAAATTGAAAAAGTTAAACACATTGAGTTACCATAAGATCCCGCAATTCCCCTCCAAGGTCTATCTATACCCAAAAGAACTGAAACAGTCTTTAAACAAATACCTGTTTAGTGTACAAATACAGACAGCAAGCAAATACGTGCACATGAATGTTTATAGCAGCAACTCATAATAGCCAAAAAATGGAAAGAACTCACATGACCATTAAGTGAAGAATGGATAAATAAAATGTGGTATGTCCATATGATGGACTAGTATAATAAAAAGAATGAACGTTATTATACATGCTGCAACATGGATGAACCTGGAAAACATTGTTTAGCAAAAGAAGCCAGACACAAAGCCACAAATTGTATTATTCCATGAATACGAATGTAGAACAGGTGAATCCATGGAGACAGAAAGTAGATTAGTGGTTCCCTGATTCTGGGGGAGAGGGGAATGGAAGTGACTGCTAAATGTCACACGTAATTCCTTTTGGGGTGGTGGAGATGTTTTGGAACCAGACCGATGATGGCTGCACAACACTGTGAGCGGCCAAAGCGCCTGACTCTTGAACGCTTTAAAATAGTCCATTTTATGTTTGCAAACTTTACTTTAATGAAAATAAATTGAATTGACAACTAAAATATTGAAAGGCAATGTTAATCTTTCTCACATTTATTTTCCAGACCCGCCGAGTTACTCCGGCTGAGCACTCAGAGAACCCCGCCTGAGTGCTGGCTTCAGGGTCAGGCTGCGGGGCTGGCCCCAGGCGGCCGGCGCCCAGCAGCTGAGCGGAGGGGCGGGGCTCCCCGGGGGCGGGACCGGGCACGTCAGCATCAGGCTTTGTCGGTTGCCGGGAGAATTCACGACAACAAAAGGCGCGGGTGGCGGCTACCCCGCGGAAGGAAGCCGGGAAATCTTGCGCTGCGCCGGAGAGAGCGGGACTTAATCGAGCGGGTCCGTGAGTGGCGGGAGAGTCCGACGGGACTGAAGGGGCTGACGGGGCTGGGAGGGCTAGGTGCAGTTTCCCTCCCCGGCTCCTTGCCGTCTGCCGAGCCCGCGCTCCAGGCCCGCTGTTGGGAGAAGGGGGCGCCGACCGGGGAGTGGCGGGCCGCGGCGGGAGGGCTCAGGGGGGCGGTTAGGGCACGGGGAGGCCCCGTAGGGTGCCCGAGGGACCTGGGGTCGGCGTTGGGACCCCCCGCCGAGCGGCCGGGGGAAGTTGGGCCCCCTGTGAGGTAGCGGGGTCGGGGGATAGGGACGCGCGGACACAGGACTGAACCCCACTGCGCGGTATTCCTGGAGTAGCTTCGTCTAGGAGCTGAAGGGGGACTGGAAGGCCCACCCTCACTAGGTGTTTCGTTTTGTCCCAGGCCTCCTTTTCCCAGTGCGGATGTTGATACTTTGGTGCATTCTAAGCTTTTTGGAAGTCTTAAAGCCCCCTCTCTTGGAGCACGTGACAACTGAGAAAGGGTGTCCAAATTCTTTCTCTGAAACACCTTTTAAAAACACTTAGCTACCTCCAAGTTTTTAATCTAGGTTGTTTTCCCTGCTTTATTCCTGTCTTCTCCATCTAGTTCTTTATGCACTTGGAGCCTTTTCTGAGATCCTTATGCGATTCACTAATCCATATGCTAAGAAGTTTCTTACGAAAATGAACTAACAAACCACTGTTTTTACATAACTACTACTTCTAAAAAACCAGGGGTACAGGATGGCAGCGCTATTTGGAGACACTTTTCTGATACATGACCTGGCATCAGTGATCAAATTACTTCCCTTTGCTCAGATTTCAAAACTCGATTGAGTATGCCTAAATACCACCAGCCAATCAGATCTCACCTTACTTTACATTTTTTGGTGACTTTATACATATGCTCTGATGACTATAATTGATCAGAATCTGAAGAGAGTGTAAGTGCTGTGGATTTTTTAAAAACTTAAATTCTTAAATACTAATTTTTTGCAAGGCATGTGTTCATGGACCCTTAATTTTTATTTTATTTATTTTATTTATTTATTTTTCTTATGGAATCAATCTACAATTACATTTGCAACATTATGGTTGCTAAACTCCCCACTTCATCAAGTCCCCACACATACGCCATTACAGTCACTGTCCATCAGCGTAGTGAGATGCTATAGAATCACTACTTGTCTTCTCTGAGTTGTACTGCCCTCCCCGTGCCCCCCCAACATTATATCTGCTAATCGTAATGCCCCTTTTTCCCTCTTATCCCTCCCTTCCCGCCCATTTTCCCCAGTCCCTTTCCCTTTGGTAACTATTAGTCCGTTCTTGGGTTCTGTGAGTCTGCTGCTGTTTTGTTCCTTCAGTTTTTTTCTTTGTTCTTATACTCCACATATGAGTGAAATCATTTGATACTTGTCTTTTTCGGCTTGGCTTATTTCACTGAGCATAATACCCTCTAGCTCCATCCATGTTGTTGCAAATGGTAGGATTTGTTTTCTTCTTATGGCTGAATAATATTCCATTGTGTATATGTACCACATCTTCTTTTATCCATTCATCTACTGATGGACACTTAGGTTGCTTCCATTTCTTGGCTATTGTAAATAGTACTGCGATAAACATAGGGGTGCATATGTCTTTTTCAAACTGGGCTGCTGCATTCTTAGGGTAAATTCCTAGGAGTGGGATACCTGGGTCAAATGGTATTTCTATTTTGAGTTTTTTGAGGAACCTCAATACTGCTTTCCACAATGGTTGAACTAATTTGCATTCCCACCAGCAGTGTAGGAGGGTTCCCTTTCTCCACATCCTCGCCAACATTTGTTGTTGTTTGTGTTTTGGATGTTGGCCATCCTTACTGGTGTGAGGTGATATCTCATTGTGGTTTTAATTTGCATTTCTCTGATGATTAGGGATATGGAGCATCTTTTCATGTGCCTGTTGGCCATCTGAATTTTTTCTTTAGAGAAGTATCTATTCATGTCCTCTGCCCATTTCTTAATTGGATTATTTGCTTTTTGTTTGTTGAGGTGCATGAGTTCTTTATATATTTTGGATGTTAACCCCTTATTGGATATGTCATTTATGAATATATTCTCCCGTACTGTAGGATATCTTTTTGTTCTACTGATGGTGTCCTTTGCAGTACAGAAAGTTTTCAGCTTGATATAATTCCACTTGTTCATTTTTGCTTTTGTTTCCCTTGCCCAGGGAAATATGTTCATGAAGAAGTTGCTCATGTTTATGTCCAAGAGATTTTTGCCTATGTTTTTTTCTAAGAGTTTTATAGTTTCATGACTTACATCCAGGCCTTTGATCCATTTTGAGTTTACTTTTGTGTATGGGGTTAGACAGTAGTCCAGTTTCATTCTCTTACATGTAGCTGTCCAGTTTTGCCAACACCAGCTGTTGAAGAGGCTGTCATTTCCCCATTGTATATCCATGGCTCCTTTATCGTATGTTAATTGACCGTATATATTTGGGTTAATGTTTGGATTTTCTATTCTGTTCCACTGCTCTGTGGGTCTGTTTTTGTGCCAATACCAAATTGTCTTGATTACTGTGGCTTTGTAGTAGAGCTTGAAGGCTGGGAGCGTAATTCTCCCTGTTTTATTCTTCCTTCTCAGGGTTGCTTTGGCTATTTGGGGTCTTTTGAGGTTTCATATGAATTTTAGAACTATTTGTTCCAGTTCATTGAAGAATGCTGTTCGTATTTTGATAGGGATTGCATTGAATCTGTAGATTGCTTTAAGTAGTATAGCCATTTTGACAATATTTATTCTTCCTAGCCAAGAGCATGGGATGAATTTCCATTTGTTAGTGTCCTCTTTAATTTCTCTTAGGAGTGTCTTGTAGTGTTCAGAGTACAGGTCTTTCACTTCCTTCGTTAGGTTTATTCCTAGGTATTTTATTCTTTTTGATGCAATTGTGAATGGAATTGTTTTCCTGATTTCTCTTTCTGTTAGCTCATCGATAGTGTACAGGATTTCTGTGTGTTAATTTTGTATCCTGTAACTTTGCTGAATTCAGATATTAGTTCTAGTAGTTTTTGGAGTGGAATCTTTAGGGTGTTTTATGTACAATATCATGTCATCTGCAAATAGTGACAGTTTGACTTCTTCTTTACCAATCTGGATGCCTTGTATGTCTTTGTTTTGTCTGAATGCCGTGGCTAGGACCTCCAGTACTATGTAGAATAACAGTGGGGAGAGTGAGCATCCCTGTCTTGTTTCCGATCTTAGGTGCAAAGCTTTCAGCTTCTCGCTGTTAAGTATGATGTTGGCTGTGCGTTTGTCATATATGGCCTTTATTATGTTGAGGTACTTGCCCTCTATACCCATTTTGTTGAGAGTTTTTATCATGAATGGATGTTGAATTTTGTCAAATGCTTTTCAGCATCTATTGAGATCATTATGTGATTTTTGTCCTTGTTGTTGATGATGTGTATGATGTTGATGGACTTTAGAATATTGTACCATCCTTGCATCCCTGGGATGAATCCGACTTGATCATGATGGATGATCTTCTTGATGTATTTTTGAATTCGGTTTGCTAATATTTTGTTGAGTATTTTTGAATCTATGTTCATCAGGGATATTTGTCTGTAGTTTTCTTTTTTTGTGGTGTCTTTACCTGGTTTTGGTATTAGAGTGGTGTTGGCCTCATAGAATGAGTTTGGAATTATTCTCTCCTCTTCTACTTTTTGGAAAACTTTAAGGAGGATGGGTATTAGGTCTTAACTATATATTTGATAAAATTCAGCTGTGAAGCCATCTGGTCCAGGTGTTCTGTTCTTAGGTGTTTTTTGATTACCAGTTCGATTTCATTCCTGGTAATTGGTCTTTTTAGATTTTCTGTTTCTTCCTGGGTCAGCCTTGGAAGGTAGTTTTTTTTAGCAAGTTGTCCATTTTTTTAGGTTATCCAATTTTTTAGCATATCATTTTTCATAGTATTCTCTAATAATTCTTTGTATTTCTGTTGTGTCTGTACTGATTTTTCCTTTCTCATTTCTGATTCTGTTTATTTGTGTAGACTCTTTTTTTCTTCTTGATAAATCTGTCTAGGGGTTTATCTATTTTGTTTATTTGCTCGAACAACCAGGTCCTGGTTTCATTGATTTTTTTCTATTGTTTCATTTTTCTTCATTTTATTTATTTCTGCTCTAATCTTTATCATGTCCCTGTTTCTACTGACTTTGGGCCTCATTTGTTCTTTTTTTAGTTTCATTAATTGTGAGTTTAGACTGTTCATTTGGGATTGTTCTTGTTTCTTCAGGAAAGCCTGTATTGTTATATACTTGCCTCCTAGAACTGTCTTCACTGCACCCCATAGGTTTTGGGCTATTGAGTTGTTGTTATCATTTGTGTCCATATATTGATCTCCAGTTTTATTTGGTCATCGATTCATTGATTATTTAGGAGCATCTTGTAAAGCCTACATGTGTTTGTGGGCTCTTTTGTTTTCTTTGCATCATTAAGTTCTAATTTCATACCTTTGTGGTGTGAGAAGCTGGTGGCAAAATTACAATCTTGTTTTATTCACTGTGGCTTTTTTAGGGCCTAGTATATGATCTTTTCTGGAAAATGATCCATGTGCACTTGAGAAGAATATGTCTTGCTCCTTTTGTGTGGAGTGTTCTGTAGACATATATTAGGTCTATCTGCTCTAATGTATTGTTCAGTGTGTCTGTCTCCTTAGTTATTTTCTGTCAGGTTGATCTGTCTTTTGGAGTGAGTGGTGTATCGAAGTCTCCTAAGATAAGTGCATTGCATTCTGTTTTCCCTTCTAATGCTGTTAGTATTTGTGTCACATTTTAAGTGCTCCTGTATTAGATGAATAGATATTTATAATGGTTTTATCCTCTTCCTGGACTGACCTCTTTATTATTATGTAGTGTCCTTCTTTGTCTCTTGTTACTCTTTGTTTTGGAGTCTATTTTGTCTGATATATGTGCTGCTATTCCTGCTTTTTTCTCCCTATCATTTGCATGAAATATTCTTTTCCATCCCTTCACTTTTAGTCTGTGTATGGCTTTGGGTTTGAAGTGAGTCTCTTGTAGGCACCATATAGATTGGTCTTGTTTTTTTATCCATTCAGTGACTCTATGTCTTTTGATTGGTACAGTCCATTTACATTTAGGGTGATTTTCTATAGATATGTACTTAACTGCCATTGTAGGCTTTAGATTTGTGGTTACCAAAGGTTCAAGGGTAACTTCCTTACTATCTAACAGTCTAACTTAACTCACTTAGTATGCTATTACAAACACAATCAATAGGTTCTTTTGTTTTCCTCCTTTTTCTTCCACCTCTATTCTTTATATATTAGGTATCAAATTCTGTACTGTCTCTCTATCCCTTGACTGACTTTGGGGGTAGTTGATTTGATTTTGTATATGCTTATTAATTAATTGGTCTGCTTTCTTTACTGTGTTTTATTTCCTCTGGTGACAGCTGTTTAGCCTTAGGAACACTTCCTTCTATATCCATCCCTCCAAAATATACCAGAGAGACAGTTTGTGGGAGGTAATTTCTCTCAGCTTTTGCTTATCTGGAAATTGTTTAATCCCTTCTTCATATTTAAATGATAATCTTGCCATGTAGAGTATTTTTGGTGAGCCCCTTCTGCTTGATTGCATTAAGTAGATCATGCCTTTCCCTTCTGGCCTTTAAGGTCTCTGTTGAGTCTGAGAGCCCGATGGGCTTTCCTTTTTATGTGATCTTTTTTCTCCCTCTGGCTACTTTTATTTTATTATTATTATTTTTTGTATAATTTATTTTATTATCATTAATCTACAATTACATGTGCAATATTACGGTTATGAAACTACCCCTTCATCAGGTCCCCCGACCAACCCCATTACAGTCACTGTCCATCAGCGTAGTGAGATGCTGTAGAATCACTACTTGTCTTCTCTGAGTTGTACTGCCCTCCCTGTGCCCCCCCAACATTACATCTGCTAATCGTAATGCCCCTTTTTCCCTCTTATCCCTCCATTCCCGCCCATTTTCCCCAGTCCCTTTCCCTTTGGTAACTATTAGTCCGTTCTTGGGTTCTGTGAGTCTGCTGCTGTTTTGTTCCTTCAGTTTTTTTCTTTGTTCTTATACTCCACATATGAGTGAAATCATTTGATACTTGTCTTTTTCGGCTTGGCTTATTTCACTGAGCATAATACCCTCTAGCTCCATCCATGTTGTTGCAAATGGGAGGATTTGTTTTCTTCTTATGAATAATATTCCATTGTGTATATGTACCACATCTTCTTTATCCATTCATCTACTGATGGACACTAAGGTTGCTTCCATTTCTTGGCTATTGTAAATAGGGCTGCAATAAACATAGGGGTGCATCTGTCCTTTTCAAATTGGGCTGCTGCATTCTTAGGGTAAATTCCTAGGAGTGGAATTCCTGGGTCAAATGGAATTTCTATTTTGAGTTTTTTGAGGAACCTCCATACTGCTTTCCACAATGGTTGAACTAATCTGCAGTCCCACCAGCAGTGTAGGAGGGTTCCCTTTTCTCTACAACCATGCCAACATTTGCTGTTGTTTGTGTTTTGGATGTTGGCCATCCTCACGGGTGTGAGGTGATATCTCATTGTGGTTTTAATCTGCATTTCTCTGATGATTAGCGATGTGGAGCATCTTTTCATGTGCCTGTTGGCCATCTGAATTTCTTCTTTGGAGAAGTGTCTATTCATGTCCTCTGCCCATTTCTTAATTGGATTATTTGCTTTCTGTTTGTTAAGGTGCATGAGTTCTTTATATATTTTGGATGTCAACCCTTTATCAGATACGTTTTTTATGAATATATTCTCCCATACTGTAGGATGTCTTTTTGTTCTACTGATGGTGTCCTTTGCTGTACAGAAGCTTTTCAGCTTGATATAGTCCCACTTGTTCATTTTTGCTTTTGTTTCCCTTGCCCGGGGAGATATGTTCATGAAGAAGTTGCTCATGTTTATGTCCAAGAGATTTTTGCCTATGTTTTTTTCTAAGAGTTTTATGGTTTCATGACTTACATTCAGGTCTTTGATCCACCTTGAGTTTACCTTTGTGTATGGGGCTAGACAGTAGTCCAGTTTCATTCTCTTAGATGTAGCTGTCCAGTTTTTCCAACACCACCTGTTGAAGAGGCTGTCATCTCCCCATTGTATATCCAAGGCACTTTTATCAAATATTAATTGACTGTATATGTTTGGGTTAATGTTTGGATTTTCTATTCTGTTCCACTGGTCTGTGGGTCTGTTTTTGTGCCAATACCAAATTGTCTTGATTACTGTGGCTTTGTAGTAGAGCTTGAAGTCAGGGAGTGTAATTCCCCCTGTTTTATTCCTCCTTCTCAGGATTGCTCTGGCTATTCGGGGTCTTTTTCAGGAAGACTGTGCATTTCCATCCCTTCAGATTCCCTCTCTGGGGTTGTCTGGTTGATTTTGGTCTGAACCATATTCCTCTGTCTTTTCATGACTATAGAATTGGTCACTGATAGTTGCCACGTATGTCAGCTGGGCTCTTTAAGACTTTAAAAAGAGAAGAAAAGAAAAAGAGAAAAAAAACGAAGAAAGAAAGTAAAAAAAGAAAAAAAGAAAGAAAAGAAAAAACCAAAACAAAATGAAAAACAAAACAAAACAAAAAAAAACGCCCACCGGACGTAGATTCTGTGGGAATGCTGTAGGTGGCGCTATTGACCCACTATTCCACAGGTGTGACTGCGCCACTCCGCAGGGCGCTTTATCGCTCTGGCAGGGGTGGGAACGTATAGGAGGCTGTTGATCTCAGTGAGAAGTGTAAGTATGGGTATGCCTCCTCAGTCGCCAGCTAAGCCGTCTGAAACTCCCCAGGACTCGCAGCCTGCTGGGCTGAGTGTGCCGGGGCGATCCGGCTCCTCCGCTGGGCTCCTGTCTCTTTAAGACCGTTGAAGAAAGCGTGCGCTTTTTTTTTTTCCTTCCCGGGAGCCGGCTGCAAGCACCCTGGCGCGTTCCCCGCTCAGATCCTGCCCCTGTGTCTCTCCAATCTCCGCTGCACTGCGCAATGTGGGTCAGCGCTCCCTGCGCAGATCACCGGGGCTGGCTACTTCGCGGGGTGTACTTTCACTCACTCCCGGCTCTGAATCCTCTCCACCCGCCGGTGCACTGGGGTGGGGGAGTGCTCGGGTCCCGCCGGGTCGCGGCTCCGTATCTTACCCGCTTCTTGGGTTGCCAAGTCCTCTCGGGTGTAGCTGCACGCTGTGCGCTTTCCTGTGTATTCTCGTCTCTCTTTTAGGAATAGATGTATTTTCTGTGTTTTCATAGATAAATATAGTGTTGGGAGGAGATTTCTGCCGGCCTGCTCACACCACCATCTTCCCGGAAGTCCTCTGGCTACTTTTAATACTCTGTCCTTATCTGTGACCTTTGCCATTTTGCTTAATATGTCTTGGTGTTTTCTTCCTTGGTCCCTTGTGTTGGGAGATCTGTGCACTTCTATGGCCTGAGAGACTATCTCCTTCCCTATATTGGGGAGGTTTTCAGCAATTACCTCCTCAAAGACAATTTCTATCTCTTTTCCTTCTGGTACCTCTATAATGCGAATACCGTTCTGTTAGGTTTGGTCACACAGTTCTGTCAATATCCTTTCATTCCTAGTGTCTTTTTTCTCTCTGTGCCTCAGCTTCTTTGTATTCCTGTTCTCTAATATCTATTTCATTTACCATCTCCTCTACTTCATATAATCTGCTTTTAAATCCCTTCATTGTATGTTTTTTTAAATACTGCATTATTCAACATTTGTATCTCATTCCTAAACTGCCCCCTGCATTCTTGAATATTTTTCTATGGCTCCATAAATGTGTTTGTGATTTTTATTTTGAAATATCTTTCAGGAAGAAAGATGATGTCAGTTTCACTTGGCCCTCTTTGTGGTGTTTGTGGGATTTTGGTTTGAACCTGTTTCCTTTGATATTTCGTATTTGTAGGTGGTACCCTGTAGTGTCCAGGAGCTCTACTCTCTGGAGCTGCTCAGCACATGGAGTGATGGCGGGGGTCACAGGCAAGCAGTGCTGGTGCCTGTCAGGAAGAAAAAGCTCTTTCCTGCTTCCTGGCTGCAGTGCCCGCCTCCACTGCAAGGTCCAGTGGGCTGAGCGGGCAGGGAGAAGCGTCAGTGCTTCGCACTTGTAGCTGCTGTAGGCGGGGCCACCCTCTAGCTGGCCTGGTGCAATGTTGGAGGTGGCCGTTTAGCGGGCTGGTTACATCCTGGAGAAAGGCGCAGCAGGCTGTGTATCACAATGGGAAGCCTTGTAGCTGCATAGCCAGCCAGGGGGATGGAGTGCCTGAAACTCCTGAAAGTTCCCAACCTGCTGGGCAGTGTGTCCGGACAATATTGTCCACCTGTCCTTTCTCCTGAGCAACAAGCTCTGTGTAATCCTTTCCCCTTTATCAGCCTTCTCGCTGTTAGGAAGTCTCTCAGGCTGCCCACCTTTCTTTTGTCCCAGAGTGGCTGGTTGTGGATACATGTTTTCCACAAGTGGCTGGAATCTCAGTCTCTCCATGTATTCCGCCTGTCTTAGCTTTCCAACCTCACTAATCTTCAGAGCACCATGTAATGTAGGTTTGTGCTCCCAGAACAGATCTCCATACCTGGGTGTTCAGCAGCCGTATGTATCCATCCCTCCCTGCTCTGTTTCTCTTTCTCCCTCTGGTGAGCTGGGTTTGGGAAAGCACTTGGGTCCTTCTGGATCATGGCTTTTGTACTTTACCTTTTTCCTTGAGGTCTGATGTTTCCCCCAGGTGTGTATGTAGTCTGCCACAGCCTTCTTTCCTGTTGCTCTTTCAGTATTAGATGTGTTTGCTATATTTTCAAATTATATGTAGTTTTGGGAGGAGGTTTCTGTCTCACTTCTCACACCTCCATCTTTAAGCCTCTCCTAGGAGTTTAATTTTTAATGTACTAATTCCACAAGCAATGTTCAGAAAAAGTACAATATAACTTAGGAGTGTAAAAGCAGTTTTTCTGTTAGTTTTGATTAATTTTGAATAAATAATTTAGCTTTAAATTTATACTGACATAAAAAATCCTTAAAACTATTTTCATGGATTCATTTCTATTATTTGTTGCAAAGAGGTGTTATTTCTCAATATAGAGTTATAAATCTAGTGCAAGAATTTGCTTTTAACATATGTGTACAATTATCCAGTTATTTCCTTGCCTTAATTTTCTATTCCCCAATTATTCAGTACTTAGATTAATGAGCTGGGAAACATATTACCAGTGTAGAATGAGTGGCACAATGAAATTCTGTGCATTTATCACTTAGCTTTACCATTTACCAATTCATGGTCATAATCCCCCAGATTATTTTACAGCAAATCTAGGCATTATATCTTTTCATCTATAAAGTATAGGTTTATTTTTACAAGACAGATTGACTATTTGTAACTACCTTATATTGGAACAAAATCTAATTTAATTAACCTTGCTTTTGAAGATAGTTTATCAGAAGAGTCAATAATTACATTGGTTTTTTTTGATACACAGGAGTCCAGATCTTATATAAAACAGATGTTTCGAACACTAGAGACTGAATTTTAAGTAGAAAATCTAGTAATATCTAAGCTGCCATGGGAGAAATACCAATAAAAGTTGCTGTAAGAATTAGACCTCTGCTGTGCAAAGAAGTTCTTCATAATCTCCAAGCTTGTGTGAGAGTTATTCCGAACACCCAGCAAATTATCATTGGGAGAGATAAAGTCTTTACTTTTGATTTTGTTTTTGGAAAAAATTCCACTCAAGATGAAGTTTATAATACATGTATAAAGCCACTAGTGGTGTCACTCATTGAAGGCTATAATGCAACTGTTGTTGCCTACGGACAGACCGGATCTGGGAAGACATATACCATTGGAGGAGGCCACGTTGGTAAGATTCTCATACTCTTTGACTTGTATTTGAAACACTGGAAGGAAGCTAAAATATGACAGTAACAAACACAGAGTAAATGAGCATATTCATTGGATGAAATAATGAGTAGGATAATCACTGTCTTGTCATCTTTTGAAGATTTGTTTTTAAATATTGAAGTTTAAGCAATTTAATTCATGATTATATTTGCTTGAGGAAAGAAGTTTAAGACAGTTCAATATTCAGCCATTTGCCATTTGTTTCCAGTTTTGAGATATGGTTGACATACAACACTGTATTAGTCCAAGGTATACAAAATAATGATTTGATGGATGCATATATTGCAAAATGGTTACTGCAGTAAGTTTAGCTAACATCAATAACCTCATGTGGTTACACATTTTTTTTGTGTGAGGAAAACTTTTAAGATCTCTTTTAACAACTTTCAAATATACAATACAGTATTGTTAACTATAGTCACCAAGCTGTACATTACATATCCAGAGCTTAATTAATCTTATAACTGAAAGTTTGTACCTTTTGACCACCTTCACCCACTTCCCCAACCCCCAACCCCCTGCCTCTGGAAACCTGTTGTCATTTTGAATGGAATTTAAAATAGAAAGAAATGAGTTAAAGTGATCAGATTTTGTATGTCCTAATAAACCACTTGTAACTATTAAGAATCCTGCAACCAGGACTTAGAAGCATTAGGAGAAATGTAAAGTAGAATTGCAAGTGATGTTTTAGAAATGAAAAGCTCCTGTCATTCCCAGGAAATAACTGTTTGGTGTACACCACTCTAGAGTCCTCTAGACATCTTTCTAGACACATTATAAACTCGCACATGTAGTTTTTGTTTTGTTTAATGAGGTACTAACACCTGTGGTTCTGTAACTTTATTTTGCACTTAATAGTATAAAATATTTTATTTTTTCCCTTGTAGGTCAAAGAATTTAACCTTATTTTTGGCTGTATAGTATTCCACAGTTTGAATGGATCATAGTTCATCCATTCCAGTATTAATGGACATTAAGGTTGTTTCTGATTTTTACTATTATAAAAAGCTGCAGTGTATATCTTTCTATATTTAACTTTGCATCCATGTGTTAGCTATTTCTACAGAAGAGAGTCCTAGAAGTGGATTTGTTAAGTCAAAGGTTATGCATATTTAAAATGTGGGTAGATACTGACAAATTACCTTCCAAAGGCTGAACTAGTTAATGTTCTACCACCAATGTATGAAAGCCATTTGCTCATATCCTTGCCTCTTACAGTATTATAAATCCTAAATATTTCTCTTTGCCATCTGATTGCTGAAAAACTGTGCTTTGTGGTTTGAAGTTAAATTTATTGGTGGATTAGTAAAGTTAGTGAGCATTATTTACTTCATTGTAAGGCTGTCTCTGTAGGAAACCAGTTGTGAGTCAATCATCTTCTGTTTGATTTTTGACCATGCATGTAATATTGTGTTTTTCCCCAATAAATAATTTCTTGACTACTTGCATTGTCCAAAACACCATGCTTCGCACTTTGGCAGAATGGAAATCTCTTATTTTACAATATGATGCTTCCTTAAACTAATATTCATATTCCTGCTTTTCAGAACCTTGGATTCACTTTTACCATGCATAAATGTCTCTAAAAATTTTTATTTGGGTACTCTTTAGTGTATAATAGCTAAATGATGCCTATTGAAGTTTAAGTTCTCTCTCTGAAATAGTCTATTTCAGGAATATAAGCATAACATTGAAAATGTGATATTTAGGTTACCAAAATACATGTTGCTTTATTATAAATATTATTTGCAATGCTGCTTTTTGATAAGTCTTTGGAATTATTGTGCTTTTTTTTTCTGTTGACATGGGAAGTTAGTGAGCTATTTCCCATCATCCTGATATTCTGGCTAATCTAGAATGCATATATATATTCTGTAATATCTTTATGTGTTGACAGATAGTAACAACTAGTTGGGGTGAGGATTTTAATAATGTGTGTAACAGCTGAACCCACTGTGTTGTGTACTTCAAACCAATATAATATTGTGTATCAACTATGGCTCAATGAAAAACAGGATAGGAAAAGGGAAAAGAAAAAGGGCTTGATAAAATAGCATGGGAGTCACATAAACCTGTGTTTGAGTCTTAGTTCAGTGATGTGGCTTCGAGCAAATGTTTTAACCTCTCTCAGCCTTGTTTCCTCAATCAAATGGGATAATATTAAAAATACCTTAGTTTATAGACATGGCTATAGTCTAGTTCTGGAAGCTCTCAAAAAGGAATCTTCAATTTCTCCCTTATGTTGGAAAAACCCACAGCTTGTTTTATTTGCCACATGATGGCAGTCTTGCATCTTAAATTAGCCCAAGTTAATAGTTCAGATTTTCAGGATGTTTTTTACCAAAAATCTAAATGTTAGTAATCTTCAGCTTGGAAGCAAGTTGTTTTTCTTTCCTTTTTTATATAATTTTTTATTAAGATATTATTGATATACACTCTTATGAAGGTTTCACATGAAAAACAATGTGGTTACATCATTCACCAGTTATTATCGAGTACCCCCTCATTCCCCATTGCAGTCACTGTGTATCAGTGCAATAAGATGCCACAGAGTCACTACTTGTCTTCTCTGTGCTACACTGTCTTCCCCATGATTCCCCCCACACCATGTGTACTACTAATAATACACTTCAATCCCTTTCTCCCTCCCTCCCAATGCGCCCTCCCACACCCCTCCCCTTTGATAACCCCTAGTCCCTTCTTGGAGTTTGTGACTCTGCTGTTGTTTTGTTCCTTCAGTTATGCTTCATTGTTATACTCCACAAAATGAGGGAAATCATTTGGTATTTGCCTTTCTCTCCCTGGTTTTTTTAAAAAATATATATATTTTATTAATGTATTATTGATATACACTCTTATGAAGTTCACATGAAAAAACAATGTGGTTACTACACTTACCCATATTATCAGGGCCCCCCCCATACCCCAATGCAGTCACTGTCCATCAGTGTAGTAAGATGCCACAGATTCACTATTTGCCTTTTCTGTGCTACACTGTTTTCCCCATGATCCCCCACATCGTGTGTACTAAACATAATACCCCACAATCCCCTTCTCCCACCCTCCCCACCCGCCCTCCCACACCCCTCCACTTTGGTAACACTCGTTCCTTCTTGGAGTCTCTGAGTCTGCTGCTATTTTGTTACTTCAGTTTTGCTGCATTGTTATACTCCACAAATGAGGGAAATCATTTGGCATTTGTCTTTCTGCCTGGGTTATTTCAATTAGCATAATACCCTCCAGCTCCATCTATGTTGTTGCAAATGGTAGGATTTGTTTCTTTCTAATGGCTGAATAGTATTTCATTGTGTATATATACCACATCTTCTTTATCCATTCATCTACTGGTGGACACTTAGGTTGCCTCCATATCTTGGCTATTGTAAATAGTGTTGCGATAAACAGAGGGGTGCATATGTCTTTTGGAATCTGAGAACTTATATTCTTTGGTAAATTCCTAGGAGTGGAATTCCTGGGTCAAATGGTATTTCTATTTTTAGTTTTTTGAGGAAGCTCCATATTGCTTTCCACAATGATTGAACTAGCTTACATTCCCACCAGCAGTGTAGAAAGGTTCCCCTTTCTCCACATCCTTGCCAGCATTTGTTGTTCTTAGTCTTTTTGATGCTGGCCATCCTAACTGGTGTGAGGTGATATATCATTGGTTTAATTTGCATTTCCCTCATAATTAGTGATGTGGAGCATCTTTTCATGTGCCTGTTGGCCACCTGAATTTCTTTGGAGAATTTTCTCTTCATATCCTCTGCCCATTTTTTAATCGGGTTATTTGCTTTCTGGGTGTTGAGATGTGTGAGTTCTTTATATATTTTGGATGTTAACCCCTTGTTGGATATGTCATTTACAAATATATTCTCCCATACTGTAGGATACCTTTTTCTGTTGATGGTGTTCTTTGCTGCACAGAAGCTGTTTAGTTTGATGTAGCCCCATGTGTTCATTTTTACTTTTGTTTCCCTTGCTCAAGGAGATGCGTTAGGAAGAAGTTGCTCATGTTTACATTCAGGAGATTTTGCCTATGTTGTCTTCTAAGATTTTATGATTTTATGACTTACAGTCAGATCTTTGATCCATTTCGAGTTTACTTTTGTGTATGGGTTAGAAAGTAATCCAGTTTCATTCTCTAGCATGTAGCTGTCCAGTTTTGCCAACACCAGTTGTTGAAGAGGCTGTCATTTCCCCATTGTATGTCCATGGCTCATTTATTGTATATTAACTATCCGTATATGGTTGGGTTTATATCTGGGCTCTCTAGTCTGTTGCATTGGTCTATTGTTCTGTTCTTGTGCCAGTACGAAATTGTCTTGATAACTGTGGCTTTGTAGCAGAGCTTGAAGTTGGGGAGTGTAATCCCCCCCACTTTCTTCTTCCTTCTCAGGATTGTTTTCGCTATTCTGGGTCTTTCGTGGTTCCATATGAATTTTAGAAGATTTGCTCTAGTTCATTGAAGAATGCTGTTGGTATTTTGATAGGAATTGCATTGAATCTGTAGATTGCTTTAGGCAGGATGGCCATTTTGACAATATTGTTTCTTCCTATCCTTGAGCACAGGTTATGTTTCCATTTATTGGTATCTTCTTTAATTTCTCTCATGAGTGTCTTGTAGTTTTCAGAGTATAAGTCTTCCACTTCCTTGGTTAGGTTTATTCCTAGGTAGTTTATTCTTTTTGATGCAATTGTAAATGGAATTGTTTTCCTGATTTCTCTTTCTGCTAGTTCATCGTTAGTTTATAGGAATGCAACTGATTTCTGTGTATTAATTAATTTTGTATCCCACCACTTTGACGAATTCAGATATTATTAGATCTAGTAGGTTTGGAATGGATTCTTTAGGGTTTTTTATGTACAATATCATGTCATCTGCAAACAGTGACAGTTTAACTTATTCTTTACCAATCTGGATGCCTTTTATTTCTTTGTGTTGTCTGATTGCCATGGCTAGGACCTCCAGAACTATGTTAAATAAAAGTGGAGAGAGTGGGCATCCTTGTCTTGTTCCCAATCTTAAAGGAAAAGCTTTCAGCTTCTCACTGTTAAGTATGATGTTGGCTGTGGGTTTTTCATATATGGCCTTTATTATGTGGAGGTACTTGCCCTCTATACCCATTTTGTTGAGAGTTTTTATCATGAATGGATGTTGAATTTTGTCAAATGCTTTTTCAGCATCTATGGAGATTATCATGTGGGTAGTTTTTGTCCTTTTTGTTGATGTGGTGGATGATGTTGATGGATTTTCTAATATTGTACCATCCTTGCATCCTTAGAATAAATCCTATTGATCATGGTGGATGATCTTTTTGATATATTTTTGAATTCGGTTTGCTAATATTTTGTTGAGTATTTTTGAGTCTGTTTTCATCAGGGATATTGGTCTGTAATTTTCTTTTTTTATGGTGTCTTTGCCAGGTTTTGGTATTAAAGTGATGCTTGCCTCATAGAATGAGTTTGGGAGTATTCTCTCCTCTTCTACTTTCTGGAAAACTTTAAGGAGGATGGATATTAGGTCTTCACTAAATGTTTTATATAATTCATTGGTGAAGCCATCTGGTCCAGGCGTTTTGTTCTTAGGTAGTTTTTTTCATCACCAATTCAATTTAATTGATGGTAACTGGTCTGTCCAGATTTTCTGTTTCTTTCTGGGTCAGCCTTGTAAGGTTGTATTTTTCTAGAAAGTTTTCCATTTCTTCTAGGTTATCCAGTGTGTTAGCATATAATTTTCCATAGTCTTCTCTAATAAGTCTTTGTATTTCTGTTGTGTCCGTAGTGATTTTTCCTTTTCCATTTCTGATTCTGTTTATGTATGTAGACTCTCTTTGATTCTTTATTATAGAGTCAGGCTAGGGGTTTATCTATTTTGTTTATTTTCTCAAAGAACCAGCTCTTACTTTTCATTGATTCTTTCTATTGTTTTATTCTTCTCGATTTTATTTATTTCTGCTTTAATCTTTATTATGTCCCTCCTTCTACTGACTTTGGGCCTCATTTGTTCTTTTTTCTAGTTTTGTTAATTGTGAGTTTAGACTGTTCATATGGGATTGTTCTTCTTTCCTGAAGTAGGCCTGTATTGCAGTATACTTCCCTCTTACCACAGCATTCGCTGCGTCCCACAGATTTTGTGGTGTCGAACTGTTGTCATTTGTCTCCTTATATTGCTTGATCTCTGTTTTTATTTGGTCTTTGACCCATTGGTTATTTAGGACTATGTTGTTAAGCCTCTATGTTTTTGTGGGATTTTTCGTTTTCTTTGCATAATTTATTTCTAGTTTCATACCTTTGTGGTCTGAGAAGGTTGGTACTATTTCAATCTTTTTGAATTTACTGAGGCTCTTTTTGTGGCCTAGTATATGTCCTATTCTTAAAAATGTTGCATGTGCACTTGAGAAGAATGTGTATTCTGCTGCTTTTGGGTGTGGAGTTCTGTAGATGTCTATTAGGTCCATCTATTCCAATGTGTTTTTCAGTGCCTCTGTCTCCTTATTTATTTTCTGTCTGGTTGATCTGTCCTTTGGCATGAGTGGAGTTTTGAAGTCTCCTAGAATGAATGCAGCATTGCATTCTGTTTTCCTCTTTAATTCTGTTAGTACTTGTTTGACATACGTCGGTGCTCCTTTGTTGAGTGCATATGTATAGTGGTTATATAGTCTTGTTGGACTGACCCCTTTGTCATTATGCAACTTCCTTCTTTGTCTCTTGTTACTATCTTTGTTTTGAAGTCTGTTTTGTCTGATATATGTACTATTACTCCTGCTTTTTTCTCCCTATCATTTGCATTAAATATCCTTTTCCATCCCTTCACATTTAGTCTGTATATGTCTTTGGGTTTGAAATTCATCTCTTGTAGACAGCTATATAGATGGGTCTTGTTTTTTATCCATTTAGTGACCCTGTCTTTTTTGATTGGCGCTATCATCCTATCTATTTACATTTAGGGTGATTATCAATAGATATGTACTTACTGCTATTGTAGGCTTTAGAATTGTGGTTACCAAAGGTTAAAGGATATCTTCCTTAATATCTCATAGTCTATCTTAAATCACTTACTATGCTATTTCAGACAGATTAAAGGTTGTTTTTTTTTCTCCCCTTGTTCTTCTTCCTCCTCTTCCACTCTATATGTATTAGGTGTCATATTCTGTACTCTTTGTGTATCTCCTGAGTATCTTTGTGGTATTTGATTTAAATTTGTGTTTTCTTGTAGTTAATTGGTATTTGATTTAAATTTGTGTTTTCTTCTGGTTAATTGGTTTTGTTTTCTCTGATGGCAGCTGTTTAACCTTACAAGCACTTCCATCTAGAGCTGTCACTTTAAGATACCCTGTAGAGACAGTTTGTGGGTGGTGAATTCCCTCATCTGTTGCATACCTGGAAATTATTTAATCCCTGCTTCAAATTTAAATGATCTTGCCAGATAGAGTGGTCTTGTTTGGAGCCCCTTCTTTTTCACTGCATTAAATATATCATGCCACTCCCTTCTGGCCTGTAACATTTCTGCTGAGAACTCTGCTGATAGCCTGATGGGCTTATCTTTATACATGATCTTTTTCTCTCTCTGGCTTATTTCAGTACTCTCTCCTGTCCTTGATCTTTGCCATTTTAATTATATATGTCCTTATGTTGTCTTCCTAGGGTTCCTTGTGTTGGGAGATTGCTGCCATTTCATGACCTGAGAGACTATATTTCCTTCCCCAGATTTGGGAAATTTTCAGCAATTATTTCCTTAAAGAGACTTTCTTTCCATTTTTCTCTATTTTCTTCCTCTGGTACCCCTACAATGTAAATATAGTTCCTTTTGGTTTGGCCCCACAGCTGTCTTATTATTCTCTCATTCCTAGAAATCCTTTTTGTGTCTGTTTCTCAGCTTTTTGTTTTCCTGTTCTCTTAATTTCTATTTCATTTACCATCTCTGCTACCTCATCTGATCTACTTTTAAATTCCTCTGTTGTATGTTTCATTTTAGATACTGTCTTTTTCCATGTTTCTATCTCTTGTTGAAGCCCTCCCTGAGATCCTGAATATTTTTCTGTAGATCTATGAGGATGTTTATAACTTTTTTTTGACATCTTTATCGAGAAGATTGGTAATTTCAGTTTCAATTAATACTCTTTCTGGAGTTTTTCTTCTAATTTTGTTTTGACCAAATTTCTTTGCTTTTTCATTTTTTTATTGTTTCTATGAAGTAATAACTTTGTGTACGTTGCATGCTCTAGGGCCCAGAAGCTCTACTCTCTGGAGCTGCTGTGTACCTGCAGCAATGGTGGGGATCGCAGGCAAGTGGAACTCGCTCATGTGAGGTGGAAAGAGTTCAGCTGGGGTGGTTTCCTGAATTCCCAGCTGTAATGCCTGCCACCCCTGCCAGGTCCAGTGGGCTGTTCATTCAGGGAGGAGCCTCTGTGCTACGCTCCTGTAGCTGACATAGGCAAAGCCACCCTCCAGCTGGCCTGGCACTGTGATGGGGGCAGCAGGTGAGTGGGACAAGTGCCTGCTGGGCAGAAGGAGCAGCAAGCTGCATATCTCAGTGATGGGCCTTGGGGCTGCATTACTAGCCTGGAGATGGAGTGTCTGAAGCTCGTGAGAGTTTCCAACCTGCTCAGTGGAGCATGCCAGCACGATTTTGTCCACTTGCCCCTTCTCCTGAGCAGCTAACTGTGAAATCTTTGCCCCTTTAGCACCCTTCTTGCTGCTGGGAAGTCTTTCAATCTGCCCACCTTTCTTATGTCCCAGGGGGGCAGTTGTGCATACCTATTCTCCACAAGTGGCTGAAATCTCACTCTCTCCAGGTATTCTGCCCGTCTTTCCTTTCCAACCCCACTAATCTCCAAAGCACCATGTAATCTGAGTTTGTGCTCCTGGATCAAATCTCCAGGGCTCGGTGTAGAGCAGTCCTGGGCTTCTACTCCCTCCCTGCTCTGTTCTCTTCCTCCTGCCTGTGGCCTGTGGTGGGTGCAGGGCTTGGGTTGTGGCATATTGTGACTTTGCCACTTTACCCTTTTCTGTGAGGTCTTCTCTTTTTCCCCAGATGAAAGTAGTCTGTTCTGCAGTCTTCAGTCAGTTTTTCAGGATTAGTTTTATTTTCTGTATTTCTGTGTTGTATGTGATTTTTGGGATAGGGTTTCTTCCTCACTTCTCATACCATCTTTTTTCTGACCTCTCTCTTGAACTCTTGACTCACATCTCCAACTCTGTATTCAACCTTCTCAACTGGATGTGTAATAGACATCTAAACTTAAATAAGTCAAGAAATGGACTTCTGCTATTTTCCCCTTCAACTAACGCAACAACTGCTCTTCCCCATATCAGTTGATTGCAACCCCAGTGGCTCAAGACAAAACCTTGTAGTCATCCTTGACTCATTGTTTCTCTCACATTCCACTTAAATCTGTGAGGGAATCTTAATTGCTCTTCCTTCAATGTAAATTCAGAACCTTCTCATCTTTCTGTGCTGCCACCCTTGTGTGAGCCACCATCATGTCTACCCCCAATCCCTTTGATTCCATATCACTGCATTGGTCTCCTAACTGGTCTCCTCTCGGCTACCGCTGTTGTGCTATGATAGATATAAATAACAACAGCTAGAGTGGATTTTTTTTAATCCCAAGTTTTAAAAAAAGATTTCTCTGCTCCAGTGGCTCTCATCTCATTCAGAATAAATCCCAAGGTCTATCCTAGTCTACAAGGACCTATGTGCACTTGGTTCTGTCTCCTCTCTGATCTCATTCTCCCCTCTGCTTCATCTGCACTGTCCTCTTTGTGGATCACACCAGTTTAGCACCTTCACATTGGCTGTTCTGTCTGACTGGGACACTCTTCCCTCAAGTACCCCCATGGCTCCTCGACCACCTCTTTCACATGTCACCTTCTCAATGATGCCCATCATAACTTTCCTACTTAGTTGCAAGAACCTCCCATCTAAATACACTCACACTTCCAGTCTCCCTTACCTTATTTTTTCTCCAGGTATCCTTATGACTTAATATAACATATAATTCACTTAGCAGTTATTCCCTTTTGCTGTTATCTGCCCTTCTTCAATCAAGTCCCATAAAGACAGGAATTTTTTTTCTCCTATTTTGTTCACTAATGTGTTCCCAGGGTCCTAGGATGCTGGCTGGTTGTAATTGGCACTAAATAAATATTTGTTGAATGAATGCGTGAATGAATTTTGAGTAAGAGCATGCATGTAAAAATCTTTACCCATGAGTTTTATAGTTACAGTTTTTAAAAAGTTATAATAATAGCCAAGATATGGAAGCAACCTAAGTGTCCATCAGTAGATGAATGGATAAAGAAGATGTGGTACATATACACAATGGAATACTATTCAGCCATAAGAAGAAAACAAATCCTACCATTTGCAACAACATGGTTGAAGCTAGAGGGTATTATGCTCAGTGAAATAAGCCAGGCGGAGAAAGATGAATACCAAATGATTTCCCTCATTTGTGGAGTATAACAGCGAAGCAAAACTGAAGGAACAAAATAGCAGCAGACTCATAGACTCCAAGAAGGGACTAGTGGTTACCAAAGGGGAGGGGTGGGGGAGGATGGGTAGGGAGGGAGGGAGAAGGGGTATCAGGATTGGTGCACAGCGTGTGTGTGGGGTCACGGGGAATAGTGTAGCTCAGAGAAGATAAATAGGGACTCTGTGGCATCTTATTACACTGATGGACAGTGACTGCAATGGGGTATGGGGAGGGACTTTTTAATAAGGGTGAATGTAATAACCACATTGTTTTTCATGTGAAACCTCCATAAGAGTGTATATCAATGATACCTTAATAAAAAAATGTATTATTATAGAGAAATGTAAGAAAATAAATGTATTGGTTATAAATTTTGGATTGTAGCTTTTCTTAAATTTTAAGTTTCAGATGTGATTTCTTTTTCTAAATTTTCAGCTTCAGTTGTGGAGGGTCAAAAGGGTATCATTCCTCGAGCTATCCAAGAAATATTTCAAAACATCTCTGACAGTCCTAACATTGACTTCAGTGTAAAAGTGTCTTATATGGAAGTATACAAGGAGGACCTAAGAGATCTTCTAGAATTGGAGTCATCTGTGAAGGATCTTCACATCCGAGAAGATGAAAAAGGAAACATAGGTAAAGTAGCCTACTGAATGGTAGTCTTTATTAGCATAGATAGAATTTAATTCAGTTCCTGGATGTATTTTAAATAATCTTTAATACAAATATAGAAGCACAATGAATTGGTTTTTTACTTTAAAATTGACTACTTATTGATAACCAATATCCACTAAATCACCCAAATAAGAAGTAGAAGTTCAGACTGACTGATAAGCTGAAGTTTTATTAAGTTGTAATTTATGATATTTATTTCCTATAATTGTCTCCACTCTGGGCTGACCTTAAGTGAGACTGCGAACTAGTTTTTGTACTTTTGTTTCTCCCAGAGCTTGAGACTGGGGATGGCGTCTCCCTTAGTGTTCATTCTGGGACTTTGATTTTGTCCCAGTACACCCATTGCTTCTTTTTTCTTCAGTTTAGAAAGTTTAACATGTTTGCCTCTCCATATTGATATTTACCTGTCCTTTGTTATGCTTCTCAAAGCCTGACTTTCTGTGCTTGCTAGCACCTGTTAATCTAATTAAATATCCAAAAATAATTAAATAACCAACAGATTAAATATTTGCATAAATATCCAAGTGGGAGAGTCAAAATACAAGTATTTTAAAGAATAACACTTTCTGCTTTTCTGATTTAAAAGGTAGTATGTTTGACATAGAACATTTTGAAAAGAGAGAAGTATGAGGAAGGAAGTTAAAGATCATTTTTAATTACAGAACCCATAAATAGTAGCTTCTCTTATTGGTGTGCTTCCTCCCAGATTTCTTTTTCTATGCATGTATAATTAAAATACATATTTATACTTGCAACCCCACATACAGTATTGCATCTTATTTTTTTACTTAGTATTTGTGTTATGAACATTTTCACATCATTAAATATTTTTCAAATTTATGACTTCATGATCATATGGTAATTTGTTTTCTGAATGTATTATAATAGTATTATAGTTTATTTAATACATTGTTGGCCATTGGGGCTCTTTCCAGATTTTCACTATTATTAATGACAATGACTGTTTTTGGATGTCTTCCTGCCCTGGAAAACACATTTAGTAGAACCTTCCTGGAGATAAACGATCCTGCCAGAGAATTGGCTCTCTGGGGGAATTTCCTGGCAGTTAGGAAAGATGATTATTTTCATTCAGACAGCAGCCTGAAGGGGGCAGTAAAGTGCTTCCTTGCAGGACCTGCCCTGGAAGCCCTGGCATTCCTGGATGTTTGAAGAAATTGGTTTTTGTTTTGTTTTTATTTTACAAAAAAAGCATGCATGGTAGTTTATGGTCTTAATAGATAATTCAACATAATTTTTTTTTCTGGACAGAATTCAGACTGATACTTTGAGCTTCTGTACCTAAAGAAATGTAATTATTGAATATTTTTATTTTTTATTAAAAGATACAAAAATAATGTTTATTATAAAACTCAAACAATACAGAAGTATACACTATCACTCCTGATAAACATTATGGTCAAGATACTCCATAGCTGATACTTATCTTGCAAAAGTTTGGAGGATGTAACAAATTGTATTAAGGTAAATTGCCATATATTCTATATAATGTCCCACTCAAACCAAGATACATTTGGTTGACATATTTATTTAGTTCCTCTGTGTGAAGGAGTGGTTAGTTAGTATCCAACTTGGTTGCTGCACAATTAGCCTCACCTTGGAAGATTTTTAAGAAATACTGATTTCTGGGTCCCACTTTTCAGAGATTCTGATGAACTACTCTGGGATGGAGCCTGGCACCGGTACTTTCTCTTATGAAGGTCCCAGGTGATTTTGTGGCTGGGTTTGAGGACCATTGATCAGTGCTAAGCCATAGCCTAGCATTAAAAAAATACTATAAATGTTATACTATGATTTATAGTTACATTATCATAGTTCACCATCACTGATATTTTAGCACTCCGTTTGTAATACAGGCACTTTAGAACTTTAAATGAGCTAGGTTGTTAAAAAAGGTGTCATGATGGAAATAATGAAAGGAAAATGATTATTTATCAAAGAAGCAGTGACATGACAGGATTGGATTAAAGAGGAAATAAGGTACTGTAATTTGAGCACAGACTTGGGAGCTTTACTGCTCTGATTCAAATCCCAAATCCACCTAATTCTTTTTGAAATATTTTTGTTTTTTGAGTATAAACAAATAAAGGGGGTAGTAAGCTTTGATTATTTTTTTTTCTTGTTCTGCCATTGAAATAGAAACATTTTTGCTTTTTTAGAATTGCTGTCATGTGTTTACCTTGCATTCTGATATTATGTAAGCATACTGTTTTTAACATGAATATCCAACTTCATATATGCTGAAATTTTCATTTATTATTGGTTATGACCCCCCAATACCAAAATCCTTAAACCTATGGATGACTTAAATATTAATGATATTCAAAAGAAACTAATTTCTTTTAACCTACTACTGATTAATCCTTTTGAGCTCTATATTTAATTAATTGATTATCTTTTAATTAACCTAATAGACCACAAATCAAAATGCTGGATAAAGAATTTTTCTTTTGCCAGCCATGTCAAAGAATTGTGTATGTGACTCCAAAGAAACCAGATTATTTAATAAACATATATATCTTTTAGGATTTAAACATCGAACTGCTTTTAGAATAGTTCCTTTTAGAAGTTATCTAAAATTATTCAATGATGTTAATGTTACTATTATTTGAAATGCTATTGGTTCTTTTTACATGTCTTCCAGTATTTTATTGAGCATAAATAACAACATAAAATGTTGGTTTAATCATTGTCTCATGTAAATTTATATTTTCTTTTTCATAGCAATGTGTACATGTGCATTTGTAAAATGCTTTTTTATTGAAGTATAGTTGATATACAATATTATATTGGTTTCACGTGCACAACAGTGATTCATTAAAGGGACTGTCTTACCTGGGCAATTTAGCAAATTATAACTGTTGTGGGTAATTAACTATACTGGATTTTGATTAAAACTTGGTTTAAACACTTGCTATTGCTATTTTAAGTGATTGTAGGGGCCAAGGAATACCAAGTGGAGAGTGCAGATGAAGTGATGAGTCTCTTGGAGATGGGGAATGCAGCCAGACATACAGGTACCACCCAAACGAACGAGCACTCCAGTAGATCACATGCAATTTTTACAATCAGCATTTGTCAAGTGGAGAAAAACCTGGAGCCAGCTAAAGATGGATGGTGGTGTTCCCCTCAACATATCATCTCAAAGTTCCACTTTGTGGATTTGGCCGGAACAGAAAGAGTAACCAAAACAGGGAATACTGGTGAACGGTTCAAAGAATCCATTCAGATCAACAGCGGGTTACTGGCTTTAAGCAATGTAATAAGTGCTCTTGGGGACCCACGCAGGAAAAGCTCACATATTCCATATAGGAATGCTAAGATTACCCGGCTTTTAAAAGATTCTCTGGGAGGCAATGCCAAGACTGTCATGATCACTTGTATTAGCCCATCCTCCTCGGATTTTGACGAGTCCTTAAATTCTCTTAAATATGCCAACAGAGCTCGCAACATTAGAAACAAACCCACCCTAAACTTTGGTCCCGCATCAGTCCGAAAGGATGAAATGGAATTTGAGATTAAATTACTTCGAGAAGCTTTGCTAAGCCAGCAAGCTAGTAGCAATCAAACTAGCCAGATCCATATAGAGGGGACTCCTTATAAAAACAGGATCCATTATCTTGAGGAGCAAGTAGCTCAGCTACAAAGAAAGTGTCTGGGTTATGAAAATTGTATAGAGGAAGCCTTTACCTTCCTGGTGGACTTAAAAGATGCGGTCAGACTAAACCAAAAGCAGCAACACAAACTGCAGGAGTGGCTTAACATGACCCAGGAGGTCAGGAAGTCAATATTCCCTTCACTCAGAGGAAGCCATGACATCGGGAACCTAGATGGACAACGGCATATTACAGGTCTCCAACAGAAGCGAGAGCTTGAGAGATGCCAGGTACTGAGGCACCATTATTTTTTTATTTTTATTTTTTTGCTAGTCCTTTTTAAAAAAAATGTATTTTGGTATCATTAATCTACAATTACATGTACAATATTATGGTTATTAAACACCCACTTCATCAGGTCCCCCCCACCAACTCCATTACAATCACTGTCCATCAGCGTAGTGAGATGCTATAGAATCACTACTTGTCTTCTCTGAGTTGTATAGCCCTCCCCTCGCACCCCCCAACATTACGTCTGCTAATCGTAATGCCCCTTTTTCCCCCTTGTTCCTCCCTTCCTGCCCATCTCCCCCAGTCCCTTTCCCTTTGATAACTATTAGTCTGTTCTTGGGTTCTGTGAGTCTGCTGCTGTATTGTTCTTTCAGTTTTTTTCTTTGCTCTTATGCTTCTCATATGAGTGAAATCATTTGATACTTGTCTTTTTCCGCTTGGCGTATTTCACTGAGCGTAATACTGTCTAGCTCCATCCATGTTGTTGCAAATAGTAGGATTTGTTTTCTTCTTATAGCTGAATAATATTCCATTGTGTATATGTACCACCTCTTCTTTATCCATTCATCTACTGATGGACACGTAGGTTGCTTTCATTTCTTGGCTATTGTAAATAGTGCTTTGATAAACATAGGGGTGCATATGTCTTTTTCAAACTGGGCTGCTGCATTCTTAGGGTAAATTCCTAGGAGTGGGATACCTGGGTCAAATGGTATTTCTATTTTGAGTTTTCTGAGGAACCTCCATACTGCTTTCCACAATGGTTGAACTAATTTGCATTCCCACCAGTAGTGTAGGAGGGTTCCCTTTTCTCCACATCCTCGCCAACATTTGTTGTTGTTTGTGTTTTGGATGTTGGCCATCCTTACTGGTGTGAGGTGATATCTCATTGTGATTTCAATTTGCATTTCTCTGATGATTAGTGATGTGAAGCATCTTTTCACGTGCCTGTTGGCCATCTGAATTTCTTCTTTGGAGAAGTGTCTATTCATGTCCTCTGCCCATTTCTTAATTGGATTATTTGCTTTTTGTTTGTTGAGGTCTGTGAGTTCTTTATATATTTTGGATGTCAACCCCATATCGGATATATCATTTATGAATATATTCTCCCATACTGTAGGATGTCTTTTTGTTCTACTGATGGTGTCCTTTGCTGCACAGAAGCTTTTCAGCTTGATATACAGACTCACTTGTTCATTTTTGCTTTTGTTTCCCTTGCCCGGGGAGATATGTTCATGAAGAAGTTGCTCATGTTTATGTCCAAGAGATTTTTGCCTATGTTTTTTTCTAGGAGTTTTATGGTTTCATGACTTACATTCAGGTCCTTGATCCATTTTGAGGTGACTTTTGTGTATGGGGTTAGACAGTAGTCCAGTTTCATTCTCTTACATATAGCTGTCCAGTTTTGCCAATACCAGCTGCTGAAGAGGCTTTCATCTCCCTGTTGTATATCCAAGGCTCCTTTATCGTTTATTAATTGACCATATATGTTTGGATTTTCTATTCTGTTCCACTGGTCTGTGGGTCTGTTCTTCTGCCAATACCAAATTGTCTTGATTACTGTGGCTTTGTAGTAGAGCTTGAAGTCAGGAAGCATAATTCCCCCTTTTGTTCCTCCTTCTCAGGATTGCTTTGGCTATTCGGGGTCTTTTGTGGTTCCATATGAATTTTAGAATTATTTGTTACACTTCATTGAAGAAAGCTGTTGGTAGTTTGAGAGGCATTGCATTGAATCTGTACATTGCTTTAGGTAGTATAGCCATTTTGACAATATTTATTCTTCCTAACGAAGAACATGGGATGAATTTCCATTTGTTAGTGTCCTCTTTAACTTCTCTTAACAGTGTGTTGTTTTTTTCAGGGTATAGGTCTTTCACATCCTTCGTTAGGTTTATTCCTAGGTATTTTATTCTTTTTGATGCAATTGTGAATGGAATTGTTTTTCTGATTTCTCTTTCTGTTAGTTCATCGTTAGTGTATAGGAAAGCAACAGATTTCTGTGTGTTAATTTTGTATCCTGCAACTTTGCTGAATTCAGATATTAGTTCTTGTAGCTTTGGAGTGGAGTCTTTAGGGTTTTTTATGTACAATATCATGTCATTTGCAAATAGTGACAATTTGACTTCTTCTTTACCAATCTGGATGCCTTGTATTTCTTTGTTTTGTCTGACTGCCATGGCGAGGACCTCCAGTACTATGTTAAAAAACAGAGGAGAGAGTGGGCATCCCTGTCTTGTTTCTGATCTTAGATAAAAAGCTTTCAGCTTCTCACTGTTACATATGATGTTAGCTGTGGGTTTGTCATATATGGCCTTTATGATTTTAAGGTATTTGCCCTCTATAGCCATTTTGTTGAGAGTTTTAATCAGGAATGAATGTTGAATTTTGTCAAATGCTTTTCCAGCATCTATGGAGATGATCATGTGGTTTTTGTTCTTCTTTCTGTTGATGTGGTGGATGATGTTGATGGATTTTTGAATGTTGTACCATCCTTGCATCCCTGGGATGAATCCCACTTTATCATGGTGTATGATCCTCTTGATTTATTTTTGAATTCGGTTTGCTAATATTTTGTTGAGTATTTTTGCCTCTACGTTCATCAGGGATATTGGTCTGTAATTTTCTTTTTTGTGAGGTCTTTGCCAGATTTTGGTATTAGAGTGATGCTGGCTTCATAGAATGAGTTTGGAAGTATTCCCTCCTCTTCTATTTTTTGGAAAACTTTAAAGAGTATGGGTGTTATTTCTTCTTTATAAGTCTGGTAGAATTCAGAGGTGAATCCATCTAGCCCGGCGGTTTTGTTCTTGGGTGGTTTTTTGATTACCGATTCAATTTTGTTGCTGGTGACTGGTCTGTTTACGTTTTCTGTTTCTTGCTTGGTCAGTCCTAGAAGGTTGTATTTTTCTAAGAAGTTGTCCATTTCTTCTATGTTTTCCAGCTTGTTAGCATATAGATTCTCATAATATTCTCTTATAATTCTTTGTATTTCTGTGGGGTCCATTGTGATTTTTCCTTTCTCATTTCTGATTCTGTTTATGTATGTAGATTTTCTTTTTCTCTTAATAAGTCTGGCTGGGGTTTATCTATTTTGTTTATTTTTTCCAAGAAACAGCTCTTGGTTTCATTGATTTTTTTCCTATTGTTTTATTCTTCTCAATTTCTCTATTTCTTCTCTGATCTTTATTAAGTCCCTCCTTCTGGTGACTTTGGGCCTCATTTGTTCTTCTTTTTCCAATTTCAGTAATTGCGTCTTTGGACTATTCATTTGGGATTGTTCTTCCTTCTTTAAATAGGCCTGGAATGCAATATACTTTCCTCTTAGAACGGCCTTTGCTGCGTCCCACAGAGGTTGCGGCTTTGTGTTATTGTTGTCATTAGTCTCCATATATTGTTTGATCTCTGTTTTTATTTGGTCATTTATCCACTGATTTTTTAGGAGTTGTTATTCCGCCTCCATGTATTTGTGAGCCTTTTTGTTTTCTTTGTACAATTTCCTTCTAGTTTTACGTCTTTGTGGTCTGAGAAGTTGGTTGGTAGAATTTCAATATTTTTGAATTTACTGAGGTTCTTTTTGTGGCTAGTATGTGGTCTATTCTGGAAAATGTACCATGTGCACTTGAGAAGGATGTGTATGCTGCTGCTTTTGGATGTAGAGTTCTGCAGATGTCTGTTAGGTCCATGTGTTCTGGTGTGTTGTTCAGTGCCTCTGTGTCTTTACCTATTTTCTTTCTGGTTGATCCGTCCTTTGGAGTGAGTAGTGTGTTGAAGTCTCCTAAAATTAATGCATTGCTTTGTATTTCCTCCTTTAATTCTGTTAGTATTTGTTTCACATGTGTCGGCGCTCATGTGTTGGGTGCATATATATTTATAATGGTTATATCCTCTTGTTGGACTGACCCCTTTATCATTATGTAATGTCCTTCTTTATCTCTTGTTATTTTCTTCGTTTTGAAGTCTATTTTGTCTGATACAAGTAGTGCAACACCTGCTTTTTTCTCGATGTTGTTTGCATGAAATATCTTTTTTCATCTCTTCACCTTTAGTCTGTGTATATCTTTGGTTTTGAGGTGAGTTTCTTGTAGGCAGCATATAGATGGGTCTTGCTTTTTTATCCATTCTGTTACTCTGTGTCTTTTGATTGGTGCATTCAGTCCATTTACATTTAGGGTGATTATCGATAGACATGTACTTTTTGCCATTGGTGGCTTTAGATTTGTGACACCAAAGTTTCAAGGGTAGCTCCTGTACTATCTAGCAGTATAACTTAACTTTCTTGTTAAGTTATTGTAAACAGTCTTATGATTCTTTATTTGTCTCCCTTCTTACTCTTCCTTCTCTATTCTTTATATACTAGGTGTTTTATTCTTTGCCTTTAGTTAGTATTTTGATGGTCTGCTTTCCTTGTTATGATTTTATTTTCTCTGGTGACTTCTTTTTAGCCTTAGGAGTGCTTCCCTCTAGAGCAGTTCGTTTAAGATACCTGTAGTGGTGGTTTATGAGAGGCAAACTCTCTCAACTTTCGTTTGTCTGGAAATTGTTTAATCCCTCCATCATATTTAAATGATAATCGTGCTGGATACAATATTCTTGGTTCGGAGCCCTTCTGTTTCATTACATTAAATATATCATGTCATTCTCTTCTGGCCTGTAAGGTTTTTGTTGAGAAGTCATGATAGTCTGATGGGTTTTCCTTCGTAGGTGATCTTTTTTCTTTCTCTAGCTGCCTTTAATACTCTGTCTTTATGTTTGATCTTTGCCATTTTAATTATTATGTGTCTTGGTGTTGTCTTCCTTGGGTCCCTTGTGTTGGGAGATCTGTGGGCTTCCGTGGACTGTGAGACTATTTCCTTCCCCAGCATGGGAAAGTTTTCAGCAATTATTTCTTCAAAGACACTTTCTATCCCTTTTTCTCTCTGTTCTTCCTCTGGTACTCCTATAATGCGAATATTGTTCCGTTTGGATTGGTCACACAGTTCTCTTAATATTCTTTCATTCCTAGAGATCCTTTTATCTCTCTCTGCCTCAGCTTCTCTATTCCTGTTCTCTGATTTCTATTCCATTAACAGTCTCTTGCATCTCATCCAGTCCGCTGTTAAGCCCATCGATCGCTTGTCTGATTTCTGCATTGTCTTTCCTCACTTCCCTCACTTCATCCCTCAGCTGTTGCACATTTCTCTGTAGATCCATCAGCATGGTTATGACTTTATTCTGAATTCTTTTTCAGGTAGACTGTGCATTTCCATCCCTATAGGCTCCCTCTCTGGGGTTGTCTGGTTGGTTTTGTCTGGACCATATTCCTCTGTCTTTTCATGGCTATAGAAGGGGTCGCTGGTAGTTGCCACGTATGTCAGCTCTGTTCTTTAAGACTTTAAAAAGGAAAAAGAAAAAAAAAAGCACGAAAGAAAGAAAAAAAGAAAAAAAAGAAAGAGAAGAGAAAACAAAACTAAAGACAAAACCAAACAACAACAACAACAAAAAAATGCCCACTGGGAGTAGATTCTGTGGGGATGGTAAAGGTGGCACTGTTGCTCCACCCTTCCCCAGCCGTGGCCGCGTCGCTCTGCAGCGCCCTTTATAGCTCTGTCTCCTGGGGTTCCGTGTCCTCTCAGGTATAGCTGCATGCTGTGTGCTTTCCTGTGTATTCTGGTCTCTTTTAGGAATAGTTGTATGTGCTGTATTTTCAGATATATATGGTTTTGGGAGTAGATTTCCGCCACCCAACTCATGCCGCCATCTTCCCAGAAGTCGACACCATTATTTTCATAAGTGACTTGCTTAAGGGGTAAATTTATCAGGGCAAGTAAGATTCATTTTGGAATTTTTTAAAAGGACACTATATAAAATCTCACTTGCCTTTACTCTGTTTTCTTCTCCCTTTTTTCCCTCATACCTTCTTTGGCTCTTCCTTCTTTCTCCTTTGAAATGTAATTTAGTTTGTTGTGTTTATTACGTAGAATCTTGTGCACTTGGTAATTAAGAGGACGAAACAAACATAACATAGTTTTGGAAACAGAATTGAGTTAATACTTGATTGAGTTTTTATCCTTTATCTGTCAGTGGTTCTTAAAAGGAAAAAAATATTTCATCTCTTGAGTTTGGAGTATTGATTTTTTTCAAATAAATAAGTTATTGTATTTGATAATTAAGGAATGTAGGTATGTACATGTATACATATTGTATATACATATATTGAGTTCAGAATTGCATTTCCCCACTTCTCATTCAGAAACCATTTATTATGTGAAGATTATGCATCACCTGGGAAATAATAGAGAACACGGTATACCTACTTTTGCTTATGTGGGTTTGTAGTCTGGTGGGCAAGTGGATATTCTGCCAGATTTTAAAAATAGGAAAACATAATTTAAAAGGTAACTTCCTAATTAGGAATCTTTCCTCAATACCTTTTCATATGTATCAGAAAGAAGCAATTGAACTTTTTTGTTCACAAGGTTTCTCATATTCTTAAATTTGAGGTCCCTAAAAAGAGCTTTTGTTTATGTTGGTTCTGTCTCTTGATATTTACCGTATTAGAATTAAAACAAAAAATTTATAAACAACTCTTTAAAAACTAGTAATAACCCAATTACATGTTAATATAAAGAATAGTTTTTCTCAAAAAATAACTTTTCCAAAGGAAAAAAAAGTAATGCAACTTCATAAGAATTGTTTTGCATTTTTGCAAATTTTTTTTAATGTTTGATTTAATAGAGGACAGGTGGATTTTCATATCTGCTTTAACATTCAGTTTCTTGCAATATGTTGTTTTAGTTGAAGTATTTGAAGAAAATCCAGCCTCAGATAAGTTTGTAATTGGAAGGCAGGAATATTTTAATGATTTTTTCATATTTTTTTGATTCTTCTTTGATCTCACACTAAAATGCAATAAGTAGAAATTTCCTAAAGATTACTTGCAATGTGGGATTTGGAACTGTTTTGTTGAATTAAGATGTTCACATTAAAATTCACTGATCTCTAATTTGTACTTTGAGTGGATGTTTTATCCACATATGATTTTGAATCATCATGGATTGGTCTTTTGGAAAATATTTGTTTACTAAGTTATGCAGTCTTCCAAATGTTGACATATTTCATTATACAAAACCAAAAAATCACATTTGTTAATATCACCATGGATCTTACCAGCAAAGTCTTCCAGTATTGAAAACTGTCAATCTCACAGTAGCAGAAATGATTTTCAAAATTCTTATTTTTGCATGAAATTGAAATTTATCAGCAACAAATAGTGCTATTTATTTTCCTTGAATTGATTTTTCTCATTTTTGAGAAAATGTCTGCCACATACCCAAATGTCAACAACCATAGTTGTTTGTCTGTTGTTCTTTACAGTTAAAGTAGTATATACTCTGACAAATGTGGCTAGTTAAGCTTGCAACTCAAATAATTGCACAAGATTTTTTCCCACAGACTACTGTCATCTTTAATATGCAGCAGAAGTACTTTATGTATCCCTCCCATTTTGTCACATGGAATGCTAAAGAAGAAATATACTCAGGGTTGAGATTTAATAAAACAATGTTATTAATCAAGATAAAGTGTAACTGGCATTTGTTTGTATTGTGAGTACACAGCTGTGACAAGTGCAATAGAGTTTGGTGACACTTCCTATATTCATACTGGGAACCAGCAATTTTGTCCACCCTTGCTTTTGTACCATTGGTGCAAATGTCCACATGGTGAAAAAGGCAAATATCATCCTAGGATTATTAGGAAAATAGTTTTATCTCATGGATACCCTGAAAGGATCTAAGGAACATGCTCAGAGTCTCTACTGAATATACTATGAGAACTTCTGCTCTATTACAAAGATTTTGATATTAAAATGTAAACATTTAAAATATTACTTTTAAAACCATGGATTTAAAAAAAAGGCAATAATCTTGCCATGCCTTCTTCCTAGATAGAACAGGCCTGGCCCTTCCTCATTGGTATAAGAAACTGACTGAATAGGAAGTATGGGTAATGGAAAGATTGAACTCTGAGACAGTATAGGAATTGGTGAGAGAAAGTGCTTTTTCTTTATCCTTCTAATGTTGGCTGAAATTGGAAGCCCATAGAACCCACTGTTTGGAGGCGGGGTGGGTGGTAACTTCCTCTCTTCATCTATTGGAAAACCTAAATTTAAACTTGCTCTACATTATGCACTCTAGATTATGTTTCCCAAAGATACTAACAGTCATAGATGGAAAAGGTAACCGTGATCTGATTGTTTTAGGGAATGCTAGATGGCAAAAAGCAAACAGGTTTCTTAATCTCAAGACTTCTCAGAGCTTTGAAAGTGCTAATGTATATTATGCATCTCAAAGTAGGAGACATAAGAGTGTTTTTCAATTTTAAAAATGGATTCCCTACTTTTGGTTTGTAATTTTACAGGACTAGTACTCTTTGGATACTTCTAAACAGCAAATAGAGAAATGATTGGTGTCATTCCTCACTGCATATGTGTCTTTAAAACATTGCTTTTTTTAAATATAATTTATTTTATTATCATTAATCTACAATTACATGTGCAATATTACGGTTATTAAACTACCCCTTCATCAGGTCCCCCCCACCAACCCCATTACAGTCACTGTCCATCAGCGTAGTGAGATGCTATAGAATCACTACTTGTGTTCTCTGAGTTGTACTGCCCTCCCCGTGCCCCCCCAACATTACATCTGCTAATCGTAATGCCCCTTTTTCCCTCTTATCCCTCCCTTCCCGCCCATTTTCCCCAGTCCCTTTCCCTTTGGTAACTATTAGTCCGTTCTTGGGTTCTGTGAGTCTGCTGCTGTTTTGTTCCTTCAGTTTTTTTCTTTGTTCTTATACTCCACATATGAGTGAAATCATTTGATACTTGTCTTTTTCGGCTTGGCTTATTTCACTGAGCATAATACCCTCTAGCTCCATCCATGTTGTTGCAAATTGTAGGATTTGTTTTCTTCTTATGGCTGAATAATATTCCATTGTGTATATGTACCACTCTTCTTTATCCATTCATCTACTGATGGACACTTAGGTTGCTTCCATTTCTTGGCTATTGTAAATAGTGCTGCAATAAACATAGGGGTGCATCTGTCCTTTTCAAATTGGGCTGCTGCATTCTTAGGGTAAATTCCTAGGAGTGGAATTCCTGAGTCAAATGGAATTTCTATTTTGAGTTTTTTGAGGAACCTCCATACTGCTTGCCACAATGGCTGAACTAATTTGCAGTCCCACCAGCAGTGTAGGAGGGTTCCCTTTTCTCCACATCCTCGCCAACATTTGTTGTTGTTTGTGTTTTGGATGTTGGCCATCCTCACGGGTGTGAGGTGATATCTTATTGTGGTTTTAATGTGCATTTCTCTGATGATTAGCGATGTGGAGCATCTTTTCATGTGTCTGTTGGCCATCTGAATTTCTTCCTTAGTGAAGTGTCTATTCATGTCCTCTGTCCATTTCTTAATTGGATTATTTGCTTTTTGTTTGTTAAGGTGCATGAGTTCTTTATATATTTTGGATGTCAACCCTTTATCAGATACGTTTTTTATGAATATATTCTCCCATACTGTAGGATGTTTTTTGTTCTACTGATGGTGTCCTTTGCTGTACAGAAGCTTTTCAGCTTGATATAGTCCCACTTGTTCATTTTTGCTTTTGTTTCTCTTGCCCGGGGAGATATGTTCATGAAGAAGTTGCTCATGTTTATGTCCAAGAGGTTTTTGCCTATGTTTTTTTCTAAGAGTTTTATGGTTTCATGACTTACATTCAGGTCTTTGATCCACCTTGAGTTTACCTTTGTGTATGGGGCTAGACAGTAGTCCAGTTTCATTCTCTTACATGTAGCTGTCCAGTTTTTCCAACACCAGCTGCTGAAGAGGCTGTCATCTCCCATTGTATATCCAAGGCACTTTTATCAAATATTAATTGACTGTATATGTTTGGGTTAATGTTTGGATTTTCTATTCTGTTCCACTGGTCTGTGGGTCTGTTTTTGTGCCAATACCAAATTGTCTTGATTACTGTGGCTTTGTAGTAGAGCTTGAAATCAGGGAGTGTAATTCCCCCCGTTTTATTCCTCCTTCTCAGGATTGCTTTGGCTATTCGGGGTCTTTTGTGGTTCCATATGAATTTTAGAATTATTTGTTCCAGTTCATTGAAGAAACAATTTTGAACCGATTCAATTTCGTTGCTGGTGATTGGTCTGTTTAGTTTTTCTGTTTCTTGCTTGGTCAGTCCTAGAAGGTTGTATTTTTCTAAGAAGTTGTCCATTTCTTCTAGGTTTTCCAGCTTGTTAGCATATAGATTGTCATAATATTCTCTTATGATTCTTTGTATTTCTGTGGGGTCCGTCGTGATTTTTCCTTTCTCATTTCTGATTGTGTTTATGTGTGTAGATTCTCTTTTTCTCTTAATGAGTCTGGCTAGGGGTTTATCTATTTTGTTTATTTTTTCAAAGAACCAGCTCTTGGTTTCATTGATTTTTTCTATTGTTTTATTCTTCTCAATTTTATTTATTTCTTCTCTGATCTTTATTATGTCCCTCCTTCTGGTGACTTTGGGCCTCATTTGTTCTTCTTTTTCCAATTTCAGTAATTGTGTCTTTATTCATTTGGGAATGTTCTTCCTTCTTTAAATAGGCCTGGATTGCAATATACTTTCCTCTTAGAACTGCCTTTGCTGCGTCCCACAGAAGTTGTGGCTTTGTGTTGTTGTTGTCATTAGTCTCCATATATTCTTTGATTTCTGTTCTGATTTGGTCGTTAACCCATTGATTAATAGGAGAGTGTTGTTAAGTCTCCATGTATTTGTGAGCCTTTTTGATTTCTTTCTAAAATTTATTTCTTGTTTTATACCTTGGTGATCTGAGAAGTTGGTTGGTAGGATTTCAATATTTTTGAAATTACTGAGGTTCTTTTTGTGGCCTAGTATGTGGTCTATTCTGGAAAATGTTCCATGTGCACTTGAGAAGAATGTGTATCCTGTTGCTTTTGGGTGTAGAGTTCTGTAGATGTCTGTTAGGTCCATCTGTTCTAGTGTGTTGTTCAGTGCCTCTGTGTCTTTACTTATTTTCTGTCTGGTTGATCTGTCCTCTGGAGTGAGTGGTGTGTTGAAGTCTCCTAAGATGAATGCATTGCTGTCTATTTCCTCCTTTAATTCTGTTAGTATTTTTCTCACATATGCTGGCGCTCCTGTGTTGGGTGCATATATATTTATAATGGTTATATCTTCTTGTTGGACTGACCCCTTTATCATTATGTAATGTCCTTCTTTATCTTTTGCTACTTTCTTCGTTTTGAAGTCTATTTTGTCTGATACATGTACTGCAACACCTGCTTTTTTCTCTTTGTTGTTTGCACGAAATATCTTTTTCCATCCCTTCACTTTTAGTCTGTGTATATCTTTGGATTTGAGGTGAGTGTCTTGTAGGCAGCGTATAGATGGGTCTTGCTTTTTTATCCATTCTGTTACTCTGTGTCTTTGATTGGTGCATTCAGTCCATTTACATTTAGGGTGATTATTGATAGATATGTACTTATTGCCATTGCTGGCTTTAGATTCGTGGTTACCAAGGGTTCAAGGGTTGCTTCTTTACTATCTAACAATCTAACTTAACTTTCTTGTTAAGTTATTGTAAACACAGCCTTATGTTTCTTTCTTTCTCTCCCTTCTTATTCCTCCTCCTCCATTCTTTCTATAATAGGTGTTTTATTCTTTGCGTTTAGTTAGTATTTGGGTGGTCTGCTTTCTTTGCTATGATTTTTTTTTCTCTGGTGACATCTTTTTAGCCTTAGGTGTGCTTCCCTCTAGAGCAGTCCATTTAAGATACCTGTAGTGGTGGTTTATGAGAGGCAAACTCTCTCAACTTTCGTTTGTCTGGAAATTGTTTAATCCCTCTGTCATATTTAAATGATAATCGTGCTGGATACAATATTCTTGGTTCGAGGTCCTTCTGTTTCATAACGTTAAATATATCATGCCATTCTCTTCTGGCTTGTAAGGTTTCTTTTGAGAAGTCTGATGATAGTCTGATGGGTTTTCCTTTGTAGGTGATCTTTTTTCTCTCTCTAGCTGCCTTTAATACCCTGCCTTTATCTTTGATCTTTGCCATCTTAATTATTATGTGTCTTGGTGTTGTATTCCTTGGGTCCCTTGTGTTGGGAGATCTATGTGCTTTGGTAGACTGCGAGACTATTTCCTTCCCCAGCGAGGGAAAGTTTTCAGCAATTATTTCTTCGAAGACACTTTCTATCCCTTTTTCTCTCTCTTCTTCCTCTGGTACTCTTATAATGCGAATATTGTTCCGTTTGTCTTGGTCAGCCAGTTCTCTCAATATTCTTTCATTCCTAGAAATCCTTTTCTCTCTCTCTGCCTCAGCTACTCTGTACTCCTGTTCTCTGATTTCTATTCCATTAACAGTCTCTTGCATCTCATCCATTCTGCTGTTAAGCCCGTCGATCGCTTGTCTGATTTCTGCATTGTTTTTCCTCAGTTCCCTCACTTCCTCCCTCAGCTCTTGCACATTTCTCTGTAGCTCCATCAGCATGGTTATGACTTTTATTCTGAATTCTTTTCAGGAAGACTGTGCATTTCCATCCCTTCAGACTCACTCTCGGGTTGTCTGGTTGATTTTGGTCTGAACCATATTCCTCTGTCTTTTCATGGCTGCGGAATTGGTCACTGATAGTTGCCACGTATGTCAGCTGAGCTCTTTAAGACTTTAAAAAGAGAAGAAAAAAAAAAGAGAAAAAGAAGAACGAAGGAAAGAAAAAAAAGGAAAAAAGAAAGAAAAGAAAAAACAAAAACAAAACAAAAAACAAAACAAAACAAAAAAAGCAAAAAAAAACCCGACCCCCAGGCGTAGATTCTGTGGGAATGCTGTAGGTGGCGCTCTTGCCCCTCTATTCCACAGCTGTGGCTGCACCACTCTGCAGGGCCCTTTATTGCTCTGGTAGGGGTGGGAACGAATAGGAGGCTGTTGATCTCAGTGAGAAGTGTAATTATGGCTACGCTTCCCCAGTCGCCAGCTACGGCGTTCGAAACTCCCCAGGACTCGCAGCCTGCTGGGCTGAGTGTGCTGGGGCGATCCGGTTCCTCTGCTGGGCTCCTGTCTCTTTAAGACTGCTGAAGAAAGCGCGCGCTTTTTTTTTCCTTCCCGGGAGTCGGCTGCAAGCACCCTGGCAGGTTCCCTGCTCAGATCCTGCCCCCCTGTCTCTCCAATCTCCGCTGCACTGCGCAATGTGGGTCACTGCTCCCCGCGCAGATCACCGGGGCTGGCTACTTCTTGGGGTGTACTTCCACTCCCTCCCGGGTCTGAATCCTCTCCTCCCGCCGGTGCGCTGGGTTGGGGGAGTGCTCGGGTCCCGCCGGGTCGCGGCTCCGTATCTTGCCTGCCTCTTGGGGTGCCGAGTCCTCTCGGGTGTAGCTGCACGCTGTGCGGTTTCTTGTGTATCCTCGTCTCTCTTTTAGGAATAGATGTGTTTGCTGTGTTTTCGTAGATAAATATAGTGTTGGGAGGAGATTTCTGCCGCCCTGCTCACTCCGCCATCTTCCTGGAAGTTCTAAAACATTGTTTTTTAGACTTCCTTTTCTGTTCCTTTTTTCTGCAAAAGAGAGAATAACGCAGTAGTTAAGAACATGGGTACCAAACTCCCAAAGTTTGTAACATTCCATCCCCTCATAAATACCTTTTAAGGGACTTTATTTTTTTTTTATTCCAAATTTTGAACTCAAGAACCGTATGTGAACACGATAAACACTCTTTTAAATAAATAATAAATAATTAAACTCTAGTTTTTAAAGCATATGTTAACATATTTAAATATGAAGACTAGGATGACAGTTACATTTTAAGCTTCTGAAAGGGGCAATCAATGGCCCATGGAAGAGGCTATTAACTAAGAGCATTACAATTCTATCTTATTTTATAAAGAGTGAAGTCACATAGATTGTATAAACATGTAGGGTAATAAGGACTATCAGGGTCATGCATCCACTCATCCACTGCTTGGGTCACTTGAGGATCCCAAGCAGACAAAAAAAGGGACTTGTCCAAAGTCCCACAATGAGGCTGTGACAAATTCAAGGCTAGCCTCAGTCCATGGGTTCCCAGAGCAGGGGCCCATTCACCTCCATGCCACTGATAGGTATGTAGTGTTATTTTATTTTGGATTTAATTTCACTAGTATCTCCCTGATGACTAGTGAAATTGATAATTTTTAATGTTTTTTGGCTCTTTGGATATCTCCTTTTGTGAAATGCTTTCTCTAGTCTCTTGCTTATCTATTGGACTGTCTTTAAATTTGCAAAAGTTTGATACATATTATATATTCTGGGTATGGGCTGTTTGTCAGCCACATGATTCCAAATATTTTTTTCTTTCTTTGTGGCTTGATTTTTACTCTCAGTGATGTCTTTTGATGAAAAGATGTATTGTAATCAAATCCAAGATCCTTTATGGTTAATGGTGTGTGTGCTGTAACAAGCCTTTCCTTTTCCCAGTCCTTTCCTTGAGGATACTTTCTATATTATCTCCAAGGAGTGTTACTGTTTTGCCTTTCATATTTAGCTCTACAGTCCTCCTGGAATTGACTTTTGTGTATGGGGTAAATAAGGGACAAATTGCATTTTTTTCTCATAGATATTAATTTGTTCCAGCATCATTTATTGAAAAGACCATCCTTTCTCTACTGTTTTGAGTGCTTAGTCATGTGTCAAGGTTCATTCGTGAATAAATCTTTTGCTTATTTCTGGGATTTATTTGTGTCTTACTGGTTTGTCTATATTTAAGCCAATATCGGATTTCTTATTTATGGTAGGTTCATAATGTCAGGTATTTGGTAGAGCAAGTTGCCTGCTCTGTCCACACTTCACGAAGAATGTCTTGGTTGTTTCATATAAATTTTAGAATCAGCTTGTCAAGGACAACAAAAAATACTTCTTGTGATTTTGTTTGGGATTACATTAAATCTATAGATCCATTTGGAAAGAATCCACGTCTTTTGATGAGTTTTCTGATCCATGAACATGATATATTCCTCTATTTGCTTACGTGTCTTGGTTTATCTCAATAATGGTTTTGTGTGTGTTTCTGCATGTGTGTGTATGTGTGTGAGTGCATGTCTAGAAGTATTGCATTTCTTTGTTAGATTCTTTCCTAGGTACTTGGTTTTTTTTTTCTTATATAACTGTAAATGGAATCTTTAAATTTTACTTTATTGTTTATTCATATATGTAACTGTATTGATTTTTATATTGATATCTTATACCAGCAACCTGAATTCACTTAATTCTAATATTTTATGTAAGTTCTTTTAGATTTTCATTTACAATCGAGTCATCTGTGTTATTTCTCCTTTATATACTATCTTCTATTTCTTTTTCTTACCTTTATTCATTGGCTGGGGTCTTTAACACAATGTTGATAGAAAGTGTCTTTGTCTTGTTTAAAATCATAGAGGAAAAATATTTCACTACTAAGTATCATATTTGCTGTAGGTATTTTTTGTTTACCCTTTAACTAAGGAAAGTTTCTTCATTGAGAATTTTTATTACGAATTTATATTGAATTTTATCAGATGATTTTTCTTTATCATGATTTTTCACTTTTATTCTGTTAATGTGGTTAATTTGACTGATTTTTGTGTAATTTTAGGCCAGTCTTGCTTTCTGGGAATAAACCCTTTACTTTGTTGTGATGTATTGTGTTTGGGGTCCTCAAGACCACTCTCCGGTTGGATGATGCAGTAGGAGGACTTAGCATATAGTCATGCTCATGGCTAAGAATTATTACAGTGTGAGGAGAGCAATGATCAGCAAAGGGAAGAGGCACATAGAGCAAAGCTTCCAAGAGTTGTCTCCCAGAAGAGTCACGTGGATGTGCTTAACCCACCCAGGAATGATCCTGACAGCACATGTGAAATGTCTACCAGAGAGACTCAGTGCCTACAGTTTTTATTGAGGGCTAGTCATGAAGGTGTACTCTGCTCAGCATGTACCAAAATTCCAGACTATCAGAAGGAAAGCAGGTGTTCAACATAAAGCATATTGTCTGTACAGTTTGAGCCCAGTGAGTCACTCTCATCAATTAGGATTTTGGGAAGCCTCTCAGAATCCAAGTTCTTAGACACCAGTCTATGGACAACCTCAAAAGCAGGTCAGAAGATAGCAGTCAAGGTCTGCTATGTTACCGCTTTCCTAAAATGTCCTTGATTTGGTTTGTTACAGTTTTGTTCCAGATCTTAGCATCTATAGTTACATATGAGATTGGCCTATATTTTCCTTTCTCAAAATATTCTTGTAAGATATTGTAACAAGTTAGCCTTATAATACAGATTAGGTAGTGTTCCCTATTTTTCTTGACTTTGGTAGAGTGTGTGAAAAATCAGTGTTATTTCTTCTTTAAATGTTTGGTTGAATTCACCAATAGAATATTTGGGACTGGAATGTTTTGTTTTTAATTGAAGTATAGTTGAAATACAATAGTGTATTGGTTTCATGTATACAATGTAGTGATTCAACAATTATATATAATTTGTGGGAACATTTTGACTATAAATTCATTCATATTTTTTTTGCCCCTGTGTTGATAAGGTTTATTTTTCTAAGAATCTGATCACTGTATCTAAGTTTTCGTATTTGTGAGGATATGTTTATAATAGCCTCTGATTGCTTTCAGGTCTTTGATATCCCCATTTTCATTCCTGGTTGTTGTGCCCTCTCTTTTTTTTCTTGATCAACTTCACCAAGGGTTTATCAATTTATTAGTTTCCTCTGAGAGGCAATGCTAGAAGTTGATCTTCTCTAAGATACATTTGTTTATTATTTCATTAATTTTTTCTGTTTTTTTTGGTGGAGGGATTTTAAAATTTTTCGGTGGATGCTTATTAGTCCATTGATTTTTAGCCTTTTATAATAAATTCACTTAAAGTTATGCAATTGACCCTTGAACATCCCAGGTTTGGACTGTGTGGTTCCACTTACATGCAGATTTTTTTCAGCAAATATATTGGAAAAATTTTTGAAGACTTCTGACAACTTGAAAAAACATTTTCTTGAGTTACTGTATTATAAAAATATAGTATATAATACGTGTAACATACAAAGTATGTATTAAACTACTGTTTATGTTATCTGTAAGGCTTCTGGTCCATAATGACCTAGTTAGTAGTTAAGTTTTTTTGGAGGCAAAAGGTGTATGTGGGTGGCACCTCTAACCCCTTGTTCAAGGGTCAACTGTATATTTCCTCTTAAGCTTATCTTATCTGCAGTCCACATTGATCTCAAAATATTTCCTAATTTTTATTGTGATTTCTTTTTTTGATCTGTGTGTTATGTAGCTATTTTATTTCTAACACATGGAGAGATTTCTTCTTTATTAATTTTTAGCTTAATTGCCTTGTGGTCCACAGTCCTAAAGTGTTGAAACTTGCTATGTGACTTAGCACAAGGCCAGTTTTTTTAGATACTACAGATGTGCTTGAAAAGAATGTGTATTCTGCAATCATTGGATGCTGTTAATACTATTAAGCAATCTATATTTTTGTTCACTTTATTGGGTTGTTATATTAATAACTGAGTGATGTTAAAATATCCTGCAGTGATTTAAAATTGTCTTACTTCTTTATTAAGTACTGACAGTTTTTACGTTATACATATTGAAGGTGTGTTATTAAGTACATAGAAATGTAGAATTGTTAGACAATACTGGTGATTTGACCTTTTTTAAAAAATCACTTTTTATCTCATTTTATTTCTTCTAATAGTTTTTGCCTTAAAATCTACTTTGATATAGCTATACCAGCTTTGATTAATATTTACATGGTGTCTCATTTTCTGTCTTATTTTTAATCTTTCTGTGTGTATTGTGGTTGTGTTGTAGGCAACAGTTTAAATAATTTTATAATCCTCTGACAATTTTTATCTTCATTTATGAGTTTAACATAATTACTAGTATATTTTGGTTATAATCCCACCATTGTGCTTTTTCCGTATCCTACTTGCTCCATGTTCTGTCTTACATTCTTTACCTTCTTTTGCACTAATTGTGTATTTTTTATTTTTCTGTTTTTACTTCACTAGCACAGAAGTTGTACTTTCACTTTTTTTAGTGCTTATTCCTAGAGTATACCATGCCCCCTTGACTTAATTAAGTCTAATCTTAATTGGTATTTTCACCCTTTTCCCTGTATAAAAACTCCATTTAATACTCTCACCTCTTACATGCCATCGGTGTCATATATTTTAATTATACAGTTGAATTTTTTTAGTTCAGCATTAACAAAGTGAAACTTTAGGGATTTTTTCCTATTTGAACATTGTAGCACCTGTGAAATATTAAGGTGACTGATAATTTCTTGTTTACATAATTTTGTGCTTATAAAACAAAGATCCAAGTTGGAGCTTTCTGGATTGGATATACTTCAAAATTTTTCTTTAGAAGATACATAAAAAGCTTACCCCCCCCACACACATTCACACACACACACACACACACACACACATGTTCCTGGTATATAATTGGTTCTGCCTTTGATGTACAAAGTTCTTCATTCTTCCAGCTCTATTTGTTGCTTATCTTCTATCTTTTTGTGGTTTTGGTTTTCTTCACTGAGTACTCTGACTTCACTGTATGTGTAATTCCACCTTTTCTATCCCCTCTGCTGCCGCCTCTGCTATTTGCAATTCTTTCTCCACTTTTCAACTTTCTCTTCTCTTGTTACTTCTTGGGTTTCATTCAGTAAGTCCAAACTTCTATGAAGATCTGCTAATCAGAGTCCTTCAAGTTGACACATCAAACAATCAGTGTTGGCAGCATTTAATTCTCTAGGCTGTATTTGTTACTCCTTAACTGTTCAAATGTTCTTACCATTTGGAACAGTCCAAGGTGCCTGTGAACCCTAGAAAGCTAGTCTGTGGGTAAATGAGGTTATTCTGTACTGTTAAGGTAGTTGGAATTTTGGTCAGTGAACAGCTTACAAAAATAAATCATTATCTACACACGTACTTAAATCCTATATTTTAAAAATTCTACTCTCCTCTACAAAGAATGAAAAAATAATGGAACAACTTCTTGTGGAACAACTGAGTGAAGAACAAACAAAACTTAACCTGTCAATGACTTCTTCAGCTAAAGAAACTTGTGGAGATGGGCCTGATACCAGGATACCTGAAAAGAGACCATATACTGTACCATTTGATGCTCGTTTGGGGTCTTTTATTTATACTTCAGCAAGATCAGATTCCAGGAAGGTAAAGTATAAACAGTAACCTTTCTTATTTTGAGATTTCAAAAAATATTACATATAATACAATATTACAGACTATTTGTACAGGCTCAACAAACTTTAGTTTTATGGACTTTCATTTATACTTTTTCTTTTGATCATGCGGCTTCTTCATAAAAAATAAATGAGAGAATGTATGGTTGTATTTGGAAGGAGTAGTTGAAGAAAATGTCTGTATTCATCAAGGAGAAAAGCCATCCTTTACAACCATATTTTCATGATGGAGGGGTGTTAGTTAAACGTAGTCTTAACTAAGATGTCATTGAGTCTTGACTGGAGACATGATTAAATCTGATAGCTTCATTAATTTTTTTTCTTTATTTAACCACACCAAGTTGAGATGAGGTTAGAGGGTATTTATTTTGACTTACTTGGTTTGTCTTACGATTTCCAAAATGACATTTATGTAATGTTCTGTCTTGCCAAACTGCCATAAGCAAGACTCCATAAAGATCAGTATAAAGTTTCATTTTCATTTTTATTTATTTATAAAGATATATGTGGGTGGTAAATACATGTGCACACAGATTTCTCTTGAAAGATGATAAAGGAATCCCTACTGTGAAAGAGACTAGCAGATTAGTGAACTACAGTATCTATTTATTAATTTTATGAAAGGAAATGATTTGTCTGAGGTCTCTGTGATGATTACAGGCAAAGGGATAACAAGTAGGAGAGGCATCATAGGCTTTTGCAGCCAGACGGATGTGGGTGCGAACATGAGCTCTATTGTACTCTCTTGTATAGGCCTGGATATATGAGTAAACCTGCTTGAACCTCAGGTTTCTTTTTCCCTTTTTTTAAATATAGTGTGTTACATTAATTGATTAAAAAAATTTTTTTATTAAGGTATTATTGACATACACTTTCTTTTATTAAGGTACTATTGATATACATTCTTATAAAGGTTTCACATGAAAAAACAAAGTGGTCACTACATTTACCCATATTATCAAGTCCCCACCCATACCCCAATGCAATCGCTGTCCATCAGTGTAGTAAGATGCCAGAGTCACTATTTGCCTTCTCTGTGCTACACTGTTTTCCCCATGACCCCCCACACCATGTGTACTAAACATAACACCGATCAATCAATCCCCTTCTCCCACACTCCCCACCCACCCTCCCACACCCCTCCCCTTGGTAACCACTAGTTCCTTCTTGTAGTCTGAGTCTGCTGCTATTTTGTTCCTTCAGTTTTGCTTCATTGTTATACTCCACAAATGAGAGAAATTATTTGGCACTTGTCTTTCTCCACCTGGCTTATTTCACTGAGCATAATATCCTCCAGCTCCATCCATGTTGTTGCAAATACTAGGATTTGTTTCTTTCTTATGGCTGAACAGTATTCCATTGTGTATATGTACCACATCTTCTTTATCCATTCATCTACTGATGGACCCTTAGGTTGCTTCCATATCTTTGCTATTGTAAAAAGTGCTCCAATAAACAGAGAGGGGTGCATATGTCTTTTTGAATCTGAGAAGTTGTATTCTTTGGGTAAATTCCAAGCAGTGGAATTCCCGGGTCAAATGGTATTTGTATGTTTCGTTTTTTGAAGAACCTCCATATTGCTTTCCACAATGGTTGAACTAGCTTACATTCCTACCAGCAGTGTAGGAGGGTTCTCCTCTCTCTGCATCGTCACCAGCATTTGTTGTTTGTGGTCTTTTGGATGCTGGCCATCCTTACTGGTGTGAGGTGCTCTCTCATTGTGGTTTTAATTTTCTCTGATTAGGGATGTGTAGCATCTTTTCATGTGTCTGCTGGGCATCTGAATTTCTTCTTTGGAGAACTGTCTCTTCATATCCTCAGCCCATTTTTTAATCAGGCTTTTTGCATTTTGGGTGTTGAGGCATGTAAGTTCTTTATATATTTTGGATGTTAACCCCCTGTCAGATATGTCATTTAAGAATATATTCTCCTATACTGTAGGAAGCCTTTTGTTCTGTTGATGGTGTCCTTTGATGTACAGAAACTTTTTAGTTTGATGTAGTCCCATGAGTTCATTTTTTGCTTTTGTTTCCCTTGCTCAAGGAGATGCGTTCATGAAGAAGTTGCTCATGCTTATATTCAGGAGATTTTTGCCTATGTTTCTTCTAAAAGTTTTAAAATTTCATGACTAACATTCAGGTCCTTGATCCATTTCAAGTTTACTTTTGTGTCTGGGGTTAAACAATAATCCAGTTTCATTCTCTTGCATGTAGCTGTCCAGTTTGCCAACACAAGCTGTTGAAGAGGCTGTCATTTCCCCATTGTATGTCCATGGCTCCTTTATCATATCTTAATTGACCATATATAGTTGGGTTTATATCAGGGCTCTCTAATCTGTTCCATTGGTCTATGGGTCTGTTCTTGTGCCAGTACCAAATTGTCTTGAGTACTGTGGCTTTGTAGTAGAGCTTGAAGTTGGGGAGCATAATCGCCCCAGCTTTATTCTTCCTTCTCAGGATTGCTTTGGCTATTTGGGGTCTTTTGAGGTTCCACATGAATTTTAGAATGATTTTCTCTAGTTCGTTAAAAAATGCTGTTGGTATTTTGATAGGAATTGCATTCTCGCTGTTAAGTATAATGTTGGCTGTGGGTTTTTCATATATGGCCTTTATTATGTTGAGGTACTTGCCCTCTATACCCATTACCTTGAGAGTTTTTATCATGAATGGGTGTTGAATTTTGTCAAATGCTTTTTCGGCATCTATGGAGATGATCATGTGGTTTTTGTCCTTTTATGTTGAATCAGGTGGATGATGTTGATGGATTTTCGAATGTTGTACCATCCTTGCATCCCTGGAATAAATCCTACTTGATCATGGTGCGACCGGGACCATGGGTTTAGACAGTAGGGTGAGGGCCTCCGGAAAAAAAACAAAACAAGAAAACCATTGCGAGATTAGCTTTGGCCTGCTAGGGAGCCCAATTTATTTTTCTAACTTTACCCAAGTGCTGCCTTCCTTCCTCCAGCCCTAAACAAATGATTTGTTGCAACTTGGGCAATGTAGCAAACAAGCCCAAAACTATTGGAAGCCCAAAACAACATAAGGCAGGAAGGATTTATTTCATCTTGAAATCCAATTAGTTAAAAAGTAAAACAATGACTCAGCCCACCTTTGAAGCAAAGCAGACAACCTTGAGTGATATGCTCTCAGACCAGGAAGCTGATATCCTGGGAGAAAATCAGATCAGTAAAGTTCTTGTAAATAACCAGGAAGACTAAGAAGAAACTTAGTATTTCTTCAAAAGTATTTGGAACCACTTAACAGGTGTACATACCTAGCCCTTTGTCTCTCAACTGCCTATAAAAACCCCTAGACAACATACCACCTCGGGACTCTCTTGTCCCCTCCTGGCATGAGCCAGAAGCTCTGTCCTTTTACTCTATCTCTGAATAAAGCCTGTGTACCTTGCTCTCCTACCTTGACTGTTTGCGAAGTTCATTCTTCGGCTCTGTGAACAAGAACCCCAGCATCAATGGTGTATGATCCTTTTGATGTATTTTTGAATTCGGTTTGCTAATATTTTGTTCAGTATTTTTGCATCTATGTTCATCAGGGTTATTGATTGGTCTGTAGTTTTCTTTTTTTGTGGTGTCTTTGCCCGGTTTTGGTATTAGAGTGATTCTGGCCTCATAGAATGAGTTTGGAAGTATTCCCTCTTCTACTCCTTGGAAAACGTTAAGGAGGATGGGTATTAATTAGGTCTTCACTAAATGTTTGATAAAATTCAGCGGTGAAGCCATCTGGACCTGGCATTTTGTTCTTAGGTTGGTTTTTGGTTACCACCAGTTCAACTTCGTTGCTGGTAATTGGTCTGTTCAGATTTTCTGTTTCTTTCTGGGTCAGCCTCGGAAGGTGGTATTTTCCTAGAAAGTTGTCCATTTCTTCTAGGTTATCCAGTTTGTTAGCATACAATTTTTCATAGTATTCTCTCATGATTCCTTGTATTTCTGTGGTGTCTGTACTGACTTTTCCTATTTCTGATTCTGTTTATGTGAGTAGACTTTTTTTCTTGATAAGTCTGGTTAGGGGTTTATCTATCCTGTTTTCTCGAAGAACCAGCTCTTGCTTTTGTTCATCCTTTTTACTTTATTCTTCTCAATTTTATTTATTTATGCTCTAATCTTTATTATGTCCCTGCTTCTACTGTCTTTGGGTCTCATTTGTTCTTGTTTTTCTAGTTTTGTTAATTGTGAGTTTAGACTGCTCATATGGGAATGTTCTTTTTTCCTAAGGTAGTCCTGTATTGCAATATACTTTACTCTTAGCACGGCCCTTGCTGCGTCCCACAGATTTTGTGGTATTGAATTATTGTTGTCATTTGTCTTCATATATTGCTTGATCTCTTTTTATTTGGTCATTGATGCATTGATTATTTAGGAGCATGTTATTAAGCCTCCATGTGTTTGTGGGATTTTTCATTTTCTTTGTGTAATTCATTTCTAGTTTCATACCTTTGTGGTCTGAGAAGCTGGTTGGTACAATTTCAATCTTTTTGAGTTTACTGAGGCCCTTTTTGTGGCCTAGTATATGATCTATTCTTGAAAATGTTCCATGTGCACTTAAGAAGAATATGTATTCTGCTGCTTTTGGGTGTAGAGTTCTGTAGATGTGTTAGATCCATCTGTTCTAATGTGTTGTGCAGTGCCTCTGTCTCCTTACTTTCTGTCTGGTTGATCTGTCCTTCAGAGTGAGTGGTGTGTTGAAGTCTCCTAGAATGACTGCATTGGATTCTATTTACTCCTTTAATTTTGTTGGTATTTGTTTCACATACGTAGGTAATCCTGTGTTGGGCGCGTATATATTTATAATGGTTATATCTTCTTGTTGGATTGACCCTTTTATCATTATGTAATGTCCTTCTTTGTCTTTTGTGACTTTCTTTGTTTTGAAGTCTATTTTGTCTACGTACTGCAACTCCTCCTTTTTTCTCCCTATTAGTTGTATGAAATGTCTTTTTCCATCCCTTCACTTTTAGTCTGTATATGTCTTTGGGTTTAAAGTGAGTCTCTTGTAGGCAGCATATAGATGGGTCTTGTTTTTTTATCCATTCAGTGATTCTCTGTCTTTTGATTGGTGCATTCAGTCCATTTACATGTAGGGTGATTATGGATAGGTATATACTTATTGGCATTGCAGGCGTCAGATTTGGGGTTAATGAGGTTAAAGGGCAATTCCCTTACTACCTAATAGTCTAACTGAACTCAGTATGCTAGTACAAACACAACCCAAAGGTCTTTTTTTTCCCTCCTTTTTCTTCTTCCTCCTCTGTTTAAAAAAAATTTTTTTTATTAAGGTATTATTGATATACCCTCTTATGAAGGTTTCACATGAAAAAACAATGTGGTTACTACATTCACCCACATTACCAAGCCCCCACCTATACCCCAGTGCAGTCACTGTCCATCAGTGTAGTAAGATGCCACAGATTCACTGTTTGCCTTCTCTGTGCTACACTGTTTTCCCTGTGATCCGCCACACCATGTGTACTAAACATAATAACCCACAATCCCCTTCTCCCACCCTCCCACACCCCTCCCTTTTGGTAACCGCTAGTTCCTTCTTGGAGTCTCTGAGTCTGCTGGTATTTTGTTCCTTCAGTTTTGCTTCATTGTCATACTCCACAAATGAGGGACATCATTTGGCACTTGCCTTTCCTGCTTGGCTTATTTCACTGAGCATAATATCCTCCAGCTCCATTCATGTTGTTTCAAATGGCAGGATTTGTTTCCTTCTTATGGCTGAATAGTATTCCATTGTGTATATGTACCACCTCTTCTTTATCCATTCATCTACTGATGGAAACTTAGGTTGCTTCCACATCTTGGGTATTGTAAATAGTGCTGCGATAAACATAGGGTTGCATATGTCTTTTTGAATCTGAGAAGTTGTATTCTTTGGGTAAATTCCAAGGAGTGGGATTCCTGGATCAAATGGTATTTCTATTTAAGTTTTTTGAGGAACCTCCATATTGTTTTCCACGTTGAAGTATCTTACATACCCACCAGCAGTGTAGGAGGGTTCCCTTTTCTCCCATTCTCGCAATGATTTGTTGTTCTTAGTCTTTTGGATTGTGGCCATCCTTAACTGGTGTGAGGTGATATCTCATTGTGGTTTTAATTTGCATTTCCCTGATGATTAGTGATGTGGAGCATCTTTTCATGTGTCTGTTGGCCATCTGAATTTCTTCTTTGGAGAACTCTCTTTTCATGTCCTCTGCCCATTTTGAATTGGGTTATTTGCTTTTTGGGTGTTGAGGCATGTAAGTTCTTTATATATTTTAGATGTTAACACCTTGTCTAATATGTCATTTAAAAATATATTCTCCCATACTGCAGGATGCCTTTTTGTTCTGTTGATGGTGTTCTCCATTCTTTACATTTAGGTATCACATTCTGTACTCTTTGTCTATCCCTTGATTCACTTTGGGGTATTAATTTGATTTTGCATCTGCTTAGTAATTGTACTTTTCTTTACTGTGGTTTTATTTTCCACAGTGGCAGCTATTTAGCCTTAGGAATACTTCCATGTATAGCCATCCCTCTAAAATACACAGAGGTGGTTTGTGGGAGGTAAATTATCTCAGTTTTTGCTTCTCTGAAAATTGTTTAATTCCTCCTTCAAATTTGAATGATAATCTTGCCGGGCAGAGTATTCTTGCTTTGAGGCCCTTCTGCTTCATTGCTTTAAATATATCATGCCAATCCCTTCTGGCCAGTAAGGTTTCTGTTGACAAGTCTGATAATAGCCTGATGCGTTTTCCTTTGGAGGTGACCTTTGTTCTCTCTCGGGCTGCTTTTTCAAAAAATTTTTATTATGGTATCATTAATCTACAATTACATGTGTAACATTATTGTTATTAAACTACCCCCTTCATAAGGTCCCCCCCACTAACCCTATTACAGTCACTGTCCATCAGCGTAGTGAGATGCTGTAGAATCACTACTTGTTTCTCTGAGTTGTACAGCCCTCCCCATGCCACCCCAACATTACATCTGCTAATCTTAATGCCCCTTTTCCCCCCTTACCCTCCCTTCCCACCCATCTTCCCCAGTCACTTTCCCTTTGGTAACTATTAGTCCATTCTTTGGTTCTGTGAGGCTGCTGTTGTTTTTGTTCCTTCGTTTTTTTCCTTGTTCTTATACACCACATATGAGTGAAATCATTTTATATTTGTCTTTCGGCTTGGCTTATTTCACTGAGCATAATACCCTCTAGCTCCATCCATGTTGTTGCAAATGGTAGGATTTGTTTTCTTCTTATGGCTGAATAATATTCCATTGTGTCTATGTACCACATCTTCTTTATCCATTCATCTACTGATGGACACTTAGGTTTCTTCCATTTCTTGGCTATTGTAAATAGTGCTGCGATAAACATAGGGATACATATGTCTTTTTCAAACTGGGCTGCTGCATTCTTAGGGTAAATTTCTAGGAGTGGAATTCCTGGGTAAATGGTATTTCTATTTTGAGTTTCTTGAGGAACCTCTATACTTCTTTCCACAATGGTTAAACTAATTTGCAGTCCCACCAGCAGTGTAGGAGGGTTCCCTTTTCTCCACATCCTCGCCAACATTTGTTGTTGTTTGTGTTTGGATGTTGGCCATCCTCACTGGTGTGAGGTGATATCTCATTGTGGTTTTAATCTGCATTTCTCTGATGATTAGCGATGTGGAGCATCTTTTCATGTGCCTGTTGGCCATCTGAATTTCTTCTCTAGAGAAGTGTCTATTCATGTCCTCTGCCCATTTCTTAATTGGATTATTTGCTTTTTGTTTGTTCAGGTTCGTGAATTCTTTATATATTTTGGATGTCAACCCCTTATCAGATACGTCATTTATGAATATATTCTCCCATACTGTGGGGTGGCTTTTTGTTCTATTGATGGTGTCCTTTGCTGTACAGAAGCTTTTCAGCTTGATATAGTTCCACTTGTTCATTTTTGCTTTTGTTTCCCTTGCCCGGGGAGATACGTTCATGAAGAAGTCGCTCATGTTTATGTCCAAGAGAGTTTTGCCTATGTTTTTTTCTAAGACTTTTTAGGTTTCATGACTTACATTCAGGTCTTTGATCCACCTTGAATTAACCTTTTTGTATGGGGCTAGACAGTAGTCCAGTTTCATTCTCTTACACGTAGCTGTCCAGTTTTTCCAACACCAGCTGCTGAAGAGGCTGTCATTTCCCCATTGTATATCCAAAGCTCCTTTATCAAATATTAATTAACTATATGTTTGGGTTAATTTTGGATTTTCTATTCTGTTCCACTGGTCTGTGGGTCTGTTTTTGTGCCAATACCAAATTGTCTGATTACTGTGGCTTTGTAGTAGAGCTTGAAGTCAGGCAGCGTAATTCCCCCTGTTTTATTCCTCCTTCTCAGGATTGCTTTGGCTATTCGGGGTCTCTTGTGGTTCCATATGAATTTTAGAATTATTTGTTCCAGTTCATTGAAGAATGCTGTTTGTATTTTGATCTGGATTGCGTTGAATCTGTAGATTGTTTTAGGTAGTATAGCCATTTTGACAATATTTATTCTTCCTTGCCGAGAGCATGGGATGAATTTCCATTTGTTAAGTGTCCTCTTTAATTACTCTTGTTGTGTCTTGTAGTTTTCAGAGTACAGGTCTTTCACTTCCTTTGTTAGATTTACTCCTAGGTATTTTATTCTTTTTGATGCAATTGTGAATGGGATTGTTTTTCTGATTTCCCTTTTTGTTAGTTCATCGTTAGTGTATAGGAGAGCAACAGATTTCTGTGTGTTAATTTTGTATCCTGCCACTTTGCTGAATTCACATATTAGTTCTAGTAGTTTTGGAGTGCAGTCTTTAGGGTTTTTTCTGTATAGTATCATGTCATCTGCATATAGTGACAATTTGACTTCTTCTTTACCAATCTGGATGCGTTGTATGTCTTTGTTTTGTCTGATTGCCATGGCTAGGACCTCCAGTACTGTGTTGAATAACAGTGGATATAGTGGGCATCCCTGTCTTGTTCCCAATCTTAGATGAAAAGCTTTCAGCTTCTCGCTGTTAAGTATGATGTTAGCTGTGCGGTTGTCATATATGGCCTTTATGATGTTGAGGTACTTGGCTTCTATATCCATTTTGTTGAGAGTTTTAATCATGAATGGATGCTGAATTTTGTCAAATGCTTTTTCAGCATCCATGGAGATGATCATGTGGTTTTTGTTCTTTTTGTTGATGTGGTGGATGATGTTGATGGATTTTCGAATGATGTACAATCCTTGGATCCCTGGGATGAATCCCACTTGATCATGGTGTATGATCCTCTTGATGTATTTTTGAATTCGGTTCGCTAATATTTTGTTTAGTATTTTTGCATCTACGTTCATCAGGGATATTGTTCTGTAATATTCTTTTTTGGTGAGATCTTTGCCCGGTTTTGGTATTAGAGTGGTGCTGGGTTCACAGAATGAGTTTGGAAGTATTCCCTCTCCTCTTCTATTTTTTGGAAAACTTTAAGGAGAATGGGTTTTTTTTCTTCTCTATATGTCTGGTAGAATTCAGAGGTTAATCCATCAGGTCCAAGGGTTTTGTTCTTGGGTAGTTTTTTGATTACCGATTCAATTTCGTTGCTGGTGATTGGTCTGTTTAATTTTTCTGTTTCTTGCTTGGTAAATCTTGGGAGGTTGTATTTTTCTAAGAAATTGTCCATTTCTTCTAGGTTTTCCAGCTTGTTAGCATATAGATTCTCATAATATCCTCATAATTCTTTGTATTTCTGTGGGGTCCGTCGTTATTTTTACTTTCTCATTTCTGATTCTGTTTATGTGTGTAGATTCTTTTTTTCTCTTAATGAGTCTGGCTATGGTTTATATATTTTGTTTATTTTTTCAAGGAACCTGTTCTTGTTTTTATTGATTTTTTTCTATTGTTTTCTTCTTTTCAATTTTATTTATTTCTTCTCTGATCTTTGTTATGTCCCTCCTTCTGGTGTCTTTGGGCCTCATTTGTTCTTATTTTTCCATTCCAATAATTGTGGCTTTAGACTATTCATTTTGGAATGTTCTTCCTTCTTTAAATAGCCCTGGATTGCAATATAATTTCCTCTTAGAACTGCGTATGCTGCGTCCCGCAGAAGTTGTGGCTTTGTGTTGTTGCTGTCATTAGTCTCAATATATCCTTTGATTTCTGTTTTGATTTGTTCGTTAACCCATTGATTAATTAGGAGAATGTTTAGTCTCCATGTATTTGTGAGCCTTTTTGATTTCTTTCTAAAATTTATTTCTACTTTTATACCTTTGTGGTCTGAGAAGTTGGTTGGTAGGATTTCAGTATTTTTGAATTTTCTGATGTTCTTTTTGTGGCCTAGTATGTGGTCTATTCTGGAAAATGTTCCATGTGCACTTGAGAAGAATGTGTATCCTGCTGCTATTGGGTGCAGAGTTCTGTAGATGTCTGTTAGGTCCATCTGTTCTAGTGTGTTGTTCAGTGTCTCTGTGTCTTTACTTATTCTCTGTGTGGTTGATCTGTCCTTTGGAGTGAGTGGTGTGTTGAAGTCTCCTAAAATGAATGCATTGCAGTCTATTTCTTCCTTTAATTCTGTTAGTATTTGTTTCACATATGCTGGCGCTCCTGTGTTGGTTGTATATATATTTATAATGGTTATATCTTCTTGTTGGAATGACTCCTTTATCACTATGTAATGTCCTTCTTATCTCTTGCTGCTTTCTTCGTTTTGAAGTCTATTTTGTCTGATAGAAGTAGTGCAACACCTGCTTTTTTTCTTTGTTGTTTGCATGAAATATCTTTTTCCATCCCTTCACCTTTAGTCTGTGTATATCTTTGGGTTTGAGGTGAGGGTGTTGTAAGCAGGATATACATGGTCTTGCTTTTTATCCATTCTATTCTGTGTCTTTTGATTGGTGCATTCAGTCCATTTACTTTTATAATGATTATCGATAGATGTGTACTTATTGCCATTGTTGGCTTTAGATTCGTGGTTACCAAAGGATCAAGGGTTGCTTCTTTACTATCTAACAATCTAACTTAACTTTCTTGTTAAGTTATTGTAAACACCATCTGATGTTTCTTTATTTATCTCCGTTCTTATTCTTTCTCCTCCATTCTTATATACTCGGTGTTTTAGTCTTTGACTTTAGTTAGTATTTAGATGCTCTTCTTACTTTGCCATGATTTTATTTTCTCTGGTGACATCTCTTTAGCCTTAGGGGTGCTTCCGTCTAGAGTAATCCCTTTAAGATATCCTGTAGTGGTGGTTTATGATTGGCAAACTCTCTCAACTTTTGCTTGTCTGGAAATTGTTTAATCCCTCTGTCATATTGAAATGATAATCGTGCTGGATACAATATTCTTGGTTCCAGGCCCTTCTGTTTCATTACATTAAATATATCATACCATTCTCTTCTGGCCAGTAGGGTTTCTGTTGAGAAGTCTGATGATAGTCTGATGGATTTTCCTTTGTAGCTGATCTATTTTGTCTCTCTAGCTGCCTTTAATACTATGTCTTTATCTTTGATCTTTGCCACTTTAATTATTATGTGTCTTCTTGGTGTCTTCCTGGGGTCCCTTGTGTTAGGAGATCTGTGGGCTTCCATGGACTGCAAGACTATTTCCTTCCCCAGCATGGGGAAATTTTCAGCAATTATTTCTTCAAAGACACTTTCTATCCCTTTTTCTCTCTCTTCTTCCTCTGGTACTCCTATAATGCAAATATTGTTCCTTTTGGATTGGTCACACAGTTCCCTTAATAAATTCTTTCATTCCTAGAGATCCTTTTATCCTCTCTGCCTCAGCTTCTCTGTGTTTCTGTTGTCTGATTTCTATTCCAGTAACAGTGTCTTGCATCTCATCCAGTCTTTTGTTAAGCCTTTCGATCACTTGTCTGATTTCTGCATTGTCTTTCCTGACTTCTCTCTCTTCCCTCTTCCTCCCTCAGCTCTTGCACATTTGTCTGTAGATCCATCAGTATGGTTATGACTTTTATTCTGAATTTTTTTTCAGGTAGATCGTGTATTTCCATCCCTTTAGGCTCCCTCTCTGGGGTTGTCTGGTTGATCTTTGTCTGAACCATATTCCTCTGTCTTTTCATGGCTTTAGAAGCGGTTGCTGGTAGTTGCCACGTATGTCAGCTGGGCTCTTTGAGACTTTAAAAAGAAAAAAATAAGAAAGAAAGAAAAAAAAAAGAAAGAAGAAAAAACAAAAAACAAAACAAAACAATAAACCCAAAACGCCCCCTGGGAGTATATTCTGTGGGGATGCTGTAGGTGGCGCTGTTGTACACTATCCCCCAGCCATGGCTGTGCCGCTCCACAGGGCCCTTTATAGCTCTGGTCGGGGTCCGAACAAATGAGAGGCTGTTGATCTCTGTGGGAAGTCTAAGTGCAGGCACCCTTTTCCAGTTGCCAGCTAGGGTCTGAAACTGTCCAGGTCTCCCAGCCTGGTGGGCTGAATGTGTCAGGGAGTTCTGGCTCCTCCTCTAGGTTCCTGTGTCTTTAAGACCGCCGAAAAAAGCACATGGTTCTCTTCCTTTCTTTTTTTTTTTCCTGGGAGCTTCCTGCAAGGACCCAGGTGCATTCCACGCTCAGATCCTGCACCTTCTGTCTCTTCAGAATCTCCGCAACACCGAGCAATGTGTGTCAGCGCTCCTGGCGCAGATCACCGGGGCTGGTTATTTCTCGGGCCTGTGTTTCCACCCCGTCCCGGCTCTGAATCCCGTCCCCCTGCCGGTGCGCTGGGGAGGGCAAGTGCTCGGGTCCCACCGGGTTGCGGCTCTGTATCTTACCCCCCTTGCAGGGTGCCGAGTCTTCTCAGGTGCCGGTGCAGCCTGTGTATTTTGGTATGTCTTCTGGTCTCTTTTTTAGGAATAGTTGTATTTGTTGTATTTTCATAAATACATATGGTTTTGGGAGGCGATTTCCGCTGCCCTACTCACGCCGCCATCTTCCTGGAACTCCTCTCTGGCTACTTTTAATAGTTTGTCCTTATCCTTCATCTTTGCTATTTTAATTATTATATGTTTTGTATTGTCTTCCTTGGTGTCCTTAGTGGTGGGAGATATGTTCAACTCTATGGCCTGAGAGACTATCTCATTGCCCAGATTGGAGAAGTATTCAGCAATTACCTTCTCAAAGACACTTTCGGTCCCTTTTTTCTCTCTGTTCTGGTACTCCTGTATTGTGAATAACATACCATTTGAATTGGTCACACAATTCTCTCAATATTCTTTCATTCCTAGATATCATTTTTTCTCTTTGTACCTCAGCTTCTTTGTGTTCATTTTCTTTAATTTTATTTCATTTATCATCTCCTCTACCTTATCTAATCTGCTTTTAAATTCTGCCATTGTATTCCATAATGATTGGATCTCCATCCTGAATTCTTTCTTGCATACTTCAATATTTTTCTGTACCTCCATGAGCATGTTTATGATTTTTATTTTGAAATCTGTTTTAGGAAGATGGATGATTTCAGTTTCACTCGGCCCTGTTTCTGGTGCTTCTGGGATTTTGGTTTGAACCAGGTTACTTTGACATTTCATATTTGTAGATTGCGCCCTCTAGTGCCGAGAAGCACTGTTCTCTGGAGCTGCTTAGCCCTGAAGCTATGTAGGGGGTCGCAGGGGAGCGGTGCTGGTGCCTTTGGGTAGTGAAGATCTGTTTCCTGATTCCAGGCTGCTGTGCCTGTCTCCACTGCCAGAACCAGTGGGCCGAACACACAGGTGTAAGCCTCTATGCTTTGTGTTTGTAACTGCCATAGTTGTGGCTTCCTTCTGGCTGGTCTGATGCCAGTGTAGGGGCTGCCGGTTTGTGATCCAGGTCTGGGCTGGCTGGGAGGAAGGTGCAGCAGGCTGGTCATCATGGTGGGGGGCTTTGGAGCTGTCTAGCCAGCCAGGGGGTTGGAGCACTTGAAGCTCCTGAAAGTTCCCAAACTGATGGGCTGAGTGCACCCAGAAAATTTTGTCTACCTTTCCTTTCTCCTTAGCAGTAAGCTCTGTGTAATCCTTGCCTGTTTAGCAGCCCCCTTGCTGTTAGTAAGTCTCTCTGACTGCCTGCCTTTCTTTTGTCCCATTTCAGCTTGATATGGATCCCTGTTTTCCATAAGCGGCTGGAATCTCAGTCTGTCCAGGTCTTCCACCTGTCTTAGCTTTCCAAGCCCATAATCACCAAAGCACCATGCAATTTAGGTTCATGCTCCCAGAGCAGATCTTCATGGCTAGGTGTTCAGTAGTCCCAGGCCTACACTCCCTGCCCACTCTGTTTCTCTTCCTTCTGTCGGTGAGCCTGGGTGGGGAAATGGCTTGGGTCCTGCCAGATTATGACTTTGGTACATTACCCTGTTCCGTGAGGTCTGTCCTTTTCTCCATGTGCGTGCAGTCTGGTGCAGCCTTCTTCTCTTGCTCTTTCAGGATTAGTTGTATTAGTTACATTTTCGTATTATATGTGATTTTGGGAGGATGCCTCTGTCTCACCGCTCATGCCACTGTCTTTAATCCCCTCAGGGCCCTTTTTTTCTTACAAAAATTTTTTTGTTTTGTTTCATAATTCTTTGCATACATAGGTATTCATGGTGAATGGTGAACAGCAGAACAGAGAAGATGTCTCTTCTGAGTTTTGTCCAGATTCCTTTGCTTGCTAAGCAACTCATTCCAGCAGAACACACCAAGTCCACAATAGCAAAATGACAGAATACATCTCACAATCCTTTGCATAATTCTCAACTGAAAGAACAACGTTAAATATGTGAGAGTTACCGTTGATGGTGAAGGAGTTAAGCAAAGTTGTAGCACCGTCAATGAGACAAAATCAAATGCATCCAAATGCATCACTAGTGTGAGGAGATCATCTTACTCTATGGCAATTTAGGATATATTCAGGTGTGGGTACAACACTTTAAGGCAACTTAGGTGATTGTCAGAGGACAACCAAGTAGCTAAAAGACTTTGGGGAAAATCTGAAGTAAGTCTAGATTTAATCTGACTTAGAGGAGGTATGACTGCTTTAAAATATTTGAAGGCTTATCATTATGAGATTTTGTCTAGAAGTTGGGCCAATGAGATGCTACGGGAATATAAAGAAGGACTTACTAGTGAGAACTGTCAAAGATGCTATGAGGGGCCTTAGATGTTGGAAGGCCCCTATAGGAAATGTGTGTTAGCAGAGGTGAAATGATAATTTGCAGTCTTACAGAGGAGAGTGACATGGGATGAATAATTGAAATCAGTAACTTTTAAAGTTCTGTCTGTCCCTGTGGCTATGTACTTCTAGGAAAAATGGTTAGAATAAAGAAATTGACTTCTAGTTGTCTTCACCTCAGTTATCTGGGTTACTAATCCCCTTATTTGATGCTTATATTGTGATGAGTACTGTATGGGGGTATGATTGAAAATGCTAAGATATCCCTAGAGGGAAATTATGGAATGCAAAAGCAACTGCCGGGAATCAGGACTCAATGCCTAGGTAGGAAGGGGCCAGGAAGGAACAAAGAACCATTTGGTTGGGTGGAATGACTGTTAAAGATTTAATGTGCTAATATTACTTATTGATTATGGCCGAACTTATGTGGTGTACATTATTAAGGTGGATCATTTGGTTTTCTCTGTAAAAAGAGAATTTAAAAGCAAATTACAATCCCAGAGAACAAAGTTTGACTAGAACTAACAGCTTTATTTGCTCCTGAAATAATTCCCATCCCCCTGATAAAGAGAAACTTTGATGCCTGTTAGTTATAGGGCAAAATGGCCATGCTGGGTACATTGTGCTTGTTAGATAAATACATCATGAATTGTAAACAATTGTAAATAATTACACTCCCCATCCCCTACACCCCAGAATTGGGAGGCCACCTAAACACTTTACTGCCCATCTCTTATGGTTTTGATGTGACAGATGATTTTATTGCATGACCAACAGTGGAGGCACAAAATCAGATATTAAGGTATCTTCTGTATCAGGTGGGAGTACTTATCTGGGAGGGGGTGTGTTAGGAACCTATGTCACTTGAATCTTGAACACCATGTGATAAACATATTCCACTATATGTTATAATTTTAATAGCTTACAATGATTTATATTAATAAAGTGAATGTCCCTTTTAAGATTTTATTATTTCCCTTTTTGAGAAATTACCCTAAGATTTGGTTACAGAGAAGTGGTGAGAAAGGAAATATTTGGTAATGGAAACTAGAATAAAAGTACAAAGGCAGTTTCTAATTTATTCTTGTTTTCCAAGATTATTTTTTGAGAACTTAAGGTGTATTGCCAATTGAAGCATGTTATAATATAGAAAGTTCCCAGGCTAGCCCATGAAAGTCTACTTATCCTATGAAACATATTAAGTATGTTACTTAGCACATTAATTGAGCTATCCCTAAATACTCCATATAAAGTGTTAGTAAATACATTTGAATTTCTGAATTGGGAATACTTTGCCTTGGCAGAGGCAGTGGCAATGGCTCTGAATTTCTTCATGTGGTGTTTGGATTAGAGGGGAATGTAGATCCTTTGCAGCAGCACTACAATTCTCCAAGTGTTCAGAACTGGGAATACTCTGGAGTGGGAAACAGTTGCCTCGCAGTACACTACATATGGGCTTCACATTTGCTGGGGAGTGCCTGTGCTGTGTGTAAGAGCTATAATGTTTCCACTTATGCCTCTCTTTGGTTTCATTTTTAAATGCTACTTTCCGTGGAGCTATAATTGAGGATAGAAGAGTTTTCTAGAAGAGGAGCTGTGTAGATTCTGAAAGAAATATGTGTCCATGTGATTCAGTGGTATTGTGAAATGAATTTTTACTTTTTTGGGGATGTGTATTTTCAGTGATTGGTTATTATAAGAGTACCTACCTAATCACCTCTTAAAAAACATTTGAGTAACAGGATAAAAATAGACATTTTTTTTTAATCATTTTTTTTTATTGTTGGGTGGGGGAATGTAAGGTCTACACAAGTCCTTCCGTATACTCTCTGGATCAAGTAGTTGCTAGATTTCGAACACAAACTCAGATGCTGGTGGGTCACATAGAAGAACAAGATGAAGTCCTCCACTGCCAATTTTCTGATAACAGTGACGATGAAGAATCAGAAGGCCAAGAGAAATCTGAAATTAGGTATGTAGACTGATTTAATAAACATCATTATATGATACAGTAAATGTATGCAGATGTAGGATTTTTTTTATTAAAGTATCTTTTCCATTTAATACAAGTAGGTAGTTTTTGCTAATTGTACCATCAACTAGTGTGCTATGAAACCAGTGTTTGAACAGAAGTCATCAGTCTTACAGTTGAAAAATAACTTTGCTTTTAGAGCTTCTATAGTTTTTGGATTTTAATTTTCAGAGAGAATATTTTTGGAATCCTTAATTCTGTTCTCACAGTGGCAACAAACATGATAAATTTTCCACTGGGTCCAACAATGGGAGGGAATCCTTTTATTTTGAGGAATATTAGTGAAATACTATCTATCTTATATAACTAATAATTTTTTAACATTACCATCACTTTTTTGAAGCTAATTGGCAGGCAGATGAGAAAACACTAATAACCTTTGATCCTGATCTTTTTTGTAGGCATCGAAGTCACTCATGGATTGAAAAGCCAGACTCTGTTTGTTCTTTTGCTGAATTGAATGATACTCAGAATCAAACACAAAAGTCAAGTTTGGTGAATGAAGGTACACAGACTTTATCAAGTAATTTCTAATATTTATAAGCCAGTTCTCTTTTTCCTCACTCAGTAAGAAGTACCTAGGAATTCTCAAAGACAGAAACTTTGTAGGAGTGCTTTCCTGGCTGAATGAAATTCTTTTATGTTCTCTGTTCTACTTACATTATTTCACTCCTTAATAAGAAAAATTTCCCATCAGTTGATTCTGGCTACAGTTATAGGTTAAATGTCTCAGAATGGAGATTGTATATTGAAACTTGAGTTGTTTATACTCTTCATTATACTTAAAAAAATTTTTTTTATTAAGGTAGTATTGATATACACTCTTACGAAGGTTTCACATGAAAAAACAGTGTGGTTACTACATTTACCCATATTACTAAGTCCCCACCCATACCCCAATGCAGTGTAGTAAGATGTCACAGATTCACTGTTTGCCTTCTCTATCTTACACTGTTTTCCCCATGATCCCCCACACCATGTGTACTAAACATAATACCCACAAATCCCCTTCTCCCACCCTCCCCACGCACCCTCGCACACCCCTCCCCTTAAGTAACCACTAGTTCCTTCTTGGAGTCTCTGAGTCTGCTGCTATTTTTGTTCCTTCAGTTTTGCTGTGTTGTTGTACTCCACAAATGAGGGAAATCATTTGGCATTTGTCTTTCTCTGCCTGGCTTATTTCACTGAGCATAATATCTTCCAGCTCCATCCATGTTGTTGCAAATGGCAGGATTTGTTTCCTTCTTGTGACTGAATACTATTCCATTGTGTATATGTACCACATCTTCTTTATCCATTCATCTACTGATGGACCCTTAGGTTGCTTCCATATCTTGGCTATTGTAAAAAGTGCTGCAATAAACAGAGGGGTGCATATGTCTTTTTGAATCTGAGAAGTTGTATTCTTTGGGTAGATTCCAAGGAGTGGGATTTCCGGGTCAAATGATATTTCTATTTTTAGGTTTTTGAGGAACCTCCATATTGCTTTCCACAATGGTTGAACTAGCTTACATTCCCACCAGCAGTGTAGGAGGGTTCCTCTTTCTCCCATCCTCGTCAGCATTTGTTGTTTTTAGTTTTTTGGACGGTGGCCATCCTTACTGGTGTGAGGTGATATCTCATTGTGGTTTTAGTTTGCATTTCCCTGATGATTAGTGATGTGGAGCATCTGTTCATGTGTCTGTGGCCATCTGAATTTCTTCTTTGGAGAACTATTTTCATATCCTCAACCCATTTTTTAATTGGGTTATTTGCTTTTGGGTGTTGAGGCATGTAAGTTCTTTATTTATTTTGGATTTTAACCCCTGTCGGATATGTCATTTACAAATATATTCTCCCATACTGCAAGATACCTTTTTGTTCTGTTGATGGAGTCCTTTGCCATACAGAAACTTTTTAGTTTGATGTAGTCCCATGAGTTCATTTTTGCTTTTGTTTCCTTTGCTTGAGAAGATGCGTTCAGGAAGTGTCGTTCATGCTTATATTCAGGAGAGTTTTGCCTATGTTGTCTTCTAAGAGTTTTATGGTTTCATGACTAACATTCAGGTCCTTGATCCATTTCGAGTTGGCTTTTGTGTCTGGGGTTAAACAATAATCCAGTTTCATTCTCTTGCATGTAACTGTCCAGCTTTGCCAACACCAGCAGTTGAAGAGGCTGTCATTTCCCCATTGTATGTCCATGGCTCCTTTATCATATATTAATTGCCCATATATGGTTGGGTTTATATCAGGGCTCTCTAGTCTATTCCATTGGTCTATGGGTCTGTTCTTGTGCCAGTACCAAATTGTCCTGAGTACTGTGGCTTTGTAGTAAAGCTTGAAGTTGGGGAGCATAATCCCCCCAGCTTTATTCCTCTTTCTCAGGATTGCTTTGGCTATTCGGGGTCTTTTGTGATTCCATATGGATTTTAGAATGATTTTTCTCCAGTTCGTTGAAAAATACTGTTGGTATTTTGATAGGAATCGCATTGAATCTGTAGATTGCTTTAGGCAGGATGGCCATTTTGACAATATTAATTCTTCCTATCCATGAACACAGGATGTCTTTCCATTTATTGGTATCTTCTTTAATTTCTCTCATGAGTGTCTTGTAGTTTTCACAGTAAGTCTTTCACTTTCTTCATTAGGTTTATTCCTAGGTATTTTATTCTTTTTGATGCAACTGTGAATGGAATTGTTTTCCTGATTTCTCTCTCTGCTAGGTCATTGTTAGTGTATAGGAATGCCACAGATTTCTGTGTATTAATTTTGTATCTCTCAACTTTGCTGAATTCAGATATGAGATATAGTAGTTTTGGAGTGGATTCTTTAGGGTTTTTATGTACAATATCATGTCATGTGCGAACAGGGACAGTTTAACTTCTTCCTTGCCAATCTGGATGTCTTTTTATTTCTTTGTGTTGTCTGATTGCTGTGGCTAGGCCCTCCAGTATACTATGTTGAATAGAAGTGGGGAGAGTGGGCATCTTTGTCTTGTTCCTGATTGTAAAGGAAAAGCTTTCAGCTTCTCGCTGTTAAGTATAATGTTGGCTGTGGGTTTTTCATATATGGCCTTTATTATGTTGAGGTACTTGCTCTCTATACCCATTTTGTTGAGAGTTTTATCATGAATGGGTGTTGAATTTTGTCAAATGCTTTTTCAGCATCTATGGAGATGATCATGTGGTTTTTGTTCTTTTTGTTGATGTGGTGGATGATGTTGATAGATTTTCGAATGTTGTACCATCCTTCCACTCTGGAATAAATCATACTTGATCATGGTGTATGATCCTTTTGATGTATTTTTGAATTCGGTTTACTAATATTTTGTTGAGTATTTTTGCATCTATGTTCATCAGGGATATTGGTCTGTAATTTTCTTTTTTTGTGGTGTCTTTGCCCGGTTTTGGTATTAGAGTGATGCTGGGTTCGTAGAATGAGTTTGGAAGTATTCCCTCTTCTTCTACTCCTTGGAAAACTTTAAGGAGGATAGGTATTATGTCTTCACTATATGTTTGATAAAATCCAGTGGTGAAGCCATCTGGTCCAGGCATTTTGTTCTTAGGTAGGTTTTTGATTACCAATTCAATTTCGTTGCTGGTAATTGGTCTGTTCAGATTATCTGTTTCTTTCTGGGTCATCCTTGGAAGGTTGTATTTTCCTAGAAAGTTGTCCATTTATTCTAGGTTATCCAGTTTTTTAGCATACAATTTTTCATAGTATTCTCTAATAGTTCTTTTTGTTGAAGTCTCTTAGAATGAATGTATTGCATTCTATTTCGCCCTTTAATTCTGTTAGAATTTGTTTCACATATGTAGGTGCTTCTGTGTTGCGTGCACAGATATTTATAACGGTTATATCTTCTTGTTGGATTGACCCCTTTATCATAATGTAATGTCCTTCTTTGTCTCTTGTGACTTTCTTTGTTTAAAGTCTATTTTGTCTGATATAAGTACTGCAACTCCTGCTTTTTTCTCCGTTAGCTGCATGAAATGTCTTTTTCCATCTGTTCACTTTTAGTCTGGGTATGTCTTTGGGTTAAAGTGAGTCTCTTGTAGGCAGCATATAGACGGGTCTTGTTGTTTTATCCATTCACTGACTCTGTGTCTTTTGATTGGTGCATTCAGTCCATTTACATTTAAGTTGATTATGGATAGGTATGTACTTATTGGCATTCTAAGCTTCAGATTCGTGGTTACCAAAGGTTCAAGGTTAACTTCCTTCCTATCTAAGAGTCTAACTTAACTCACTTAATATGCTGTTACAAACATAATCTAAAGGTTCCTTTTTTTTTCCTCCTCCTTTTTCTTCCTCCTCCATTCTTTATATTTAGGTATCATATTCTGTACTGTTTGTCTATCCCTTAATGACTTTGGGGATAGTTAATTTAATTTTGCATTTGCTTAGTAATTAGCTGTTCTACTTTCTTTACTGTGGTTTTATTACCTCTGGTGACAGCTATTAAACCATAGGAACACTTCCATCTATAGGAGTCCCTTCAAAGTACACTGTAGAGCTGGTTTGTGGGAGGTAAAATCTCAGCTTTTGCTTATCTGGGAATTGTTTAATCCCTCCTTCAAATTTAAATGATATTCTTGCTGGATAAAGTAATCTTGGTTTGAGGCCCTTCTGCTTCATTGCATTAAATATATCATGCCAGTCTGTTCTGGTCTGTAAGGTTTCTGTTGAGAAGCCTGATGACAGCCTGATGGGCTTTCGTTGTATGTGATCTTATTTCTCTCTCTGGCTGCTTTTAATAGTCTGTCCTTATCCTTGATCTTTGCCATTTTAACTATTATATGTCTTGATGTTGTCTTCCTTGGGTCCCTTGTGTTGGGAGATTTGTGCACCTCCATGTCCTGAGAGACTGTCCTTCCCCAGATTGGGGAAGTTTTCAGCAAGTACCTCCTCAAAGACACTTTGTATCCCTTTTTCTCTCTCTTCTTCTTCTTGTACCCCTATAATGTGAATATTGTTCCATTTGGATTGGTCACACAATTCTCTCAATATTCTTTCATTCTTAGAGATCCTTTTTTCTCTCTGTGCCTCATCTTCTTAATATTCCTCTTTTCTAGTTTCTATTTCATTTATTGTCTCCTCCACCATATCCAATCTGCTCTTAATGCATTCCATTGTGCTCTTCAATGACTGGATCTCCGACCGGAATTCATTCCTGAGTTCTTGAGTATCTTTCCGTACCTCCGTGAGAATGTTAATGATTTTTATTTTGAACTACCTTTCAGGGAGAGTCATGAGGTCCCATATCATTTAAGTCTTTCTCAGGAGTTGTATTCATAACTTTACTCTGGATCAGATTTCTTTGGCGTTTCCTATTTGTGTATGGTGCCCTCTAGTGCCCAGAAGCTGTATTCTGGAGCTGCTCGCCCCTGAAGCAAAGTCGGGGGTTGCAGGGTAATGGTATTAGTGCCTGATGGGAGGAAGAGCTGTTTCCTGCTTTCTGGCTGCTATGCCTGTCTCCACTGCTTTTCCGTGTTTGCCAGCCTGGTGGGGCTTGCCAGATGAAAGGCGCAGTAGGCTGCCTATCTGGGAAGGGGTTTTTGGAACTGTGTAGGCAGCCAGGGAGCTGGAGAACCTGAAGATTGTGAAAGCTCCCAACCTGCTAGGCAGAGTGCACCGAGGCAATTTTGTCTACCTGTCCTTTCTCCTGAGGAGTAAGCTCTGTGCAATCCTTGCCCCTTTAGCAGCTCTCTTGCTAAGGGCTTGTTAGGACATCTCTCAGACTGCCCGCCTTTGTTTTGTCCCAGAGCAGCTGGGTATGGATCCCTGCTTTCCACTGGCAGCTGGAATCTTAGTTTCTCCAGGAATTCTGCCTGCCTTCGCTTTCCAACCCCCTAATTACAAGAGTATCATGCAAGCACCATGAAATGTAGGTTTGTGCTCCCAGAGATCTTCAGAGTTAGGTATTCAGCAGTCCCAGTTCTCCACTCCCTCCCTGTTTCGTTCCTCTTCCTCCCACCAGTGAGCTGGGGTGGGGGAAGGGCTTGGATCCCGCTGGGCAAGCTTTAGTATGTTACCCTGTTCAGTGAGGTCTGTTCTTGTCTCCACGTGTATGCAGTTTGGTGCAGTCCTCTTTCCTGTTGCTTTTTCAAGAGTAGTTGTATTAGTTATATTTTCACATTATATGCAGTTTTAGGAGGAAGCCTCTGTCTCTCCTCTCATGTTGCCACCTTTAATCCATAAGCCTCTTCATTATACTATTGATTATTTAAAAATACATCTTTTTTAAAATGTAATTTATTTTATTATCATTAATTTACAATTACATGTGCAATATTACGATTATTAAACTACCCCTTCATCAGGTCCCCCCCACCAACCCCATTACAGTCACTGTCCATCAGCGTAGTGAGATGCTATAGAATCAGTACTTGTCTTCCCTGAGTTGTACTGCCCTCCCCGTGCCCCCCCAACATTACATCTGCTAATCGTAATGCCCCTTTTTCCCTCTTATCCCTCCCTTCCCGCCCATTTTCCCCAGTCCCTTTCCCTTTGGTAACTATTAGTCCGTTCTTGGGTTCTGTGAGTCTGCTGCTGTTTTGTTTCCTCAGTATTTTTTCTTTGTTCTTATACTCCACATATGAGTGAAATCATTTGATACTTGTCTTTTTCGGCTTGACTTATTTCACTGAGCATAATACCCTCTAGCTCCATCCATGTTGTTGCAAATGGGAGGATTTGTTTTCTTCTTATGGCTGAATAATATTCCATTGTGTATATGTACCACATCTTCTTTATCCATTCATCTACTGATGGACACTTAGGTTGCTTCCATTTCTTGGCTATTGTAAATAGTGCTGCAATAAACATAGGGGTGCATCTGTCCTTTTCAAATTGGGCTGCTGCATTCTTAGGGTAAATTCCTAGGAGTGGAATTCCTGGGTCAAATGGTATTTCTATTTTGAGTTTTTTGAGGAACCTCCATACTGCTTTCCACAATGGTTGAACTAATTTGCAGTCCCACCAGCAGTGTAGGAGGGTTCCCTTTTCTCCACATCCTCGCCAACATTTGTTGTTGTTTGTGTTTTGGATGTTGGCCATCCTCACTGGTGTGAGGTGATATCTCATTGTGGTTTTAATCTGCATTTGTCTGATGATTAGCGATGTGGAGCATCTTTTCATGTGCCTGTTGGCCATCTGAATTTCTTTAGAGAAGTGTCTATTCATGTCCTCTGCCCATTTCTTAATTGGATTATTTGCTTTTTGTTTGTGAAGGTGCATGAGTTCTTTATATATTTTGGATGTCAACCCCTTATCGGATAGGTCATTTATGAATATATTCTCCCATACTGTAGGATGTCTTTTTGTTCTACTGATGGTGTCCTTTGCTGTACAGAAGCTTTTCAGCTTGATATAGTCCCACTTGTTCATTTTTGCTTTTGTTTCCCTTGCCCGGGGAGATATGTTCATGAAGAAGTTGCTCATGTTTATGTCCAAGATATTTTTGCCTATGTTTTTTTCTAAGAGTTTTATGGTTTCATGACTTACATTCAGGTCTTTTATTCACCTTGAGTTAACCTTTGTGTATGGGGCTAGACAGTAGTCCAGTTTCATTCTCTTACATGTAGCTGTCCAGTTTTTCCAACACCAGCTGCTGAAGAGGCTGTCATCTCCCCATTGTATATCCAAGGCACTTTTATCAAATATTAATTGACTGTATATGTTTGGGTTAATGTTTGGATTTTCTATTCTGTTCCACTGGTCTGTGGGTCTGTTTTTGTGCCAATACCAAATTGTCTTGATTACTGTGGCTTTGTAGTAGAGCTTGAAGTCAGGGAGTGTAATTCCCCCTGTTTTATTCCTCCTTCTCAGGATTGCTTTGGCTATTCGGGGTCTTTTGTGGTTCCATATGAATTTTAGAATGATTTGTTCCAGTTCATTGAAGAAAGCTGTTGGTAGTTTGATAGGGATTGCATTGAATCTGTAGATTGCTTTAGGTAGTATAGCCATTTTGGCAATATTTATTCTTCCTAGCCAAGAGCATGGGATGCATTTCCATTTGTTAGTGTCCTCTTTAATTTCTCTTAGGAGTGTCTTGTAGTTTTCAGAGTACAGGTCTTTCACTTCCTTCGTTAGGTTTATTCCTAGGTATTTTATTCTTTTTGATGCAATTGTGAATGGAATTGTTTTTCTGATTTCTCTTTCTGTTAGTTCATCATTAGTATATAGGAAAGCAACAGATTTCTGTGTGTTAATTTTGTATCCTACAACTTTGGTGAATTCAGATATTAGTTCTAGTAGTTTTGGAATGGATTCTTTAGGGTTTTTAATGTACAGTGTCATGTCATCTGGAAATAGTGACAATTTGACTTCTTCTTTACCAATCTGGATGCCTTGTATGTCTTTGTTTTGCCTGACTGCTGTGGCTAGGACCTCCAGTACTATGTTGAATAACAGCGGAGAGAGTGGGCATCCCTGTCTTGTTCCCGATCTTAGATGAAAAGCTTCCAGCGTCTCACCATTAAGTATGATGTTAGCAGTGGGGTTGACATATATAGCCTTTATGATGTCTATACCCATTTTTTTGAGAGTTTAATCAGGAATGGATGCTGAATTTTGTCAAATGCTTTTTCAGCATCTATGGAGATGATCATGTGGTTTTTGTTCTTCTTTTTGTTGATGTGATGGATGATGTTGATGGATTTTCGAATGTTGTACCATCCTTGCATCCCTGGGATGAATCCCAGTTGATCATGGTGTATGATCCTCTTGATGTGTTTTTGAATTCGATTTGCTAATATTTTGTTGAGTATTTTTGTATCTACGTTCATCAGGGATATTGGTCTGTAATTTTCTTTTTTTGTGGTGTCTTTGCCCGGTTTTGGTATTAGAGTGATGCTGGCTTCATAGAATGAGTTTGGAAGTATTCCCTCCTCTTCTATTTTTGGAAAACTTTAAGGAGAATCGGTGTTATTTCTTCTCTATATGTCTGGTAGAATTCAGAGGTGAATCCATCAGGCCCGGGGGTTTTGTTCTTTGGTAGTTTTTGATTACCATTTCGATTTCGTCGCTAGTGATTGGTCTGTTTAGTTTTTCTGTTTCTTGCTTGGTCAGTCTTGGAAGGTTGTATTTTTCTAAGAAGTTGCCCATTTCTTCTATGTTTTCCAGCTTGTTAGCATATAGATTCTCATAATATTCTCTTATGATTCTTTGTATTTCTGTGGGGTCTGTCGTGATTTTTCCTTTCTCATTTCTGATATTGTTTATGTGTGTAGATTCTCTTTTTCTCTTAATGAGTCTGGCTAGGGGTTTATCTATTTTGTTTATTTTTTCAAAGAACCAGCTCTTGGTTTTATTGATTTTTCCTATTGTTTTATTCTTCTCAATTTTATTGATTTCTTCTCTAATCTCTATTATGTCCCTCCTTCTGGTGACTTTGGGCCTCATTTGTTCTTCTTTTTCCAATTTCACTAATTGTGTCTTTAGACTATTCATTTGGGAATGTTCTTCTTTCTTTAAATAGGCCTGGATTGCAATATACTTTCCTCTTAGAACTGCCTTTGCTGCGTCCCACAGAGGTTGTGGCTTTGTGTTGTTGTTGTCATTAGTCTCCATATATTCTTTGATTTCTGTTTTGATTTGGTCGTTAACCCATTGATTAATTAGGAGAGTGTTGTTAAGTCTCCATGTATTTGTGAGCCTTTTTGATTTCTTTCTAAAATTTATTTCTAGTTTTATACCTTGGTGATCTGAGAAGTTGGTTGGTAGGATTTCAATATTTTTGAAATTACTGAGGTTCTTTTTGTGGCCTAGTATGTGGTCTATTCTCGAAAATGTTCCATGTGCACTTGAGAAGAATGTGTATCCTGTTACTTTTGGGTGTAGAGTTCTGTAGATGTCTGTTAGGTCCATCTATTCTAGTGTGTTGTTCAGTGCCTCTGTGTCTTTACTTATTTTCTGTCTGGTTGATCTGTCGTGTGGAGTGAGTGGTGTGTTGAAGTCTCCTAAGATGAATGCATTGCTGTCTATTTCCTCCTTTAATTCTGTTAGTATTTGTCTCACATATGCTGGCGCTCCTGTGTTGGGTGCATATATATTTATAATGGTTATATCTTCTTGTTGGACTGACCCCTTTATCATTATGTAATGTCCTTCTTTATCTTTTGCTATTTTCTTCGTTTTGAAGTCTATTTTGTATGATACAAGTACTGGAACACCTGCTTTTTTCTCTTTGTTGTTTGCATGAAATATCTTTTTCCATCCCTTCACTTTTAGTCTGTGTATATCTTTGGATTTGAGGTGAGTTTCTTGTAGGCAGCATATAGATGGGTCTGGCTTTTGTATCCATTCTGTTACTCTGTGTCTTTTGATTGGTGCATTCAGTCCATTTACGTTTAGGGTGATTATCGAAAGATATGTACTTATTGCCATTGCTGGCTTTAGATTCGTGGTTACCAAGGGTTCAAGGGTTGCTTCTTTACTATCTAACAATCTAACTTAACTTTCTTGTTAAGTTATTGTAAACACAGCCTTATGTTTCTTTCTTTCTCTCCCTTCTTATTCCTCCTCCTCCATTCTTTCTATCATAGGTGTTTTATTCTTTGCGTTTAGTTAGTATTTGGGTGGTCTGCTTTCTTTGCTATGATTTTTTTTCTCTGGTGACATCTTTTTAGCCTTAGGTGTGCTTCCATCTAGAGCAGTCCATTTAAGATATCCTGTAGTGGTGGTTTATGAGAGGCAAACTCTCTCAACTTTCGTTTATCTGGAAATTGTTTAATCCCTCCATCATATTTAAATGATAATCGTGCTGGATACAATATTCTTGGTTCGAGGTCCTTCTGTTTCATAACGTTAAATATATCATGCCATTCTCTTCTGGCCTGTAAGGTTTCTGTTGAGAAGTCTGATGATAGTCTGATGGGTTTTCCTTTGTAGGTGATCTTTTTTCTCTCTCTAGCTGCCTTTAATACCCTGTCTTTATCTTTGATCTTTGCCGTCTTAATTATTATGTTTCTTGGTGTTGTCTTCCTTGGGTCCCTTGTGTTGGGAGATCTATGAGCTTCGGTGGACTGCGAGACTACTTCTTTCCCCAGCGAGGGAAAGTTTTCAGCAATTATTTCTTCAAAGACACTTTCTATCCCTTTTTCTCTCTCTTCTTCCTCTGGTACTCCTATAATGCGAATATTGTTCCGTTTGGATTGGTCACACAGTTCTCTTAATATTCTTTTATTCCTAGAAATCCTTTAATCTCTCTCTGCCTCAGCTGCTCTGTACTCATGTTCTCTGTTTTCTATTCCATTAACAGTCTATTGCATCTCATCCATTCTGCTGTTAAGCCCGTCGATCGCTTGTCTGATTTCTGTATTGTCTTTCCTCAGTTCCCTCACTTCCTCCCTCAGCTCTTGCACATTTCTCTGTAGGTCCATCAGCATGGTTATGACTTTTATTCTGAATTCTTTTTCAGGGAGGCTGTGCATTTCCATCCCTTCAGACTCCCTCTCTGGGGTTGTCTGGTTGATTTTGGTCTGAACCATATTCCTCTGTCTTTTCATGGCCATGTAATTGGTCACTGACAGTTGCCACGTATGTCAGCTGGGCTCTTTAAGACTTTAAAAAGAGAAGAAAAAAAATAAATAAATAAAAGAAAGAAAGAAAGAAAAAAAGAAAAAAAGAAAGAAAAGAAAGAACAAAAACAAAACAAAAAACAAAACAAAACCAAAAAAACAAAAAAAAAATGCCCACCGGACGTAGATTCTGTGGGAATGCTCTTGATGGCGCTATTGCCCCACTATTCCACAGCTGTGACTGTGCCGCTCCGCAGGGCCCTTTATCACTCTGGCAGGAGTGGGAAGGAATAGGAGGCTGTTGATCTCAGTGAGAAGTGTTAAGTATGGCTACGCTTCCTCAGTCGCCAGCTAAGGCGTCTGAAACTCCCCAGGACTCCCAGCCTGCTGGGCTGAGTGTGCTGGGGCGATCCGGCTCCTCCGCTGGGCTCCTGTCTCTTTAAGACCGCTGAAGAAAGCGCGCGCTTTTTTTTTTCCTTCCCGGGAGCTGGCTGCAAGCACCCTGGCGCGTTCCCCGCTCAGATCCTGCCCCTCTGTCTCTCCAATCTCCGCTGCACTGTGCAATGTGGGTCAGCGCTCCCCGCGCAGATCACCGGGGCTGGCTACTTCGCGGGGTGTACTTCCACTCCCTCCCGGCTCTGAATCCTCTCCTCCCGCCGGTGCGCTGGGGTGGGGGAGGGCTCGGGTCCCGCCGGGTCGCGGCTCCGTATCTTACCCGCCTCTTGGGGTGCGAGTCCTCTCGGGTGTAGCTGCACGCTGTGCGCTTTCCTGTGTATTCTCGTGTCTCTTTTAGGAATAGATGTATTTTCTGTGTTTTCGTAGATAAATATAGTGTTGGGAGGAGATTTCTGCTGCCCTGCTCACACCGCCATCTTCCCGGAAGTCTCTAAAAATACATCTTAAGAAATATACTAGGCATCTACTTTACAGCTTCAGTACCTACCATTAGTGATATTTGGCATTACAGCCAAATTAGTCTACTCAGAGTTCATAATGTCCTAGTACACAATTGATGAAAATTTTTATGAATCAAGTTATAGCATTGAAAAATTTTTTGTTGCAAAAATTATAGTAGGAGATTTTAACTCATTTCTCTTGGCTTGGGAGTGGTCAAAACTAACCCTGCGAGGGTTACTTACTCAAAAAAGATTATAAGCAATATAAATAACATGGTAAATAAGTCCTACAATATCTTTTTAAGATCTTATGCATATAAGATTAACAAAAAGTTAACTATATGTTATGAAAACTGAAATAAACTTTAAGTGTGTAAGTAGTGTAGATAAATGCTACTCAAGTAGCCATCCTTGAACTATTTGTTACTGGTCTACAGCTAGGTAAGAGACTTATGCCAGAGTGTAAATCAGTTCACTAGCTTCTTCACTGAGGAAGTCTTTGTATGGAAAAGAAATGTCGGCTGAACTAAAACACTGACACAGTTGATTTACATTCTAGTGCAAGATAGTAACAGTGCTAAGCCACACTTTGAGTAGCTTAGTATCGTCTACATTCCCTGATCACAATAAATCTGGAAGTTAATAGGAAAAGAATTCAACCCTTTGCCCACCTGGAGATTTTACACCTTATCAAAATCAGTCAAGGTCAAGAAAACCTAAAATTGCAGAGTAAGGGTGATAAAAAACTACCAGAATCTAGGGGCTATTACTAATGCATCTATATAAGGAAAGGAAAAGTCACTGTAATCCAGAAAACTGAAGTCCCAGCTGCCATGTATTTTTTTTCCTTTCTTTCTTTTCCTGTTTTTCTCTTTCTCTGCTGCTCCTAGACTGCTTCTGTGTCTGCTTTTTTTTTAACTCACTTTTGTTGAATATTTTATTAGCAAATTTATTTCTCAGTTTTCTTTTATTTTAAAGATATAAAGATAAAATGTCTCCAGGAGAGTCAAGAGTTGAACTTGCAAAAATTAAGGAATTTGGAACTCATACTTACTGAAGCTAAACAAAAAGTGAGAGATCTTACAATTAACATCAAGATGAAGGAAGATCTGATTAAAGAATTAATAAAAACAGGTAATAAATAACCCAGGAACCAGCTTGTGTGAGAAGGAAACGCTTTGAAACTGCTTCTGATGTTACTTTTTGATGCTCATGACTATCCACTGGAACTTGGAATTCAGTACAAGATTTTGTGTTTTAGTGCCAGTCTGCGAGGGTTAGTTATCAAAAGAGCTTTGGGATTTCATCTATGAATTGTTCTAAGAATTCTGTGTTATGCTGAAATTCTCTGGCATGTAATGTTTGGAAACAATACTAGGTATCTGGGGAATATGAGATACTCTTCATTCTCTTACAGCTCACTATAAACATGAATTATAAACTTTGTATTTTGAATGTAGGTAATTTTTATTTTTCTAAAGGTGTAAGGATTTGTCCTTGAGAGCTATTCTCTTAGCAAGCCAAGCTTTTAGCTCTTTTTCTTAGTGTCAAGTTCTGCCAGGTTGGGCAGTTGAACCACATTTTCTTACCGTCAGCTGTATTAGGCTTGCCTTAAAAAGCATGTCTGAGGCTTTTTGGTTTTCCCCTCCAATATACTCATATGAGCCTTGACTACTTTGAAATTCAGAAAAGAATTGAAGGATTAAGAGATACTAGCATTTCTTTTGCCCAACACCAATGAAAAACAATTCTCTGGAATGGAAAAAAGTATTATCTCCCTTTTCTTCAAGCCCAGGCTACAGTCACAGTCAAACAGTAGGAATTATGGTGGCCCCAGCTCTGCCAGCAAGGGGAAACCAGCCTTCCCACTTCCCTCTTTCCTGGAAGCTTGCTTTCTGACTGTCAGTCCTTCCTTCCCGGTGTCCTCTCCCTAGCTGCTATCTCAAAGCATTTTCCTTCCTCATTCCTAGTGACCTGTGTGCTATGCATCATTCCAGCTCCAACTATCCTAGATGTTTGCGTTTGACCACACTCCTCCTCACAGGCAGGGTCAATGTAGTAAAACTTTTCTTAGGAGTATCTAGGAACTGGTTTAGTGGTTTAAATAGCATCTGCATCCCCACGATTTCAGGGTTTTGCCTGTGGAAGTTGAGGATATTTACCCCTCTCGAATAAATGATTTTCTTTCAGATAGGTTATTCCCCATGGAATATCTCACTAAAAAACCATGCGTTTGTAGCTTGGTATACTCATCCTGGTTGCCTTAAACTAGAGGATACCTGAACTTACACAGAGAAGGTCCTCTTCTTACTCATTAGAACCCACGGAAGTTTGGAGCTTTCCTTAGAGGTGATGACTAATAAAAGAGCCCATGTGTGCTTCCTTTCCAAAGCCCCTTCTCTGAAGATTTCTCCCGAATAGCCAACAGTAACAGCAGTGGCAATTCTATTGTATTTCATCAATTCTAATACACATTTTTTTACATTTTAATATCTCTGAAATCATAATGTATCTTAGTCAGTGGTATCTTCGCATGTTATCACATAAGTGATTTAGTTGGCATGCATTTTTTTCCATAGTAGTTCATAAAATATTGGTTTGTTGAGCAATTTGTGGGAGCTCAGATTCACTATAATATAGTAGTCGCATATATTTTAAAGAGAGTCAAATAACCATAGAGTTGTAGAGCCAGAAGACAATTCACTGTGCATTTAGTTCAATAACTCCTTTTATTAAAAAAAAATGAGACTTTTAAGTATAGCAGCAAACTATCCCTGGTGATTATTCATCCCTTGAGCTCTGGACACATTTACTGCTGCCACAGATTTGCTAGTTCAGGGACAGTTGGCTATTCAGAACAAATCAAAATAAAGTTTTTCAAGTCAGTAGCTGGGCTTTGAATGAAAGGAGATGTAGAAATATCTATATTCTATTTTTCTTTCTGTTCTAAGTATTAATAAGAAAAGCATTTAAAAAGAATTCATCTTCACTAAGTTCAGAGGAAAGAAGAGGGGGCCAGCTCTAGATTGAAAGATTCTTGAGAGACACACAAACTGATATATTGTGGACCTTGTTTTATGGTGATTAAAACAAACCAATTAAAGACATTTTGAGGCAAATTGACAAGTCTGAATAGGACAGAGGTTTATTAATATTGTTAAGCAAGATAATGACTTTTTGGTTCTGTCTGTATTTTGTATAGATGCGTATTGAAATATGTGTAGGGGAGATGATACGGGATCTGGATTATTTTACAATTTTAAACAAAAGAAAAGTAAGGCATACATTACTTTCCTCCTTTTGATATGTTGCATAGTTTTCATAATATCCTCAGATATCATTTTTTATTGAGGTACATACTATAAAATTCACAAATCTTAAGAGTACAGCCGGACAAATCTTGATGTGTGTGTACAGTCATGTAACCATCACCCAGATCAAGATACCAAACATTCTCATTGATTTTTTCCCCAAATATCCTTAACTGGAGTTTGATGCCAGCAAAGTGAAAGTGCAAATTAAGAAGATAAGAAGTGACAAACTAAAAAACAAAAAAATTAATTTTTGAACCTGTGAGAAGAATGGCACCAAATGGGAACAATCATCAAGGAAGTAATTATTAAGAGGCCAGGTGGCAAGTTGTGTTTGATGGGGATGAATGGTGACAGCTGAACTTTTTATGCTGTGCCTTAAATAGTTACACTGCCCAGCTGGAGTTTTAAGATTGGAGCATTTTTATGTTCTTAATATTTTACTCAGTTTTTTTTAACATGATTTGTTATAATTATTGTTATTATCTTGAAGGTAATGATGCCAAGTCTGTAAGCAAGCAGTATTCTCTGAAAATAACGAAACTTGAGCAGGAAGCAGAACAGGCAAAAGTGGAATTAACTGGAACACAAAAGCAGCTACAGGAACTGGAAAGCAAACATCTTTCTGATGTTGCTTTGAAGGCAAAATTACAGAAGGAGTTCCGTAAAAAGATGGATGCTGCAAAGCTAAGAGTCCAGGTATTTAAAAATGTAGATGAGATAATTTACTTATGGCTTCCCACGTTAGGATTCTTATACCTAGTTAGGAAAGAAGTAGGATTCAGTTTTTACCAGCAAGAAAAATGGGATGGCAACTTTTTTTTTCCTGCGTGCTGGGAGGTTTATTACATACTTTCAAACTGGGTGATGTATTTCTTTTTTTTTTTTGATTTCCTTTTTATTTTTATTTTTTTTTTAATATAATTTATTTTATTATCATTAATCTACAATTACATGTGCAATATTACGGTTATTAAACTACCCCTTCATCAGGTCCCCCCCAACAACCCCATTACAGTCACTGTCCATCAGCGTAGTGAGATGCTATAGAATCACTACTTGTCTTCTGAGTTGTACAGCCCTCCCCGTGCCCCCCCAACATTACATCTGCTAATCGTAATGCCCCTTTTTCCCTCTTATCCCTCCCTTCCCGCCCATTTTCCCCAGTCCCTTTCCTTTGGTAACTATTAGTCCGTTCTTGGGTTCTGTGAGTCTGCTGCTGTTTTGTTCCTTCAGTTTTTTTCTTTGTTCTTATACTCCACATATGAGTGAAATCATTTGATACTTGTCTTTTCGGCTTGGCTTATTTCACTGAGCATAATACCCTCTAGCTCTATCCATGTTGTTGCAAATGGTAGGATTTGTTTTCTTCTTATGGCTGAATAATATTCCATTGTGTATATGTACCACATCTCCTTTATCCATTCATCTACTGATGGACACTTAGGTTGCTTCCATTTCTTGGCTATTGTAAATAGTGCTGCAATAAACATAGGGGTGCATCTGTCCTTTTCAAATTGGGCTGCTGCATTCTTAGGGTAAATTCCTAGGAGTGGAATTCCTGGGTCAAATGGTATTTCTATTTTGAGTTTTTTTTGAGGAACCTCCATACTGCTTTCCACAATGGTTGAACTAATTTGCAGTCCCACCAGCAGTGTAGGAGGGTTCCCTTTTCTCCACATCCTCACCAACATTTGTTGTTGTTTGTGTTTTGGATGTTGGCCATCCTCACTGTGTGAGGTGATATCTCATTGTGGTTTTAATCTGCATTTCTCTGATGATTAGCGATGTGGAGCATCTTTTCATGTGCCTCTTGGCCATCTGAATTTCTTCTTTGGAGAAGTGTCTATTCATGTCCTCTGTGGGTAATGTATTTCTTAATTCAAGAAGTATATTACTGTAATCTTCTAATGAAAAACCATGTGGTAAGAAATAAAGATAGCCACAGAAATAGCGTCCTTTCCTGAAGGACAAAAGATTAACGATTAAATAATACATATAAAACATCTGGTGTGTATATGGCACTTTGTAGACACTCAACAAATGATAACTATTTCAGACACTTTTCTGAAAGCATAACTGATCTGTTACTTTCATATTGATTCCACAGTAGGTACAGTGGAATTGTAGTTAACTTATTCAGAGCATTCTTTATTTATTTTGAAACTGTGCCACAGTTATTTTCTTTCCACAAGATAAGTGTTCCCTGTACACCTCCTCTGTACCTGTCACCATTCTAGGTGGGGATGCAGAGGTGAACAAACCAAAAAATTCCCCCTTCTAGGGTTTTTAATGCCACCTCAAACATCTGGACATCTCCACTAAGTTTTCTTTACATATGTGGCCTTTCAAGTCAACACCAAGTTAAAATAACACAACTTCAGTGTTTGGACTGCTCAAAGGACAACGTGGTAGTAGTGTATGTCATACCTTCTACTTTCTTTCAGAATACATATTTTCACTTAGCACTTCACCTCAGAGTATCTTGGGATCAATTCTTTTTCACTTCTTGACCCTTTAAATTAAGGCTGCCATGTCTAACAAAGTACTTATTTTAACAAAACATTAGTAAAGTTATTTCCTATGTGTTTATTATGAAATTTTATTTATAATTTCATAGTTCTATATCCTAGCTTCAGTTCTGATTGTAATTCTTATGTTCAATATTCATAAGTAATAATCAAAATTACTGTTTTTCTATGAATTACATTAATAGAAATAGTTTTTCTATTAATATCTACATTATTATACTTTCTTCTGTCTATAATTTAAGCCTTGTTTGTGGATTTAAGAAAGATTATTTTTATGTTCTAAATCACACACAACTAAAATTGTTGAGATTAAAAGATTAAATGAAAGATTATTAATAGGCTTTGAGGATTATGTTATTTTTGTTTTCCATATTTTGTGCTGCATATCCCTTTCTGCTGAGGGCACTGATAAGGAAAAGAAAGAAGACACAGAAGCTAATTAAGCTCAACAGAAGCACCTCATATAACAGGGGACTGAAACAAGATTCCCATGTAGTTTTAGAAATTTCTGTGCCTTTGACATATCCACGCACAACTGGTGGGGCTGGGAGTGATCAGCATGGTGAGGATGATGGGGGTGATGATGAGGAGGACAGTGGTCACCAGTTGTTAAGTATCTACAAAGTGGTATATACATACCAGATGTGTTATATGTATTATTTAGTCACTATTTAATCCTTAAAGTGGGTATTTTTACCCTATTTAAAATGAGGTTGCTAAGGTTTAGAAAGGTTCATTCAGAGTCACACAGTGAGTCACATTTGAGGACACTCGTGGTTTTGAGTACTCTTAACTTCTCATACAATTTTTAAATGTTGATATACTATTTTTAATTGGTACAATGAAGTTATTTCAGTCTTTAAGGTTTTAATTTTAAAATCTAAAATATATATTATGTCTTTAGATATTATAGAGAGTTAAATGCTGCATTAATATTCTAATGTTAACAGAGGTGCACTTTTGAACATCTGTGGAGTAAGGTTAACAGACAATGACAACCTATCTTACTTTTAAATAAGGTCATAAGTACTTATAGTGACATTTTCAATATTATGTGGAAAAGATACTAAAATGCTAATCATTTTTGCTCCAGTGTTGCAATAACTGTGAAAAGTAAGTGGCAAAGCCAGTGTCCAAATCCAGAGATGGGAAACTGTGGAGTCCTCTGGCCTCCAAGCTAGTCGTACTCAAAGTACCATCTACAGATTGTTTGTGATTGCTCTGTGATAGGACACAGGTAAATGGGAGCACAGACTCCTTCAGCAAAATCTCTTGCATGAAAACGATGTTAGCTGAATCTAATAGTGTGCTTGGTGCATGCTGACAATAGTCTGTGGCTGGTACTGGGCCACAGACCACACTTGTAGCACTACTCTAAGCCATAGTGCCTCTGCGAATACTTAGATTATTTAAAATGAAATGTGTGTATGTCAACAATTTATTGACAAGATAAAGGAAATTAACTGTAGTCTGCATAATTTACAAATACTTCACCTTAACTTTTTTATGTCACTTAAGAGGTACTTAGTGCAAAGCTAAAGCATATAATAAAAGTCTCATATATGTTTGATCAGGATTAAATTGGAAAATTCTGGTATGGTATATTAGTAAGCTCTTTGAAAATCTTCATAAATTTTTAATGCTATCTATAGATAATTTTAGCTAGATAAGGGGAAGCTTTAAGATAAATAAAATAATAATTTATAAAGGTTGGTCACTCCTAGGGAAAATAGTATCAGTTCTGTTCATCCTGAGGGATTAGGCTACAGCTGGATGTAAAAGACAAGCACATGGAATACCATGCAGTCACATAGAAAGAAAAATATCTATGTGAAAAGACCTCTAAGATAAGTTAAATAGAAAAAAGGAGGTGGGGAATAGTCTATCTAGAATATATGTAAGGTTATTTGCATGCATATAAATTATTTCTGGAAGAATATTTAAGATATAAATAATTTTGCATTGGGAAGCAGGACTGGTAGATTAAGGGTCTGAGAGTCTTTTTAAATACAAATTCAGTTTTGTATTGTTTTAATTTTTATCATGTACATACAACATTTTCAATTAAAACAATAAAGAAGCAGAGACATCAGTTTTGTTCTGTTTGGCTATCAGCTTCAGGAAGTCTTGTAATTCTTTGTTATCTGGTGAAAATTATGATGGCTGCCTAATTGTAAAACTAGAAATGTAGAAAATAATTGTGAACCTATCAAAAATAAATTAGAGACAAAATGACTGCCCTTGCCACTGAATGAAAAGTTTAAAGTTTACTTGAGGTTTGTGAGAGGTGTTGTTCTTCATGTTGAAATGTTCCCTATGCTCCCAGGTCTTACAGAAGAAGCAACAAAACAGTAAGAAGTTGGCATCACTGTCTGTCCAAAATGAGAAACGAGCTAATGAGCTAGAGCAGAATGTAGATCACATGAAACATCAAAAGGGACAGCTGCAAAAAAGACTTCGAGAAGAAAATGAAAAAAGGAAGCAACTGGATGCAGAAATTCAGAGGGATCAAGAAAAAATAAAAGTACTATTGTCATATTTTCCTGCTAAGCATAATATGAAATGTTATATGGTGCAGAGCTAATAAAGCATAGGTCTTGATTCAGTTGGCTTGTGAGAATCTAACCTTGGCTGTCCTTGGCTGCTGTTTTCGTTTTACTTTAAAGCTCTGTTCATCTACATAGTAAAATTTATTTATTGAATTCTGAGTACTGTCTTAAAGCTTTGACTTCACAAAAAAAGTGCTGATAACAATTCCTCTACCCAGGACCTTAACTTTAGTTGAGGTTGTCAAAAACAAATATATAATGCTGACTTTCTAAAAAGAAATTAACATTTGAATAGAATTTCCTATTTTCAGAGTGCTTTGACATGCATTGTCCATGTTGCAGTATGGAAAAAAGTAAAAGGTAAAATGCTACTATTCCTATTTTCAGAGTGCTTTGACATGCATTGTCCATGATGCAGTATGGAAAAAAGTAAAAGGTAAAATGCTACTATTTCATTCATAGCAGAAGAGTGAACGATGAGCCCTGTATGCTCAACAGTTCCATAGAATGGATTGGGCTGGGGAGGACCTAGTGGTGTTAGCCTAGCATGGGTTCAAATCCCAGCTCTGTCAGTTTCTCGGTGGATCAGGTATTGAGAAAATCACTTACCTTTTCTTGAGTCTGTTTATTCATATCTAAAATGACGTTACTCATACTTGCTTCACAGGGCTTTTTTGAAGAAGAGGATGATGATATTATTTATAATAACTATTAAAAACACTTACCTAGCACTATGTGCCAGGTTCTGATCTATTGAAAAGTTAAGTGGAACCTAAGCCTAGAAACACAATTGGAGATTTTTTCTTTCAAGTTTATTTTGATATCATTAATCTACAATTACATGTGCAATACTATGGTGATTACACTACCTCCTTCATCAGGTCCCCCCCACCAACCCCATTACAGTCACTGTCCATCAGCGTAGTGAGATGCTATAGAGTCACTACTTGTCTTCTCTGAGTTGTACTGCCCTCCCCGTGCCCCCCCAACATTACATCTGTTAATCGTAATGCCCCTTTTTCCCTCTTATCCCTCCCTTCCCGCCCATTTTCCCCAGTCCCTTTCCCTTTGGTAACTATTAGTCCGTTCTTGGGTTCTGTGAGTCTGCTGCTGTTTTGTTCCTTCAGTTTTTTTCTTTGTTCTTATACTCCACATATGAGTGAAATCATTTGATACTTGTCTTTTTCGGCTTGGCTTATTTCACTGAGCATAATACCCTCTAGCTCCATCCATGTTGTTGCAAATGGTAGGATTTGTTTTCTTCTTATGGCTGAATAATATTCCATTGTGTATATGTACCACATCTTCTTTATCCATTCATCTACTGATGGACACTTAGGTTGCTTCCATTTCTTGGCTATTGTAAATAGTGCTGCAATAAACATAGGGGTGCATCTGTCCTTTTCAAATTGGGCTGCTGCATTCTTAGGGTAAATTCCTAGGAGTGGAATTCCTGGGTCAAATGGTATTTCTATTTTGAGTTTTTTGAGGAACCTCCATACTGCTTTCCACAATGGTTGAACTAATTTGCAGTCCCACCAGCAGTGTAGGAGGGTTCCCTTTTCTCCACATCCTCGCCAACATTTGTTGTTGTTTGTGTTTTGGATGTTGGCCATCCTCACTGGTGTGAGGTGATATCTCATTGTGGTTTTAATCTGCATTTCTCTGATGATTAGCGATGTGGAGCATCTTTTCATGTGCCTGTTGGCCATCTGAATTTCTTCTTTGGAGAAGTGTCTATTCATGTCCTCTGCCCATTTCTTAATTGGATTATTTGCTTTCTGTTTGTTAAGGTGCATGAGTTCTTTATATATTTTGGATGTCAACCCTTTATCAGATACGTTTTTTATGAATATATTCTCCCATACTGTAGGATGTCTTTTTGTTCTACTGATGGTGTCCTTTGCTGTACAGAAGCTTTTCAGCTTGATATAGTCCCACTTGTTCATTTTTGCTTTTGTTTCCCTTGCCCGGGGAGATATGTTCATGAAGAAGTTGCTCATGTTTATGTCCAAGAGATTTTTGCCTATGTTTTTTTCTAAGAGTTTTATGGTTTCATGTCTTACATTCAAATCTTTGATCCACCTTGAGTTTACCTTTGTGTATGGGGCTAGACAGTAGTCCAGTTTCATTCTCTTACATGTAGCTGTCCAGTTTTTCCAACACCAGCTGCTGAAGAGGCTGTCATCTCCCCATTGTATATCCAAGGCCCTTTTATCAAATATTAATTGACTGTATATGTTTGGGTTAATGTTTGGATTTTCTATTCTGTTCCACTGGTCTGTGGGTCTGTTTTTGTGCCAATACCAAATTGTCTTGATTACTGTGGCTTTGTAGTAGAGCTTGAAGTCAGGGAGTGTAATTCCCCCTGTTTTATTCCTCCTTCTCAGGATTGCTTTGGCTATTCGGGGTCTTTTGTGGTTCCATATGAATTTTAGAATTATTTGTTCCAGTTCATTGAAGAAAGCTGTTGGTAGTTTGATAGGGATTGCATTGAATCTGTAGATTGCTTTAGGTAGTATAGCCATTTTGACAATATTTATTCTTCCTAGCCAAGAGCATGGGATGCATTTCCATTTGTTAGTGTCCTCTTTAATTTCTCTTAGGAGTGTCTTGTAGTTTTCAGAGTACAGGTCTTTCACTTCCTTCGTTAGGTTTATTCCTAGGTATTTTATTCTTTTTGATGCAATTGTGAATGGAATTGTTTTTCTGATTTCTCTTTCTGTTAGTTCATCATTAGTGTATAGGAAAGCAACAGATTTCTGTGTGTTAATTTTGTATCCTGCAACTTTGCTGAATTCAGATATTAGTTCTAGTAGTTTTGGAATGGAATCTTTAGGGTTTTTTATGTACAGTATCATGTCATCTGCAAATAGTGACAATTTGACTTCTTCTTTACCAATCTGGATGCCTTGTATGTCTTTGTTTTGTCTGATTGCTGTGGCTAGGACCTCCAGTACTATGTTGAATAACAGTGGAGAGAGTGGGCATCCTTGTCTTGTTCCCGATCTTAGATGAAAAGCTTTCAGCGTCTCGCCGTTAAGTATGATGTTAGCTGTGGGTTTGTCATATATAGCCTTTATGATGTTGAGGTACTTGCCGTCTATACCCATTTTGTTGAGAGTTTTAATCAGGAATGGATGCTGAATTTTGTCAAATGCTTTTTCAGCATCTATGGAGATGATCATGTGGTTTTTGTTCTTCTTTTTGTTGATGTGGTGGATGATGTTGATGGATTTTCGAATGTTGTACCATCCTTGCATCCCTGGGATGAATCCCACTTGATCATGGTGTATGATCCTCTTGATGTATTTTTGAATTCGGTTTGCTAATATTTTGTTGAGTATTTTTGCATCTACGTTCATCAGGGATATTGGTCTGTAATTTTCTTTTTTGGTGAGGTCTTTGCCCGGTTTTGGTATTAGAGTGATGCTGGCTTCATAGAATGAGTTTGGAAGTATTCCCTCCTCTTCTATTTTTTGGAAAACTTTAAGGAGAATCGGTGTTATTTCTTCTCTATATGTCTGGTAGAATTCAGAGGTGAATCCATCAGGCCCAGGGGTTTTGTTCTTGGGTAGTTTTTTGATTACCAATTCGATTTCGTCACTGGTGATTGGTCTGTTTAGTTTTTCTGTTTCTTGCTTGGTCAGTCTTGGAAGGTTGTATTTTTCTAAGAAGTTGTCCATTTCTTCTATGTTTTCCAGCTTGTTAGCATATAGATTCTCATAATATTCTCTTATGATTCTTTGTATTTCTGTGGGGTCTGTCGTGATTTTTCCTTTCTCATTTCTGATTGTGTTTATGTGTGTAGATTCTCTTTTCCTCTTAATGAGTCTGGCTAGGGTTTATCTATTTTGTTTATTTTTTCAAAGAACCAGCTCTTGGTTTTATTGATTTTTTCTATTGTTTTATTCTTCTCAATTTTATTTATTTCTTCTCTAATCTTTATTATGTCCCTCCTTCTGGTGACTTTGGGCCTCATTTGTTCTTCTTTTTCCAATTTCAGTAATTGTGTCTTTAGACTATTCATTTGGGAATGTTCTTCCTTCTTTAAATAGGCCTGGATTGCAATATACTTTCCTCTTAGAACTGCCTTTGCTGCGTCCCACAGAAGTTGTGGCTTTGTGTTGTTGTTGTCATTAGTCTCCATATATTCTCTGATTTCTGTTTTGATCTGGTCGTTAACCCATTGATTAATTAGGAGAGTGTTGTTAAGTCTCCATGTATTTGTGAGCTTTTTTGATTTCTTTCTAAAATTTATTTCTAGTTTTATACCTTGGTGATCTGAGAAGTTGGTTGGTAGGATTTCAATATTTTTGAAATTACTGAGGTTCTTTTTGTGGCCTAGTATGTGGTCTATTCTGGAAAATGTTCCATGTGCACTTGAGAAGAATGTGTATCCTGTTGCTTTTGGGTGTAGAGTTCTGTAGATGTCTGTTAGGTCCATCTGTTCTAGTGTGTTGTTCAGTGCCTCTGTGTCTTTACTTATTTTCTGTCTGGTTGATCTGTCCTCTGGAGTGAGTGGTGTGTTGAAGTCTCCTAAGATGAATGCATTGCTGTCTATTTCCTCCTTTAATTCTGTTAGTATTTGTCTCACATATGCTGGCGCTCCTGTGTTGGGTGCATATATATTTATAATGGTTATATCTTCTTGTTGGACTGACCCCTTTATCATTATGTAATGTCCTTCTTTATCTCTTGCTACTTTCTTCGTTTTGAAGTCTATTTTGTCTGATACAAGTACTGCAACACCTGCTTTTTTCTCCTTGTTGTTTGCATGAAATATCTTTTTGCATCCCTTCACTTTTAGTCTGTGTATATCTTTGGGTTTGAGGTGAGT